>OZ005741.1:292943443-293456125 GCA_963930735.1 Dioctria linearis
GAAGTTGAATTTTTGCTTTACATCTAGAAGGGGCTAGTTCTTGCAGCTCACGTATATTATCGTCATCCATTCCAAAAATGAAGTCAAATCGATCAAAGTCATGTAATCCAATCTATTACAGCACAAAATTGTTAAACCTTTTTTTAATTGCGTAGGTATATATTCACATATAAATTTATAATTTCACCTGTCTGCCAATATGATCAGTGCTTAAACCATTTTCCGCAAGAACCTGAAGGCAACGATCTTCTGGACTGTACCCAATATTCCAAGATCGTAACGCAGCACTATCAATTTCCCACATTAAGTCTGTATGCGGTTTTATCATATTTCTAAGAATGCTTTCTGCCATAGGAGAGCGACATGAATTGCCTATGAATACAAAGTGAAGGAAGATATTATATTTAAAGAGCCGTGATTGCCGTTGAGGTGGGGGGGGGGGGGGAGATTGATCAATTATAAAAGATTTTTGGATATCGCAAATACTATTAACTATTTAGATAAATTTTCATTACTTTTGAATTTGTGGCTAAAAACGGCTATATCTCCTCTCAGTTAAATGTGACAATTTTCGAGAAACAGCATTAACCTAAATATTTAACATAGAAGCATATAGTTACAAAAAGAGGATCTTGTCGGATGTTTTAAGGAAAAAAGAGTAAACATTTTTTTTTTTCAAAAACACTTGTTTCTAGCTCCACAATTTTTATTTTTTATTAATTATTCGTTTGTTAAACAAACAAAGCGGACGCGTTTCGCCTTTTTAGGGCATCCTCAGAGCTACTAACTATGTAAACTAAGCTATGTGTAAACTTCAAAAACGATCACCTGCATATTGCAATTGCCGTAACATAACAAATAATCAACAGATATCTATGTGACAATGTAATTCATACAAATAAACAAATAGATAAATAAATAAATAAAAAACAAAACACGCTATTACAATTTCAATAAATCTGGCTCAAGAAGTGAACTTTTATTAGTAAAGTCTATCTGATCATTCAGCAAGATCCCGCCATCAATTTTGGATTTTTTTAATTTTATAAATTTCGTATTTATCTAATGCACGTCCGACGCGCAATCTATGCATCAATTCTAAATTTTTTACCTTGCACTTAACTATGTCCTGTGTGAATTAAATGTTTTGCTAAGCCAGAGGTAGGTTTATTTAATTTCGTAGAATTGATATGCTCTCCAAAACGTTGCTTCAATGAACACTTAGTCCTCCCTATATATATACTAGAGCAGTCCTCACAGCTTATCTTATAAACTCCACTAGATTTTAAATTATGTGTTTTTCCACCAATTTTATTATTAACCAATAAGTTTTTCAAATTCCGATCATTAAAAAATTCTGGTTTAATATTTCCTTTCCTCAAAGGTAGTATTAAATTGGATGATATATTTTGGATGTATGGGATTCTTCTCCACCCTTGTCCATCCATCTTCTCAAATAGTGGGAACACTTCATTTAAATTCATCCTTCGTTGTTTTCTATTAAGCAGTTTATAAATAATTCTAGTATCATACCCGTTATTTCTTGCAATCATTTTTATAAAATTTAATTCTTTCTTAAATGCGTCATTTTTTAAGGGGACATTCAATAGTCTATTTCTTAAGGAATGAAAAACAGCAATGTTTGTATTCCATGGATGGCAAGAGCGACTAGGAATAATCGCGTCCGAATATGTATCTTTTCTAAAGATATCAAAACTTAAGCTATTGTCATTTACTATCTTAATGGATAAGTCAAGAAAATTAAAAGTTTTATTGCCAACCTCCACAGTAAATTGAATATTGCTATCAATTTTTTTTAGGAAAGAATTTAAAAACAACGAAAGTTGTCTATCAGAACCAGTCCAGATGCAGAAAATATCGTCAACATAACGATACCATCTGAAAATGTGTTTAATTTCTTGATTACCTGAAGAAAATATTAGTTACTCAAAGTAATCCATGAAAAAATCTGCACAAAAGGTTCATGTTTTGCATTTTTAATTCTGAAGTATTTAAATTCTAATTTAAAGATACCGTTCACTTGAAACAAAATTTTTCTTTATTTTATTTGTTCAAAATCCGTGCAATTAATCTTAATTAGTCTTATTTTGGATGAGCTACTTACTTAATTTCATGTGCAATAATCAGATCTGTGGTCGATCCTTTCGTTGCTGGGTTTAATATTGATCCAGAATTTGAAAAAAAAAAATCTGCTCTTTCTCTCTTTAATAGACTTCATTGTCACGGACACGATCCAGAAACTTTCACCTAGTAAAAACGTTTAAAGGCGAACTGTAATTCGTCCAGCACAGTGTTGTTAGTTACTTTGCTACATTTTTACAAAATTTAAAGCTTTTTTTTTCCTTGTTAATTTAAAATGCTAATATCTCTGGTACTTTATATATAATGTACCCGAAAATGTTACTTAAGTCATAGCTTTTCTTTTTTTGTGTGATGTCGAAACATTGTCTTCAGTTAAAAATGCTTTTCAATGAAGTATTGCTTGAATATGATGAATCTCATATACTTGTCTCACAATTCAGTAAAAGCAAAACGATTTTTTTCGGACTTAGGGATGAAATTAGATGGGCAAATCAGAAAATAAAACGTCAACTTTCTAGTATTGAAAAAAAAACAGATATTGCGTTGCATTGACCGAACTATTATTCCGTACTAAGTTGTAATAATTGTAATTTAATGAACAAATTTAATAATACCCGACTCAAGGGTACCATGTTCGTAGTGATCTACAGGATATTCCGATGGTGTTTAAGCGTTTAAGCAACGATCTCATCCTGAATGCTTCAAATTGTCAGGTCGCAAGTCGTCCAATATGCTGCCAGCACGTGCTCATCTAACCTCATGTTCTCCAGCAAGATCAGTTCGCACTTTATCCAATTTGTTAGATATAGATTTGCCTTGTAGCACAAAAGCACAAACTCATTTTGAAAGGAAACCTTTAACGGTCAGAAATTTACCCTTTTCAAAATCGGCTAGAAACAGTACAAAAACTAACAATAAGAACGAACTGAGCATCCTATGATTTTCTCATGTACAAAAAATTTATTAATTTATTTTGCCAGATTCCGTCTCAAATTTTATATTGAACCTGCTTTAAAAACATAATACAGTTGAGTTAAATTGTGTATGATTTCAATAAGACCCTTGCCCCCCCCCCCCCCCAACCAACTAATCCGGCAGTGGTCCCTATCTCTCGGATCACGTCAAGAATCTGGATCTGATGATGGACCCGCACTTCAAATGAGGGTCACAGGTGAAATTAATATGTGCTAGTCTATGGTGGACTTTGATCGCTGCGAGCAGAGCAGTATCGCTCAAACTACCGCCCAACATCAGGATGAGGCTTGTCAAAGCACTAATCCCGCACTACTTCTATGCAGACATAGATATGTACCCTCTTCAAAGTAATGCAATGGATAAACTTACGCACGGCTGTGTACGTTTTGTATTCGGACTCCGTCGCTCAGAGCACATCTCACCATTAATGAGTTTATGCTTTCCATGCTCGCTTCACAAACGAGCGTTCACTTTCTCTCACTCTCATTAGAGGGTCGGCTGCTCTTTGAAGTTTCAAGACCTGTGTTTTGGAGCACATGAACAGCTGCCAGTAGCTGGTTGAGATTAGACCTTGCTCATTTCAAAAGTTATTGATCCACTGTTTTTAATTTTAGTAGCCATTGCTTAAATGCCACTAATCGTTTTATATGTGACTTTTCTCTAAGATATTAGTCATACATAGTTGTTAACCATTTTTAGATATTTTGTAAGACAATATATCTGATGTTAGTAATTTACAATTGGTGTCACTTGTCACGGTACTGTTATGAGTGAGTCAATAGCCACTACATCATACTTAGTACCTTAGTATATTAGTTTGTAATCTAATCTAACAGACCTTAGCCTGTAGTACCGAACACCTTCTACAATGTACCACAATTTGTAAACTTAATCATAGTCCCAAGTTAGGATTTAAGTCAGCCTCGTCAGAAGAAGATTTTGGTAAGAGCACTTAACACATAATACGTCGCACCCCACTATGTAAACCTAATCCTATCCCTTCTTGAATTTGTACAGCACTGTATTTATCGTAATCATGAGATTTAAATCATAAATCTTATTAATGCGTCGATGTGTTGTACAGGCTGAATTACTCTATCATACTTTATTTCTAATTATTTAATGTTAATTTATAGCTGCTCTGTTATCTACTACTTATTCTAAGGCCCTTCGCACACGGAGCTACTCAAAAAGTACTATAAAGTGATGAAAATTAATTTTAAGTTTCCAATTAATAACTTGTGCGTCGCCGCCGATGTATTTCAATGCAAGGCTGCTTAGGGCGCTACTCGTTGATAATCAATTTGCAACGCGTTTGTGATTAGTCCCTTTCGACACGTTGTGCTGATCGACTATCAGTTACAAAATCAAGGTAATACTCCTTAAGACATTCTATAGAATGCTTAGAACTTCGCATGTTTGATGCAACCCATTTGCCGCGACGAATAGTCTACAGTTTCTTTTTCTTTCAATGTAGGGATGAATCCAAAATCTTCTTTGCTTACGTCTCCTGTATTGATAATAATAATAGAGGACGAAAACTTCTTTGTCACTTGATTCACTTGACATTATATTAATTGTAAGCAATTCAAAAACTTAGACTTGGCTTGCTACTGAATCAGTTACTAACGGCTTCGATCACCAACCAGTCCGCCACAACTTACTCATATCTATTTATCTTGCATTATTTTCAGATTTACTTTATCGCAATAATGTACTTATTATCTTAATCGTTGTACCCAAAGTTTTATGTACGTTTCGCCTATATAAGAAAATTTGAAAATGATTTTGTATTCTTCACTCAGCCTTTTTATTATTTGTTAAGCAATTATTTTGGTAATCACAAACTCTTTATTAGCATCAAATTTAGATCACATGCCGCAGGGATTAATAATAAAAAAAACGTTTTGATATTGAATTTTATTTGATCATATTATATTGACCTTCTGCTACTTACCGATGCAAACAAAAAGAACTCTCAATGTCCTTGGATATTCTGCTGCACTTTCATTCATTTTCACTTCAATTTTCGACTAACCTAAAAAGTTAGCTGTCGTCCCAACACAATGCAATCTGTTGCGAATAGTTATGAAATAATTTATTTGGAAACAAAGCCAGTTAGACTTCGTTTGTGAATCACAATCGTCTGACTGACTAAATGACTAACTAAACTGTGAGGTTACGCAATTTCAGAGAGTTACGGTCCGATGTTGGACAGCTGACGTACTAAATTTAATCATTCACATCAGTTTTAAACCAAAAAGAGATAAACCTAAAATGATTAGATTATTAAAATCAGATAGATAAACAGAATTATTTAAACAAATCAGTTATAAAAGAAACCCATATATTTCATTCATTCTATTCAGATTTTACCATTCTGTACTTCATTTAGGAAAGCTTTACAAGCGACAACGCACTGTTGATAGCACTTCTCAAAACCCTTAGCATCGCGATCCTGTATAATGCAAAACATTTAATGTAAAAGAAAACTATGATCGATCTAATAAAGTCTCACATAATATGGATCCCTAATGATCTTGTCCGATTTACTAAGCCCAAAATCACCCAATAGTAAAATCTTTGCTTTATGTTGTTTTGGTGCAATACTCTTCAAGTCTTCTATGTTGTCCTCGTCCATTCCAAAAATGTAATCAAATTTCTGGAAATCTTCCTTCTCAATTTGCCTTGCTCTGTTATCGTACTGAAGTCCGTGATCCTCCATTGTTTTAAGAGCTCTCTGATCAGGTCTCTTCCCTATATGCCATGATCCTATAGCCGCACTGTCCACATCCCATTGCTCCTCTGTAGTATTTTCCTTTTGCACAGTATCTTTAAAGACTCCTTCGGCTATTGGAGATCGGCAAATATTACCTAAAGTGCAAGTTCTTAAAAAACATTCAAAAACTAACATTTATAGTGTTACTGTACTGACCTAGGCAAATCATAAGTACTTTTTTCATGATTCCAAGCTAATTAAACAAAATTTTTTTTTAAATACTAATTGCGGTTATGTTGAATTTTTGCCAGTACTGTCAGCTGTCATTGTATTTTCTCATAATAATTTATTACTGGACACGAGATGTCACTCACGCCGCTATTCATTAAAACGAGCGAGTATCGAATATCGAATACACCCATTTCGCCAAGTACATGCTCAAGCCCGCGATACTAGCGTCGCCCTACCAGAGAATAGTGAGAGCAAAAAAGCTCGCCACGCCAACTGTAATCAATAGCTTCTTCAGTTTTTTGTTCACCCCAATACGGAGAAAAGCAACAAGCATTTTACTTTTACAGCCTAAACATAGCCTATTATTTTATTTGAACGAATTTTCGGGTTTCGGCAGCCGCCCTCCGGGGCGTAGAAAAGCAAAAACGGTCGCCACGCCAACGACTTTTCAGGCGCGGCCAGCCTACAGACTCTAGACTCTACCAGACGCATCTTTGCTTTTTTGTCACCCCCATGCGGAGAAAACTGCATTTTTTTCTTTACACTGCCTAAACATAGTCTATGCCAATTTTATTTGAGGTACCCTGGGCAAGCATAGCGCTGGGCACCATGGTAGAAATCATTGATTATTTATATATATATCATTGATTATTTATAAATAGATGTGCCCAAAATCATTGACGTCTTAGAAAGGAGATGTCGCTACGTGTCTTTCGTTTGTTATTTCCACCTTTAAAACTTCTAACAAAAGAATTATTAATGACTGGTAAGGAGTTTTGATTTAGTTTTGAAACTTTTTTATATTATATGCTGGAAAAATTGAATTTTTACCATTAAATAAAAGTTTCAATCACGTTTTTGGCGAGTAGCGACATCTCGTTTCTAAGACGTCAATGATTCTGTGTATATCATTAATTATTTATATATATATCATTGATTATTTATAAATAGATGTGCACAGAATCATTGACGTCTTAGAAACGATAAATAATCAATGGTAGAAATTAAAAAATAAACAATAAAAGCACAGGTATAGGCACTTAAAGTATAGTACAGTTATAAATAAACAATGGTCTAAAATGTAGCAAACAACCTAGTAAAATATAGCTACATAGTGCATGGATTAGCATTGTATCGAGAGAAGCAATAGGTACTTAGAATAGAATAAAGTTTAGTGATATGTAACAAATAAAATAATCAAAATTGTAGCAATAAACAAACATATAATTATAGGCTCATAGAGTGCAGTATGTACAGCATAACGAGATAGCAAGTAAATAAATGGAATAAAATAAAATTAAATAAATTAAATAAATTAAATTACTAAAAATTCATTTTTTGTTCGTTTTTGAAATAATGAAGGGCAAATCAGGTTAGGAGGTCAGGCTCAGGAAATCCCGGGCCACTGTCTTAAACGCGTTCAACGAAGATCGAGCGTCCTCTGACATTTGACTGACATTTGATTCCAGATGGCTGCCCCGCGGAGGAAAAGTTGTTCCCACCATATTGTGAATGAAGTCTAGGAAGGACAAGCCTGAATCTATTCAGGCTGCTCCAATTGAAGCGATTGATGATATGTCCTAGCATTAAGCCATATCTAGCCTCCTATATGAGCTCCAGCGAACTAATCTCATACATGTTGGCCAGAGGGCACGGGAGAAGTAGTTCAAGGAGATGGGGTGGGCACATGCGAACCTCGTTTAAAACCGAAGAGATATCTGGCGTATGCCATATATGCACGAGACAGTTTAGAGAGGTTACCACGAGAGATGGGAAACAGTACTACATCAGCATAGAACAAATGTGAACGGAGCAAAGCAGAGAAGTCTCATACGGGGGCACACATCAATGTGGTGAGAGGTCGCATAAAGCGAGCGCAGGCCAAGATCCTTGAGCAAATCCTGTTTATTTGTGGCTCCGAGGTGAGATCAGGATCCATTAGAAGACCCAGATTCAAGACTGGTTTAGTTGAGATCACAATATTATGGCCCTGCAGAAGCAAGTTATGAAATACAGACATGTTGGTGATGTTTCTGAGACGAATGGAGTAGATGGTTGCTTGAGTTTTCGAGGGATTTAGGGACAGACCATTGTTTGCTGACCAGTGGTGATCTAACTGCTCTGGAGTGTCTGCAATATTTGAGTGTTGACTTGTGCTAACGGGACCTTTCCGACACTAACGCCAATGTTATCATTTCGCCGTTTCCCCTGCTGGCGAAAAGCGGCTCGAGCTCAGGTTCGAAAGGAAAGGTTGAAGGTTGAAGGAATTGGTCACCAGAGCGGGTCGCACTGGGCCGCCGCTTCGGAAAAAATCTAAAATCTTTAAAATAAAAAAAAAATAATCACACATGAAAGAAATCATCAATCTTGCTTCAGTTTGTTAAGTTGAGTAAACAAATTTGGATATTTCTCTTATATTTGAAGATAATTTCTACAGATCAAATTTTATTATGTATTTGATTCAGTTTGTTGCCCATACCAATGTTGAACTTCGAATCGAATCGCCAGATTTCCAGAAAGTTTCCAAGATAAAACTGAGAACTTTAAGGCTGTGTGTGAAAGTAAGTCCTTTTTTTACGACGAAATATTCATTTAAAAAAATATTAATAGAATCTAGGATCTAACAGTGAACTTTTGTGTGTGTGTGTAAATTTAAGAAGAATTACCCAAATCGCAAATGCAAATCACCACTTTCAAAGAAAACGGCTCATAGGTCATATATAGCATGTATTTTATAGTATAGTATATATATTTATAGTTTAATTTAATTATATTTTATATGAAAGTTGGCAGAGCAAAAATCTTCAATCTTGAGGAGCTGCCCCAGACTGTACTGTAAGCGATAATTAAACTAGATGACTTGACTGTCCCTATTACAGCGACGAGGAATGAATGTTAATCTCACTACTGACTACTGACAGCTCAAAGGATCCGAGATGTACCTTGTTGATTCAGGAAGCTGGGTCATTAGTATATGACAATACCACCTGATGCTGATTTGATTTCCCTATGAAGGCTAGCGATTTGCGACTAAAAAATGTTCCTTCTTACCTATGGGCTGCAAACATTCAAGAGAGTAATGTGCACCGTCACCTCCTTGACTCAACCCAATAATCCACTAATCCTTATCTTTCTCCCTCTTCTCCTTTCTATCAAAGGCAATGAAAGGTATCCTCTGGGCTTTGACATCAATAAAAAAAAAAAATCTAGCTCTTGAGCACAACCAGCGGTCCTAATCCAAGTTTTCCCTGTGATACATGATAAATACATGTGATAAATGAATTGTGCCACATTGTGGTAGTCTTGCTATTATGCAGTTTGATGCATTTGCCCATAGTCTACTTACTTAAATATTTTTATGCACATCATATTATTGTTGGGATATATATGTTGACCAAATTAAGATTATTATCTCCTTCCCACACACCACCAATAAAACAAAATTAATTGCTACTTGCCACTTTAAAATAAATTGGTAACTAAGAAGATAATTAAGATGGCGAATTGCACGGGGTAAACTTTCTAGTTATTACCGGAATGATGCCCATGCCCATATTACTGTTGGACACAACTTGAACTTCGTCGAAAACGCCAGATTTCCAGAAAGTTGTCCAAAGAAAACTGAGACTTTAGGGCTGTGTGCTGAAAGCTGAAATTTAAATTTTTATTTAGTAGGACATCCCAAAGAAAACCGCATTTTCCCACTTTTGCCGCTTTCTTCTGTATATCCAGTGTAAAGATGCTTCTCACAAACTATGTAAAGTGTGTGGGTACAATTATAAATTTAAATTTCACTAATTTCTCGGGTTTTATACCTTTTTCCTTCTCTCAAAAACAATTCAAATTTTGCAAAAAAAAATTGCAAGTGCTAGTTTTTGTCATCTGTATCCAGGATATTCTCATGGAGCAGCATGACGAAACGTTGAACGGCAGGTGGGGCACCACTTGTCCAGCGCAGTAAGTCGCATAGTTTAGCCACCGCAGTACTTTAGTGAGGTACTAGAGAAGTTTCCTCTTAAACCGGTGTGGATGATGTGTTTAGTGTGTTTTGTGTTTGTATGCTATTTCTGTTCTAATTCGTCTTTTGGTGCTTGTCTGATGTGCGTGCGTTGTTTAGTTTGTCTTGTCTGTGTCCCACTCCTTTCCTGTACAATATCTTCATTCACTATTCATGTGTTTTGTTTGTTTTGTGTCTTTCTATGTTTGTGATTGTGTGTGTGTTTTCGTTTCTTGTTATTGTGTTCATTGTTCATCCCACATTTATGTGTACTTTCTTCTCAGGCTTCCCGTTTCTCTATCACTGATCCCCGCAGTGCTGGATGTTGGCTGGTATCGGCGTGTTTACCCTCCCTTCTCTCAACAACGATTGATTCCTTCCATGGATGACATTTTGATCTGGTTGACATTTCTCGCTTTGTCATTTTGGCAGCATTCATATTGTTACGTGCAATAGAAAGAGACAACTGGTGACATCTACTGACAATAAACAACTTCAGGTTCGGAGAGTAAACGACTTCAGGTTCGGAGAATCGATTATGGAATCGACAGGAAGGTTCAGGAATAAGAATGAATAGAACAGTCAAGAAGCTTTTGGAATAGAACACTCCATAATAATCCGGAGAGTTTCTAGGGTATAAATATAACAGTTGTCATCGCCAGGGGAAGAGTCTTGTTTTAGACGTTGCAGTGTTAGCAAGCGAAAGTAATTGAGGAAGCGAAAGAGTGTAATTAGATTGCGATAATTGAAAGTACAGTGTTAGCGATAATTCGAGTTGAGTTGATTAAATGAATGTTTGTGAACTTTATATGATTTAAGTGTAATAAAGAACTTATATATTAATTATTTAATATTGTGTTTTAAATAACGAACCAAAGGCCACGCTCGCAACAACTGGTGTCAGAAGTGAAATAAATTCGAGAAATAAAGTGGTGGCAATTGACTAAAAATTAAAAGAGTGATTAATTTTGAGAAATTTAATGAGTAAAATGGCAGCCCGTTTTGATGAGCAAAAGAATTCTCTCGAGGAACAGAAGAAATCTATGGACGAACAAAAGAATTCTCTAGAATCACGTTTAGATGAACAGAAGAAATCTATGGACGAACAAAAGAATTCTCTCGACGAACAAAAGAATTCTCTCGAGGAACAAAAGAAATCTATGGAAACCCGTCTGGACGAGCAAAAGAATGCTTTTGAGGAACAACAGAATTCTTTGCAGAATTGTCTAGAAACTTGTTTGGAGGAACAGAAGAAATTTCTGAAAGTTTCATTAGACGAACAAAAAATGAAAATTGAAGGAATACAGCAGGAAGTGTTGGAAGTTCGACAACAAGTGTCGGGAGTACAACAAAATGTCACGGAACAGCTTGATAACTTTAAAGCAGATCTGGAAAGAATAAAGCATCGTCAGCCTCTAAGCGTAGCAACTGAAATATCCGGTGCAGGTAGAATGAAACCTCCCATATTTGATGGACAAAATTCGTGGCATATCTTCAAGCGACAATTCGAGGCAGCTTCAGAGGTAAATGGATGGAATGATGAAGACAAAGCTATAGCTCGGGTGTTAGCACTTCGAGGTCCTGCGTCAGAACTCTTACAAACTGTACCGATTGAAAACGTAATTACTCTTCATTAGTACAGGCGATAGAATTACGTTACGGAGATGAGCACATGCAGCAAGTATATCGCCTACAGTTGCGCAACAGGATTCAAAAACATGGCGAATCACTACAACAACTGCAGGCAGATGTAGAAAGATTAGCGCATCTGTCATACTCCAGCGTGAATGCGGATTTTCTCAATGAAGTGGCGACGGAGGCATTTGTGAACGCTATTACAGATCAAAATTTACAACAATCATTAAGGCTAGCAGGAAGGAAATCAACAGCAGAAGCACTAGCCTATGCATTAGTGTATGAATCCGCCAGACAAGCTTCGCAGGGTGCAGTACGAATGAGAGACATTTCGGTGGACGAATGTACTTGTAATAGAATGCAGTCATCCCAGAGCTCACCTTTGCGTGGTATCCTTCGATGCTGGAATTGTAATAGAACAGGACACCTACAAAGAGACTGCAGAAAACGCCGACGAGTAGAATCTCTAGATGAAGAGAGGAAAGTGGAATTGCAAAGATATCGAGCTGAGCAGCAGACTTGCAATAGATTGCAGTTATCACTGAGCACCCCTTCACGTAGTGTTCTTCGATGTTGGGATTGTAATAAAATGGGACACCTTCAAAGCGACTGCAGGAAACGCCGTCGAAAGGAATCATCAGAAAAGAAAGGGAGAGAAGAATGTCCAAGTTGGCGAGCTAAAGAACAAACTATTCTTAGGGAGACTAGACTCCAACCTAATGGCTTTGAGACCCTACACAGGAAAGGACGTATCCATGGAAATGCAGAAGCCTTGGTACAACGTCAATGGGAACCTGAATGTAAGCATTACGGCTGGGAGAAAGGAAATGAGAAAACAGCTACTATACAGTTGGGAACTGTGGAGCCATCAACAGGTTGGGACATCGAGAATTTGCGAACAGCACAACGAGAAAATCCGGACATATCGCATATTCTTGCTTGGAAGCAGACATAGAAAAACCAGAATGGAAGGATATTTCGAGGATGAGTGAAAAGCTGAAAAGCTATTGGGCTCAATGGAACTCTCTTCATGTCGAATGCGGTATATTAAAACGCAAGTGGGAAGGACCTACCGGTAAATCGTTCCGAATGCAAATAGTCGTCCCGGCATCAAAGGTCAACGATGTTCTAGGTAAAATGCATCGTAGAGCATCTGGAGAACATTTGGGAGTGAATAAAATAGTTTCTAAAATACGAGAAAAGTTTTATTAGCTACATATGCGGGAGGATGTGGAGAAGTGGTGTAGCAGATGCACTGTGTGTTCTTCTTACAAAGGGCCGCCACGTAGCAGCAGAATGGAAATGTATAAGTGTAATATCAGAGCCCCATTGAAACGGAAAGCTGATGTACAAGGGGCCATGGGGGCGAAATTAGCAGTAAGTACCCATCGGATGAGGACACGCTATGACTTACGTGCGAATTCAGCAGAATTCAATGAAGGTGATCTTGTTTGGCTATACAACCCGAACCGACGTAAGGGATGCTCTCCAAAATCACAACAACAGAGGGAGGGGCCGTATTCAGTAGTAACTAGAATAAATGACGTGGTATACAGGATTCAACGTGGTACAGGAGGCAAACGAAAAATCGTCCATCTGGATCGCTTGTGTCAATACTACGAGCATCAAGACCGTGGACCACCTGTTGTTCGGGACGAAAAAGTTTAAGAAGGGGGCAGTGTTACGTGCAATAGAAAGAGACAACTGGTGACATCTACTGGCAATAAACAACTTCAGGTTCGGAGAGTAAATGACTTCAGGTTCGGAGAATCGATTATGGAATCGACAGGAAGGTTCAGGAATAAGAATGAATAGAACAGTCAAGAAGCTTTTGGAATAGAACACTCCATAATAATCCGAAGAGTTTCTAGGGTATAAATATAACAGTTGTCATCGCCAGGGGAAGAGTCTTGCTTTAGACGTTGCAGTGTTAGCAAGCGAAAGTAATTGAGGAAGCGAAAGAGTGTAATTAGATTGCGATAATTGAAAGTACAGTGTTAGCGATAATTCGAGTTGAGTTGATTAAATGAATGTTTGTGAACTTTATATGATTTAAGTGTAATAAAGAACTTATATATTAATTATTTAATATTGTGTTTTAAATAACGAACCAAAGGCCACGCTCGCAACAATATACAGTGAAAAATGAAAAGTTTTGTAATGAGGCACGCATCCAGGATCCAGCCACAACTTCGCCATTTCGTGTGTCATGCGAATCGAATTCTTTCTGAAAACTCGGAATCGCATCGCATACACATTCACTACAGACTACAGAGCAAAATTTTTGAACACGCTTAGTCTGTTTATTATAAGTATTACCTTTTGTTGGAGACAAAACATAGAATTCCATAGAATTTCCAAGAATGGTTTCTTGACATATCCGGTCGTCGTGCTGTAAATCTGTTCTTATCCTAGAAATTATGTTTTCTATATTGTTTATGTTTGTTCGGATACATTTATCATATTATTATTGCTTGCACCACAACCACTACATTTAGAAAAATTAATACTGTATGTATCTGCAATATTGCCAAGAATTGACTTTAGTACTTTACCTATATGGACATACACTTACTTCTCCATTAGTGAAAGTGATTTTGATCACATTAGATTTTTACTCTGTACTTGTATGAAGTTCTGTTTCCCGGTAAATATGGAATAGTTAGTAAACTATATATCTGAAAGAACTTTGAGAAAATAATGGTCGATACTCATTAGAGTCATTCCACAGGAAATCGATTAAAATTCGCACTTTCCTAACCCGACCATCATCAATGTCGTTTTTCTTTTGCTGAAAGTTAAGTAGTTATGAGATAAGAATTCAACTATATAATTTAGTGCTGCGCCGTATGCTGGTTGAATTAAAGGACTTTGAAATCCTTAAAATACGACGACTTTTGGTCTGCTGAGTTATATTTAAAAAATCATAAACTTGGTTCTGATTATCACAGATACATGACCTTTAAGTTATTTTAAAAATGAAAGTACAATCCTTGAGGGAAAATTATAAAAAAGATATGCCTTTTAGAAGAAGAAAAAATTAAGGATAATAAATATATCCTGTGGTAAGTTTGTTCTGGTATTATACGAGAAATTGTCCATGATGAATTTGAATTTGAATTATAATTTGGATAGAAATTATATTGAAAAGGCAGAGCGCTTTCGATCTAACTTTTGGATGGCGGATGGCTAAGATGCCGCTTATGGCTGGAGATGCCAATTTATAATATTGTGGTAGAGTATGCCACTATTTGTATTAAAGGCAGAGTATACAGCTTTAGATTGGATGACAGAGTATGCCGCTGTTTGCAGGAAGAGTATGCCAATGATAAAGATGGCAGAGTATGCCGACGTTTATTTGAGTTGAAATTAAGACTGTTTCTTACTAATTCAAGAGGGGTGTTTACCTAATGCAGAATTGCAAAAAATAAAATTAAAAATCAGAATTGTAGTGTCAGCATTTCTGATCACACAATTTCTGAATGAATCACAATGTATTGATATGGTAAAGCAATGACCTCAGGTATGTATATTTTCTCAATCAAGAATTATGCTTGCTTAGCGGAATTTGCAAAATTGCCAAAATTGACATTTATGTGGAAGCAATAGAACAAAGTCAAGTTTTAACGTGTTATTTTTCGTTAAATTTCGTTATAAAAATGAGCACAGCCTTCTTCATTGCCTCCAAAAGAGCATATCAACTTTCTTTCTTTATTGCTGCGAAAGATGCACACCAATGCTTCCTAATTGCTACCATGAAAGCTCACGAATAACACACCGAAAGCATTGCTTCTGTCCGCGGACAAGTGATGCCAACCAGTCGCTTTAGAAAATCCCTGAGTGTCGATAGAAAAAATCCCTGAAAATCCCTAAATAATTGGCTTAACTCTAAAATAAAGAAACCCAGTATTAAATATTTAGGGTTTTCATACATAAATTTTATTTATTTATTTATTATTTAAAAGTAACAAGGATCTTCAAAGATAAAATAAACAATCTCCTGTGGGTTTGATAGAGTAGGTACAACGAAATAATTTAGAAAATAAGGACATTATGGACATATGGAATTTGGGCACTTTTGTAGAGTATGTAAAGGCTTTCCTAGGGGGAATACAAATTCAAAAATATCCGGAACTTATCCAGAGTCTACTTCATTCAAATTCGTAATCGAAGAGTACATATATTTTCTGCTTAACTGATATAGAGACAGAAAATAAAAATATAATAAGATCACAAACTTTAAGCGTTTAAGATATTCAAGTAATAATTGTTGCTGTAATTCGTTATGGAACTATGAAGAGTAATGTACTTTGGACGTGAAGTTCAGACTGAAAGCATGAGCTGACAGATCACTCGGTGGACAGCGTTGACTACAGGGCGGCACGCTAGCTCGCCTCGGCTATTGGCGGAGAGTGTGGGGAGGTTCCACGAAAACCTGCCGCTGTTCCACCAGCCATATTCAAAAGAATGTTCGTGCCTGTAAATCAAAGTCGTTACATACACTTAGTCCGGAAGGGATCATTACACTACTTACCAATTACCTAATTGGAAGCGCAGATGTTCTGCTTCCATCGCCGTTGCCCCAACCAGCCTGCGATACTGTGGGCGATATGATACAGTATCCCTGATACGACCTGAAACGAGCAGAGGAGTAGCGAACCTAGTCGACCTTCACGTCAAGAGGGCTCCGGAAGAGTGTTAGGAAAATTGACAGCTTATTGCGGCATTACGTTATAATAACTTGTTTTTCTTTCTTTATTGAACATTTTACTCAGAGCAACAATGCTATCTTAATTGATAATAGTCTACAAATGACGCCTTCTTAATATATAGCCTGGATAATATTATGTTTTCAGGAGGCCCTGTCAGTAGGATGCTTATTGACATTTGCCATAATTGCTCGTTTTCAAAAACTAGACCTCTAGTACCGAACCAAAATAAGATTTCTTTTCCAGGTGAGCTTTCAACGACATACAAAATGACCCTGGATACTTACTATTTATTTAAAAAAATTTAGAATATGTTTTTTTTTAGACGCAGCCGAAATAATGTTCCTTTTTCAGGATAAGCTTCCAGCAACATAGCCAGTGATTTCCCAAGGGAAAAAAGAAGACAAACAGCACTATGGTCTCTCAAGCACGATTGTTGTGGCGTGCAACGTACAATAGCCTTACATAAGAATATTTATAGGCTAACCATTAAATCAATAAACAATATAATAATAAAAGAAAATGTTGCTTTGACTTACATTTCATCCAATGATCCCTCGAAGGAGCTCCCTGGAGGCGGATAGGTTACTTTGACGAGTCTGAAACTTTCTAAAGTATTTATCAAAATTCACCGACTCTCAGACCAGTTTCTTATTAGGCCGAGTAAGTAAGTTAGTTAAGTTTAACTTCATGAAATATCAACCCTGAAGCTGTACCGTTCTAACCTAATGCTGCAAATCTTCATTCTTATATGCTTTATGAACAAATTTCTCTAATTGAAATTAGAAATGATTCTAATTTAATGAAGTGATGCTCAAGTTTTAGCTTCGGAGGAATCTATCGAGTATGTATCTTAACTAAAACATTTTTCTTTTCTTTCATGATTTGAACTTTTAGGTTCTTTAGTTCTGACATAATGCCTCATTTTCCTTAATGCTTAGTGCTTTATCATGTATTTTATTTTCTAATTAAAAAGGTTGAAATTTTATTTTAGTTCTATTTTAGTCTATCCTAAGCCTATCTTTGTGGTCTCTATGCAATATCTATTTAAATTAATTGTGCAAAAAGAAAATTTTATATATTGTGGTGCTCGTTAATTCAGTCTTACGCCTTCCGTCATCAGCTTCCGCCATCACCAAAACATCGCTATTTTTGCGCTCGATCGCACTATCACATCCTGGATGGGATAATTTGCTACCTTCAATCCTTGCTATTAACCTTGATTTTCTGCTCATAAATTCCAGCTGGTATATCGCCGGAATGTAATTTCCGATCCTTAACTATACACAGAACGTGGTCCAGATTGTTCCTAGTCTGCCTTCCTTTTTCTCACCGTTCTATTTCGAATTAATTAGTTGCTTTTTCTTGGCTAATCAACACCGACGTTTAGTTTTTAAAAAAAAATCTTTTCTGACTACTTTTTACTCGTGTCACAAACAGAAAAAATAAAAATTTCTTTTTCTTTTTCACTCAAATTTGTTCCTTCTCGGAAAAAAACTCTCCTTTTTTCTTTTCTTGACCTTTTCTGCAACACCTCCTCCACAAAAAAAAAAAAAACTTCCTGTCATCGAACTTGTCCTCTCTGGCAGCGCGGATGTAATTTTTTGTCACGTTCGGTGAGTATAGACTCTCCGTCCATACAGCAGCAGTCCGCGCTTACACGACGCAACTAGCATCAGCGTAGCATATTGCTGCCTGCGATATGCTAAGACCATAACAAATTTCACCGTAACACATTTTAAAAAGAAAGCAAATGTAGTTACGTCTACGTGACATTGACATCAAAATTAAGTGTACTCCAGTGATTCGAGTTCTGTGCTATTGTTAGTTCAATTTTCAGAAGTTCTCTATAGCTTGCAACATTGGATAAATTAAGCGAAATTTTTAGTGCACAAAATATCCCAACATATCGTCATTTTTGAAAGTTTTATCCCTAAATCTCTAAAACCGAAAATTATCCCTATATCTAGGAATAAAATCCCTAAGTTGGCATCACTGCGCCGCGTATTTGCCCATATAAAAAATAAATGAAGTGTGAAACCAATAGTCTTGCATCCACGACCTCCAAGGAAGGCTTCTATCCTGCATGATTTTACGCTTCCATTTACCACTGGGCTGTGCTTGCTACTGGATTCCCCTCCTACTTGCTTTGCAGAATATCTATCATCTCTATCTCTCGCAAACAACATGAAAAACATAAAACTTCCAATTTCCAATTTGAACAGGTGGTTCTAATATGAGGCGAGTGAATGATCCGTGAATAGTAGACTGCTCAGGGGAAAATTACCTCTGCTGTGCTGTACACAGGTGTGTGATAGCGATCACTCCCTACCTCAAACACTACCAACACCACCATAAGACAGAAAATTAAACAACAAATTTCTTTTGCTTTTGCTGCTTGGACTGGACTTGAGTTCACCTCACCTTTCATAATCATAATTCCATCAACATTTGACTGTACATTTGTCGAAAGGAAGGCGGGCGGGGCGGGTGAGATTTAACGCATACATAGGAAATTTTATAAACTTGTTTCCACAAAGAAAATCCAGGGCGCGTGGAAGGTGTGCTCCAATTTCAATTGCAATTTTCTATGTACACGGGAATATTCCTTAATTTCCGAACAAAATCGTCGTACAATCTCTGCCTGCTTTGGAAAAGATGCTGAGCAGAGGCAAAGGCAATTGCGATGCAATGTAATCCACGGAATGGGATAAAAGGATAGGATTCAGGAAGACAGGAACTCGCTGACCTCTGCTGAGTATGTTGGAGCAAGGTAATGCGTCGAAGAACGCTGCTGTATGCAATGCATGCATATGGCATGGCCGATGGCCCCTTTTAACATCGTTTTGTTTCACTGCTATATGTACGCATACACATCTTGCAATGGTGTCGGTGTAAGATTGCGGGATGAGTAGCGACGAGGGTGGTTGGATTGGAGTGGTGCTGCTAACTTCTGCTGCTCTGCTGTTGATATCTAGTTGAGCGGCTGTTGCTGCATGAGCATCGTTATTTCAGTAAATAGATAGAGGTGGATTGGAGTGTTTCGTGTTTACTTTTCCCCAATACAGGTTTGTATTGTAACGTGTATGATGGACTTGGACGACGGCATTCTGGTTTGGTTGGTTGCAGCAGCAGAATACACAATTACACAAAGCCACAAAGCACTAGGAGGCTACGCTACAGCCACCAAAGCGAAGAAACGAAACGAAAATGGCCAAGCGCCCAGCACAACCACAAGCAGCAGCAGCAGCAGCCAGCAGACAAGCAAGGCACTCAAAACAAGTTTTCTTTTTAAGTAGTTTTGTTCGTGCAGCAAAGGCTTGAAGACGTGTTCAACTCGGGTAGTGCGGTACAAGTGCCTAACTCTAAATCTTAATTACAAAAGAAGTTTGCTGTGGTGATTATTAGCGAGTTTACTGTGAAAACACCCGTTTCTGGCGAGTGCACATCCCTTAATCCTAGTTTCATTTGTATAAAAGTGCACTTCTATTTACAAAAAAAATAAAAAAAAAATTCAAAAATTCTTGAGATGGCAAGTGCTTGCTCAGATTTGTGACTCAGAGTCATCAGAAAAAAGTATCTGTGCTCGTCGGATTGATTCAATTTCAACTTGGCGTCGATAAAAAGTGGTTATTTACCTGTGTTTACTTGGTTAATTTAAAATCTGTGCAATAATTATTTGAACATTTGGTGGATAATAACCCCAAGGATTATCTCAAAGGCGCCCTCAAATCACAGCAGTGTCAGCAGGTCACCATCATCACCATTATTTTATTGCTTGTTGGCCGTTGGATTGTGTTGAGGCTTGATTGCTTGCTTGCTTGCTTGCTTATAAAATTCATCCACCTTGGAAAGGTACACTTGGCTTTGACTACTTCACGACTCACGTACTACGTAGCCGTGTCGTGTCGTTTTTCTCCTTTTTCTGTTATCTCTACGTCGTCATCAGACCTGTTGCTGTTGTGTTGCTTTTGGTTTTAACACTTATATGAATGCTGCAAGCAAATGGGAATTTTACCATGATCTGGTTGGGCTTGCGCATACTTCAGGAATGAATCAACAGGTAAAATATCCGCTTAATAATCATATTTCTTTTAATTTTGTATGTGTGTCGGTTATTGGCATCGCAGAAAGATCTCGGTGTCGGTTGCACCTATACTCCATGGTCCCCCCAACGATACTTACTTGTTTATGCATGCATGCTGTGGAGGGGGGGTTCTATTTAGATTTGTTTTTTGTTTCTTTACCTTTACTGATGTTGCCACTGCATTAATGCAGTTTGACAAAATTTTATGAAACACTCAAACTTTTGTTTTTAATGATTCATGCCCGAGTTTTAATTTTTTTATTTCATGCGTGGACTTGGTTAGTTTAAGGATTCCATTGTGAAGCCATAAAAACTGTATTATTAGCTTATATGTACATAAACATACATATACCTACTTGATTTGGTAAAACTAGAATAGACTTCAAGTACAAGGTCAAGACTTATAAAAGACAATTTAGGTAGGTAGGTACACTAATTAATTTGCATGCGCATGTATGCATATGTGGATTGAAAAAAAAACACGGACTAAGTCCATTGTACCTACCTACCGTTTTTTTTCGTTTTGCACTAACAAACATGAATTAAAAATCACATTGAGAGTGCAAGGAACTCTGTTAGCCATAATTTACATATGTATACTATCCTGTTAGCACCAATGCAATAGGTAGGTAGTAGGTTCCTTCTTGATCTTCTTGATTAAACTCCAAGGTATCTATGTAGTAAACTAGTACCCATACCTACTTAAAAAAAAAAGTCGACCTTGAAATCGAAAACGAAATTGAAACTATCACAAACTATAAACAAAACATAAAGCAATAAAGAAAAATTTTTCCCGAAAATGAGTTATGACAGTACTGGTAAAATACAAAATAATTTTAAGTAAGCCAAGAAACAAGAAAAATATGTTAAAAGTTATGTAAAGAAATAGCTTTAATTGGCGAAGGTAACTAGCATCTAACTTCAAAAATATGAACAATGTTCCCATACTAACTAGGGTTTTCAATTTTTTTCAAATGTTCTTCAAGTGGAAAAAACTCTTAACAAACGAAATTTTTTTGAAAAATAAATTTCTTTGCAAAAGAGGGTGTTTCGTATCGGCAGGAACCATATACTCATCAGTACGACATAGCTCCTGCCTGCGGTATACACGCCATTTTAATGTGTCTAGAAATGTAATCTGGAGACGGCCTCAGTTGGAGGGGCAATATCCTTAAAACTAAGAAAAATACTTAGTTTTAGTGTCTCTCTACGTTTTGTATTATAATTAGTGTAATTAAGGTTGGGACATGATTAATTGGTTCGAGAATCAATCAATCAATCCCAAAAGTCATGAAATATATATTTTTAAAAAAAGATTTATTGACATTACCTGTACAAATAGTTAATATTCTTCAAAGTATTCTGCACAAGCATCTACACATTGTTTCCACCGTTTCTCCCCTGTCATGTAGGGCCTTCGAAAGCCTCGACTCGAACCTCCTTCAGAGCTGTCGTCAAGGCTGCTTTGATAGCGTCAATGCTGTCAAAATGGCGCTCTCTGAGATCGGTTTTGACAAAAAAAAAGTCGGTCGGAGATTGATTGGGAGTGTAGGATGGTTGCGGTAGCGGTGCCACGTACTTCGGCAGGAACTCACGGACGTGTAGAGACGTATGGTGGGCGCATTGTCATGATGCAGAAGCCAGATATGTTGTTTTTCGCACGCGAATGATCGTTTTCCTCAATCTTTCCAGAACATCCACGTAGTAGAGTATCAGCTAATAACCGAATACTCATTTTCATCGGTTTGGCTTGTTGTTGGCCGTCCAGAGAGGAGGACGTCGTCCACTTCTTCCTGTCCTGGCCCTCCATGAACTTCTTCACCAACATTGAAACTTGTACATACGATAGAGCAAACTCCCAGGAGGCTTGCTTGAGCAATTCGTGAGTTTCGACAGTTTTTTGTCGAGTTTTGTATAAAATTTGATCGTCCAACGCGGTTCGGAAGTATCCGCCATCGCGCGTCGTGACGTGGTCCCAAAACAAGGGTGCACTAAATTAGATATTCTGATTCTATTGATGCTCGCAGCACGCTGAACTTTGGTGCGCTGTATAGCTTAGCGCCCCCATATTACCTCATTGGTGCGAACACGGTGCGGCAAAAAAATATATTGCATGACTTTTGGGAAATACCCTGTACATATTCGACAAACTATGTGATTGAGGAAGGATATTTTCAAAATTCTTGGAGGAAAGTTAGAAAAACAATTTCACTAAATGTTTTATGTAAGTATGCCATATCCAGGTGTATCTTTTGGTGAAATCAATTTTATTGAGACGCATGTGCCCAGAAGAATAGAGGGTTTAAGAAGGGCTCGATCCAAATTTTAGCTCCTGAGATAATAGGATATCTCAAATAAAGGATGCTAACCAGACCTAGACAACGTATCGTCGTTATATGTTTGTTTCAATGGGTGGTAACTGGTTAGAGATCGACTTTTCAGAGAATTAAAGGTGAAAATATCCTTGCTAGATTTCGCCAAGTCTCTTCATAAAACTCCTCCGAAATGGAGCCCTTGTGAAGAAAATGCTATATAATACCACCATCAAGGTGGATGTAACAGGGTAACAGAAAATTAGACGTTTTTCGCTATTATAACTCAAAGCCTGCGCATATGGGTATTGTTTTGTATGTTCGGATTCTATAATTCAGTGGGAGCGAAAAAGAAATGAATTTTTCTACTTTAATCTTGTAACTGGCTATAAATTATTGGCGATATTTTTACAATTATGTAGAAGTATAGTTGTGCGTTGAAGGGTTGTACCGTAAATGAAAAGGACTTAAAGGCACCTATAATCGAATGGTCTAAAAAATAAACGTTCAATACAATTAACATGGCTACTGCCGAAATTCCGAATTTTTCATCCATGTGCGGGTCGCATAAACTCCAATAATTCGAAAGCTCCGTTCTTTCAAAATCCCCCATTAGATTTCCCTTGTGAGTGTTTTTTTTCTTACAAATTATCATTACCGTTTTAATTCACAATCGTTTCATTTAAAATTTATATCCAAAATTTAGCCCGGATTTAGACTTGCCATTAGATGTCGCCTTATTTTTTACTATTATTTTCTAAACTATTTGTCGTTCGGTCAAACTCATATATTTTCATGGGTCTGGTCGCAATTATTGGTTCAGATTATGTTTCTAGACACCCTAATGAACATTTTTTGTTACAACAAACCCTGGTTGAAACCCTTCAAAAACAAGGAATGCTTAACTACGACGGCTTAGGCTATATGACACTCAAATCAATTCAACTCTTTTGAGCTGTTGTCGGTCATAAATAGTGGAAACCATTCTAAAGAAAACTGATTGAGGAAAATCTTTTGAAAAAATAAAAAAATGCTTTTCTACAGGGATATAAAAGCTCCAAGCTTGAGCTATTAGCTCAATTAATTTTCTTGTTGAACTAGCTCAAAATTGATGTGCTAGTTACAACTGTGTGGTGAGCTAAGGTGAGCTAGTTCAAAAGTGAGCTCTTGGTAAAATTAATGAACTAGCTCAAAAGTGAGCTAACTCAAATTGAAAGTTCGCTGAGCCCACACGCCGAAGTTTTTAGGCAGTTTTTACGGTTGAGAGGTACTCGGAAGTAGGGAAAATTCCGTGCTACCACGCTGAAATTTCTGAAATTTCTGATCGGACAGATGTACAGATGTTTACCTGCGATTTGAGGTCATAATGTAATAATTTAATAATCATTACGTGCTGTGAATCTGTGATACAGGTATTGTTTATATCAAAAACTGTGACTTAATTGAACATGCACACAATTAATTTCGGTAATCATATAAGGAACTACGCGGAGCAACATAATTTTGCTAGCACGTCTCAGTACAAGAACTTCTCGTGTGGGAAGGCCCTTAAATTGTTCAGACATCCCCTCCCCCCCCCCCCCTCGTGGTTACACCAGCAAGTACAGCTTGCATGCAACTTGTACTGCCATACTACTTGCACGTGTAATCCAACTGCCATGCAACTTTCAACGAACTTGCATGATGAAAAATCATGGCAGCTGGGAGATAGTAATTTTACATTTATACAGTTTTCAAAATGGCGGAAAAGAAATGCTTGAGAGATATTCATAAATTTATACCGGGAAAATGAAATTTTCTGGGATCATTTGCATTACATCATTTACCAACACCTTCCTCTAACGTTTTTCTTGAGTTTTATCATTCTGATACTTCCGAACTACCTTCTGCTGTCAAGTTTAAAATCGCATTGGAAGGGTGGCTTGCATGCCAGCCGTACTTTGAGGTGTAGCCCCCGGGTCAGACAGCTGACCTAGCTTAAAAGTAAGCCGGCATCACACAGCGCATGAGCTTCAAAAAAGACTAATTGTAAATGCTAATTGCGGCACACATAAAGGAATTTGGGAGAGATAAAACAAGTACAAGCTTGTCCGTTAAGGGACCCATACATGGTCACGCATGTTGGCCAACTCCAGTAGGACAAAGACAACGATGTTGTCATGCAGATTTGACCGTGACGGTGTGACTCGCAGTATGTTAACGGGTTGGTCAAAAATCAAGTTAGTTTGATGTTTAGAGGCACGGCACGCTACGGGCTTTACAACATATTGTACCATGTAGGGCGATGTTTGTCACGCATTCGTCATTCTTGAGTAAATTCTATTGAAGAACAGATAACAGTTAATTGTTCTAGCAGCTCCTGATATGTGTTCCTATCCTGATGTTGGACAGCATGTTTGACAACATATGGAGAAAAAGCTTTCCTTTGTGACACACCAAGCTGGAAAACATGTTCGCCGTGTATGGGCCGCTTTAAACTATTTCGTGTTGAGACGCCTAAGCACGGTCACGCATGTTGGCCAACTCGAGTAGGACAACAATATTGTCACGCATATTTGACCGTGTGTGTGCCTGTTTAATGGTGTAACACGCAGTGTTCCAAGCGGTTGGACGAAAATCAAATTACATAGCTTAATTTTTAGGGGCAGGGCTACGTGTTTGACAAAAATTGTACCGTGTAGGGCGATATTTGTCAGATAATTTTTAGCAGTTCTAGTAGCTCCTGATATGTATATGTTTCTGGCTTGATTTGGACAGCATATTTGACAGTGTGTGGAGAAAAAGTTTTCATGTGTGACACACCAAGTTGGACATTCTCTGTGTATGGGCCGCTTTAGACAGAGTGTAGTGCAGATTTAATTTTACATTTGATTCATATAACCAGCACGATTAATTTTCAATCAACGAAATGTCCGTGTTATCAGCGTATTACCCCAAATTCTTTGAATTGAAAGTGAAGTACTAAAAATACGTTCAAAGTTTCGTGGCAGCTTGTGTTATTAGTTTAGCTCATTACCTTAGTGATCTAATTCAAATTGAGCTAGCTTATATTACTCAGCTGGCTCAAAAATTAGCTAGATCTGTTACACCAATCCAAAGAACTAGCTCATTATTGATCTAACTCACAGTCTAAGCTAGCTTTTCCATGTGAGCTAAAATAAGCTTGAAAAGCTCGGATGTGGTCGACTTAAGCCTTCTACCAAATGCGTTGCTTGCTTGCTGCTGAGCCGCAAAGCACAACTGTATCACGATTCACGACTTTGAAATTAGATTCGGATTTTTTGCATTTTTTAAAAATATTTGACAAGTAATGATTTCAACAGCAGCATTTATTTTTATTGAATATTTAAAAAAAAAAAACAAGTAAAAGAACTAGAACTGGTCTAAGACAAATTCTTATGATACCCTAGACTAGATGAATGCTCGTATGAAATTTCGTATGGGCACCCATTTGAACAATTTTGATTTTTACAGTGGTTTTTTGCACATATTTCTAGAATGGTTAGTCGGACAGAAAAAATGATTATAACCAATTTTATAGGATTTCGTATTCTGAAGAAGTTTTTAGTACAATAAAAATGTCTTGGACTGATCGTTTTCACAGTATACGTAAAAAACCTAAATTTTTATATGGCAATACTAAGAAGGAGTTGCCAGATTTAGTTCATTTTTGACATTTTTTTTTGCTAGTACAATGAAAACACAATGTACCAAATTTCAGCTTTCTATATCGACGCGTTCTCGGGCAGTGTCCAAATATATAGTGGAAAACGAAATTTTTGTATGGCAAGGAGTTGCCCGATTTGTCTCATTTTATACCCTAGATGAAATCTAAGGGGGTATACTAAGTTTGTCATTCCGTTTGTAACACCTCGAAATAATGATGGTAGAGCAAAATGGATTGGACACCCACGCATAATATTAAAAGTTATTTTGATTTTTGCATGTCCGTCCGTCCGTCCGTGCGCACGATAACTCGAGAACGCGTACACTTAGAGAGCTGAAATTTTGTACACGGGCTTTAAAAAAAAAGTAAAATTAAGTTCGAAAATGAGACAAATCGGGCAACTCCTTCGTGGGGTTGCCATACAAAAATTTCGTTTTCCGTTATATATTTGAACACTGCCTGAGAACGAGTCGCCGTAGAGAGCTGAAATTTGGTACATGGTGTTTTCATTGTACTAGCAAATAAAATTTTAAAAATGGACTAAATCGGGCAACCCATTCTTGGTGTTGCCATATATAAAATTAGGTTTTTTTATGTATACTGTGAAAACGATCAGTCCAAGACATTTTTATTGTACTAAAAGCTTCTTCAGAATATGAAATCCTATAAAATTGGTTATAATCATTTTTTTCTGTCCGGCGAAGTATAACGCGTTCTCGAGTTATCGTGCGCACAGACAGACAGACGGACAGACAGACGGACAGACAGACGGACGGACATGCAAAAATCAAAATAACTTTTAATATTATGCGTGGGTGTCCAATCCATTTTGCTCTACCATCATTATTTCGATGTGTTACAAACGGAATGACAACCTTAGTATACCCCTATAGATTTCATCTAGGATATAAAAAGCATCGGTTTCAGGATACAGTCTACTCTTAAAAAGTATAAGCAACTATATAGTGCAAGTGATGAAATTTTGGATTATAGCGATTCCTTGGATCAAAACTATCGATGTATGTAACATACATTGTTTTCTGTGTACTCTGTGACTGTAAATAGATCATCGAGTTTTTACAGAAGCCACAAATTACGCACGATTTGTCGCTACATAAAAGTAAGCTGCTTAAAAATGTTGCCGAAACATGTATCCAGTGCGTTTGGCCTTATCACTCATCTAGGTAGCTCATCAGAATTCCATTCAGTTTGAGAAATTTGTTGATACGGAAAAATTTACCAAATTGGATCATATCCAAAATATCCATCAGTATGAATGATGCGTATTCTGTGTGTCTGTTTATTGTCTGTACGATAATAATAATTTGAGAGCTAAGCTTGGAAATTGCTAAACTCGAACAACTCCAAATTGAGATTCCTCTAAAATCTACAGAAAGAATGAAAGCAATTAAGAAAAAAAGTTTCTTTTATACATTTTTTTTTTTACAAAATTCCTTCAAAATATTTAGGGCTTGTCCCAAATATATGATAATATAATGTCTGCGTCGCGAAAAACCTTCCCACACTCTCGACTCAATGAATTCCTAAAGAAAAACCAAAGCTTTATAATATTATTCGTATATTGCCTTTTTCAGATTGACTTGTATAGATAGATTCCGTCGAAACTATGTCGAAGTATATAAATAAATAAATAAAACGTGTGTTGTTGCTTCGCAGAGCTTCCGTAAATTTTAATTAATGAAAACTGAATAAAAAAATCAAATAAAAATGTGAATAGGTATACGCTGCAGAAATTGAGAGATTCGTTTGGTTGCTTTTTTCTGTTATCTGATAATTAGCTAATTTTTGATAATTTTTTTTTTCCATTTCGTTGACCTGCTGTTAAAAATCCAAGGTGGCATAGAATACGAAAATTCATTAAGGTCCGAAAATCGATTCATAAATATGAAATGAGGTTAGCTAGCACTACAGGTAACTAAATACCGGTGACGAAACTATTTTTATAGCCATTATTCTATGGAAGTGTATATAAATGTATTTTTGGTTAATCGTGAGTCTCCTTCGATTTTCTTGGCTATATCATGTAGGGTATATTATAGCTATGTATAGATATATGCTTATAGAGAAACGTAGCTAGCAAAGAAAAAAAAACCCAAAGAAATTATGTATAATTAATACGAGGCGATGCACCATTATGATATGAGTGCTGTCTGAATACATAATTTCCCCTGATATTCCAAAATCACCGGTTTATCGATATTGTCAATATTCTCGTACATACATATATATGTATGTACATATGATCATATTTCTTGGAACTAGTTACCTTTAGCTTACTCCATGACTTCACAGTTTATATGGCTTCTCTAGTTATTAAAACAGCTCTTCCCGCTTAGTACTTTACCCGTCCTGTATATGACGATTCCTTTACAGGTTCCTGTCAAGGGTCTGTTATCTCAATACTATTAACTAGGCCGATTTATCTTAAATAACTCTAGGTTATCCTGTTTCCCAACCATTGCATTGGTGAAATGTTTTACATTCGTGTTCCAATCGAAAACCGTAGTTGAAAGTCTCACAAGTCGTCATAGTTAGACTGTGTTACAGTTATTGAATCGTAACTGTACCTAGTTCAATTGTTTCAATGATTCTAATTTCTAGCGTTCATTTTGAGCCGAGATACTATAAATTTAGTTATGAAAAATATTTCAAAACTATAAAATAAGAAAATAGCTTTGTAATGTTATCACACGCTTAATTTTTCCGTATTTTCCACGGTGATTGAATTGCGAATTGTTAATTTTTGCATGTGAGATGACCTCTAAAGTTCCGTCACGCTCTGTTTATTAACAATAAAATAAATAAAATGAACTAAATATTCAGAATTATTGTGACTAAATTTCATTAGTAGAGTAGAGAAGTAAAATTGTGGCAACTGTAGATACGAGTTATGTAACTTTGAAACTATGAAAATTATTGTTGATGTGTTTTACCTTACAATTATCGAATCTTTGATAACATCGAAGGATACCAACATATATAGAAAATTATGTAAGAAAACTAAATATTTATGTAAGTTCGTATACTTGAAAATACATTAAGCAAAATATAAAAAAAAAACTGTTGTTCTCCATCGGAATCTGTTCTGTGAGGTTGGTTCCAACTTGATTCAATATTTACCTATGTAAGTATCATTGCCAGGTTTTTTTTATTATCAAATGGTTTTCGATCTTATTAAATTGTTTGTCAATGTTACCCTGTGGCGATTCTGTTCTGGTTTCTCATTATTGTTTATTTTATACATGGATTTTCTATAAAATTTTGATAAATTAAGTTTGGTTTAGTTGGAGTAAAATATCATTTGCACTCGTTAATTTTCGAAACTTATATAATGATCTAAGACCAACTATAAAGGCCCCACATTTTATATTCTACCTAGATGAAAATGTTATAGGTAATATCAAGTTTTTTCATACGTTTAGAAAAATAATTATTTTTAGGACATTTTTAATGTTACTGAGGAGCTCTGTGGTGCGAATATAGCTCCGATCGGTGCTGAATATGGTCACTTTACTTTGTTTTATAAAGTTTTCAATAAAATGAAATTAACATTTTGTTTAAATAAACAATGATTTATTGGATCCATCCTAAACGAAAACAAAACAAAAACAAATGCTAGGAAAATCCGTTTTGAATAGATTCAATAAATTACACTTTATGTTGCGCAAGGATCGATAGCCAAATGATGAAATTGGCCTTATCGCTCCCCCAATCACATGTTCGGATGAGTACATTTTACACTGATCGGTGTATTATTTAATGTCCGATAGGTAAGGCCGCTAATAGGTGGTGGGGGGGGGGGGGGGTGATCCAGAGGAGGTCCATGCTCCCTCCCCCTTCCTGATCGAAAAAAATAAAATGTATTTATTCTCGGGTGATGGCCGCATTCATTTTTTGTATCTTGGATGCATGAACTCTCCAGGCTTGGTTGGCATTATCGGCAGCTAACAGCCATACCTTAGGATTGTTATCTCCATCAACTATATGTAAAAAGTACGGAAATTTACAGGAACGGTTTTCCTGGAACTTCGTTAAAAACAAGAAGAAGAAGAAGAAATGTGGAATGGCTTTGAGAATTGAGTTTAGTTTATACATAGTTTTGCTGAAATAATTTTGGTGCGACTGTCTGATTTAGATTTTCGTGAAAAGGCTGTACAAATGGAAGTAAGCCAGGAAAGCTGGAGTTTATTACTTCAGCGGACCTGGTTCTGCTGAATGTAAGTGGTCGAAACTCTCTCAATGTGCTGGTGGACAGAGACTGCGCGCAAGGTGGCGTGCTTTCCCCAGAGTACTCTGGTGTATGTTGGTTGACTCACTCATAACGGTGCTGAAAAACGTGGGATTCTCATGTGAAGCGTATGCGGATGACATCCCTCTGTTCATTTCCAGGCATAGCATGGCTGCTGCCTGTGCCTTCATGCAACGAGGCCTCAATATTGTTGAGGACTGGTGCACCCGTCATGATATGACAGTGAACCCAACAAAGTGCTGCTTGTTGCTCTTCTCCAGAAGATGCAAGCTGGGGTATTTTGTTCTTCCAAAGCTTTTTGGACACACTCTGCAACTCTCTCCTCATGTCAAGCACCTTGGAGTCTTCCTTGACTCGAAGCTGACATGGAGATTGCACGTAGAGGAAAAAGTTAATGCGGCTGTGAGGGTCTTCACTCAATGCAGGAGAACCTTTGGCTGCACATGGGACATGAGACCGAGGGTTGTGCATTGGATGTACACCTCGATCGTCAGACCCATGCTCACATATGCCTCCTATGTATGGTGGCCGAGGACGCTTGTGGGGACTGCGATCCGGAAGCTGGCGGGCATGCAAAGGTTTGCTAGCTTAGGAGTTACTGGCTCCATGCTCAATCTGCCACTCCTGGAACTTGTCATTCAGGCAGAGGCCAAAAGGGCTGTGTGCAGATTGCGCTCGTGGAGACGTTGGGAGGACGGCTGGACTCGCTCCTCTCATTGCTCTATGGCGTATCGGCTGGCCTTGGAAAACCCTCTGGCCAGTATGCCACGGGATGCGATGGTACCTGAGCTTCGTTTCGGGCGTCGGTTCTCTGTGAGCTTTCCTTCAAGGGAATCGTGGACTGAGGGAGGTGCCTTATCGATCCTTCCCCGGTCTGCTCTAAAAATTTTCACCGACGGCTCTCTCACTAATGAGGGAGCTGAGGCAGGTGTATACTTTCCTGAGCCTGATTTTGGAGTGGAATACTCACTTGGAAGACACACCACTGTCTTCCAGCCTGTAGTCTTCGCCATCTTAATGGCAGCGAATGAAAATCAAGAAGACATCGCTATCCTTTCGGATAGTCAGGCAGCCTTGATGGCTCTGAATAGCCCTCGGATAACGTCTAAGTTACTGGGGGATTGCAGGTCGTCAGTGGATAAGTTGTGTTTTCACAACAAAGTGTCCCTTCTGTGGGTTCCTGGTCACATGGGGATCATGGGGAATTGAAAGGACTGACCTTTTAGCTAGGGCTGGCTCCGATTCTCCGTTCTACGGACCGGAGCCCGCCGTAGGCGTTGCCACCTCAAGTATCGGGTCTCTCATCAAAGCGGATGTTCATAAGAAACATCAGCAGAGATGGGAGAACCTGAGTTCTTGTAGATGTACATAACTGTTTCTTGATGGCTCCAATGGGAATATCTCCGATTTTCTCATGGGGTTCGGAAGGAAACAATGTAGAACTGTGGTTGGCATCATCACCGGCCACAGCTCACTTTACGCTCATCTAACAAGGATGGGAGCTGTTTACAGCTCTGAGTGTCTGTCTTGCCTGGAGGGAGAGCCTGAGACAACCGAACTCTTTTTGTGTGAGTGTCCGGCCTTCGCCCGGAGCAGACTGGATACTCTAGGATCTGCCCTTCTATCTGTGGATGAGCTGAAAAACCTTCCTCACCAAGACCTGATGTGCTTCATTAAGAGGACAGGAAGGTTTTAGTGAATGGGATTCAGGATAGTACAATGGGTCGCTATGGCCTCCATGCTTTGGGATGGGTTTCTCCTGTTCCCCCTGTTCTTAAAAAAAAAACAAAAAAACCACGAAAGCAATGTAGCGCACGCGGAATTCACTCCAAATCCTGCAGCGAAGGCCTTATGTCATTCTGTGTGTTTACAAATGTGGCAGCGCCAAGCGGCTTTTCCAAATAAAAAATCATGTAATTTTTGAAAATTTTGATTATATACCGATGCAAGCAGTAATACAGGGTTTTCCAATAAGAGGTGTTATTTTGATATTCAAAGAAAAATGCCATTTTTTGAGATAAATGATCGGATCTTTATTTCATTATAAAGAGGAAGGTATACCGTTAATAATGGAAAATAACATCAGCCAAATGAGCACCACGACCACGCCTACAGGACCATATCCTTTTCATGAAATTTCCCATAACCAAATCGCAAAGTGGCTGCCCTCGATAGCCTCACGAATTCCATCTTTGAGGTCTTGAATTGACGCTGGGCTGTTGACGTAGACCTTCTCTTTCACGTGGCCCCAAAGGAAGAAGTCGCAAGGTGTTAAGTCACAAGATCTCGGTAGCCAATTGTGATCACCTCTTCGAGAGATAACACGGTCCGGAAACTTTTCCCGTAAAAGATCAATGGTTTCGTTGCTCGTATGGCACGTAGCGCCGTCTTGTTGAAAGTAAACGTTGTCCAGATCAATACCATCCAATTCCGTCCATAAAAAATCATTAATCATCTGTCGATAGCGCAATCCATTCACCGTAACTGTTGCTCCAGCCTCATTTTCGAAAAAGTAAGATTCAATGACCCTGCGGGACCATAAACCGCACCAAACAGTCACACGTTGAGGATAGAGAGGCTTTTCAGCAATAACTCTTGGGTTTTCCGAGCCCCAGATGCGACAATTTTGCTTGTTGACGAAGCCATCGAGGTGGAAATGGGCCTTATCACTCAAGATGATGAGTTTTCGATGGAATTCCGGATCATTTTCATGCATTTCAAGGACCCAATCAGCAAAGACTCGACGTTGTTGATGATCGGCCGGCTTGAGTTCTTGTGTTAACTGAACTTTATAAGCCTTAAGACCCAAATCTTTATGCAAAATACGGTGTAATGACGTTTGTGGAATGCCTAATTCCAAAGAACGACGATTAATGGACAAACCTGGGTTTTCTTCAATACTTTCGGCTACAGCAGCAATATTCTCGGCTGTTCTTGAGTGACGTGCACGGGTTTTATTCTTCACATCACTAACTTGCCCCGACAGCTCGAATTTTTCTCTCCCAATTTCTGTATTGCGGTCCGACAAGGTGCTTCACGACGACCCAAAAATGTTCGAGTTTTATGAACCGTCTCTGCCACATTTTCACAATTTTTATAGTGAATTTTAATAATTTCAATGCGTTGTTGAATCGTGTATCGTTCCATTTTTATTAATGGCGTAGTTTCTACTTGTCAAATGTCAAAAATGACAGCTCCTAAAGTGACATCTACCGAAATAGCGGGCCAATTAAAATAACACCTCTTATTGGAAAACCCTGTACATTTAGTTTTCAAAAGTTGTGTCTGTTTTTAATTTATTTCATATTTTTCATTTGTAAAAACTTTCCAGAAAATTACAAAAGTGAAGAGAACTTTTCTTCTGACAGCTGTCAGTTTGCCTTGATAAAATGATGCAGAGTAGCGAAAAACGTCGGGTTAATTTATGCAAGAAGGAAACCTGTGACTATGCAAAATTCATGTGATTTTTTTTTTGCACGAAAAAGTAAAGAAACGGAATATGTGTAAGTTCGTGCAAATGCATTAAGTATAACGCATTGTCCCAAAAATGAGTACGAGAATAGACTTAATGTTGGCCCTAAGGGGGTGTTCGTCCATAAGGATAGCGAACCGTAAAAATGTGTTGGAAGATGTACGCCATGTACATTGTAATTTCCAAAAGGGTTCCAATAACATTGGCTTTCTTGCCATTACTTTCTTTCAACTATGTCACTCACTCAATTTTGCATCTCGCCGAAAAAAAAAAACATTAAAAATGTCCCCGATTTGAATTGCATATTTCTTAAAGTATGTGTCGAAAAACAAATAGACTTTCTTATTAGTTGATAAGCCTACAAAATTACAAAACTTAGCAAAATCTATGGACATGGATACGAATTAAACATTTAGGGAAATAGTCCGTGAACAGCTAGCTCTGATAACCCGTATGAGCAAATTACTTGTTGCTTTATTTTGATTTTTTAGTTAGGAAAAATGCACAAACTTAACCGAAAATGGACTCGGAAAGTATTGTTTCCCACATCAGAAATTTTTTAAATCTAATAATGTATTTATTGGGGTAAAAATTGTATTGGATATGCATTATGTATATAATTTATATGATTTCATGATTTCTTTTAGATGATTCTTGAAAACTTTGAGGATAGGATTCTTAAATATTTGAATTCATTCGGATTTAATGGCGAATCACACTTCATAATTTTGACTGTGTATGAAATTGGTTATAACCATTCTAAAAATAAATACCAAAAATCTCTTTAACAATCCAATTTCCGTATATTCAAAACATATATTTACAGGCATTCATTTAGAGCAGTTGTTCTCAAATTTATTTTGCCGCAGAACCATTATACGATTTCCAGTGACAGAGAAAGTGGAGAGGAGTGCCCAGTTATAATATGGACATACGGGCTTTTAGAGTTTATTTGTTTAGTTCCAATAAGTTTTCCATTGAGATTGGGTTGGGTTTCTTCCAAATTTGTTTTATTGTTCTACTACCTACCTAATCTAAGCAAAGACGAGTGTGTTCGCCGTTGGCCCAAAGCACAATATCAATTCTTAAAAATGGTAATCCTGATTAAGGAAGGGAGAACCACCAAGACTTCTTCAATATAGTTATATGAGCTCGTCCGCAATTTTGTTTCAGCTTAATGTTAAGAGTGGGGGGCGACTAGGCCTCCAGGACCTTGCGGACACCACGACCAATAGTTGGTCTATTGTGCCTTGTTTCCGCTTATATTGTTGTGACCTAGTATCTAAAGAACGAGTACCATAATACACAGAGAAATAGAATTCATTTTATTACTCCAGTACCGCGATTTTCAGGCTATGAACGTGACAAAATCCTACTGTTGAAAGCCGTTGCTGCTAAAATTAAGCAACCACTATCACTTCTTGGTATTGATTTCGACTCTGATAAAAGGTTCTACATATATACATGAAATTTTAACCAAATACAACTATCGGATATATCGTGTAATGAAAGATGATAAACTGCAATCGAAACCATGATCTTTCATAATTTTTGGCGACAACACCCATCCGCTTGTTTTGCTGCACTTCAACCTATGGCTATGACATATTTTAATGGTAGGCTAGCTCTGAGGAATTTTGTTATTATAAATTTAGTTTTTGAAATTCTTTTGGATTTTTCTGAGTTAACTTTTAGGATTGAATTTTATTTATATATGTATGTCTCTGAATTTGCTTCTAGTGATATGGACTTTCTTTTTTATTTTGCGGTACGTTCTATCGATATTGACGTTAATCATGATTGCATACATTCTTGAGCCTTATGCATTGCCTCCTGCTAGAGTATTTCTTTTGTATAACCTGCTAATTCCGGTATATCTGACAGTTTGAACAATTCCCGAGTTATGCTTAATATTTTCTGTAATCGACATGAGGGTTTAAGGGTTTGTCATTTTAATGCCCAGAGTATCTTGCCCAAGATCGAAGAGTTCCGGCAAATTTTCTGCGGATTATCTTTAGATGTGATATATTTATCGGAAACTTGGTTGAAGTCAAGCATCAGCGACGAAATGATATCTCTTCCTTATTATACTGTATATATAAACGATCGGGCTTCCCGTGCGGGAGGTGTAGCATTATATATTCGCAGTTTTATACATGCACGTTTCGTTTCTCAATCGGCAAATAATGCTGAGGTTGAGTTTATTTTTGTGGAAATCTGCAAATCTGGCTCTGAAAAGTGTCTTGTTGGTGTTGTGTACAAGCCACCCCATATATCAAATTTTAACTCATTTGAACCTCACCTGCTTGATGTTAGTCAGTCCTATCAGCATATGGTGATTGCAGGAGATTTCAATTCAAATTTGCTTGCGCGTAATAGCCCACCAAGCCAATTCCTCAGTTTAATTGATACATTCGGCTTATCTGTTGTAAATAGACTTTATCCTACGCACTTTACAAATACTTCTGCGACCTTAATAGATATGCTTTTGACTGATAACAATGAAATGGTACTCTTTAATGATCAAATATATTTTCCGGCATTTTCCAAACATGACCTAATATTCCTAACGTATGACTTTAAACCGGCACGCGATCCTCGTGTGTCTACCATCAGCTTCCGAGATTTTAAAGGTATTAACATTTATGCTCTATTTAGTGATGCTTAGCCTGTAATTGCGAAATGATCTATTCCATGAGACGTGTTGATGAACAAATTAATTAGTTCATGTACTTACTGCAATACCTTTTTGAGACACATGTTCCCCTCAGAACGAAAAGTATTTTAACTTCCGGTAGTCAATGGTTTATCGCACGAATTCAAACAGTGATTTCAATGCGCAATAATGCATATCGTAGATAGATGGAAGCGATTCAGAATTTTCGAAATTTGGCAAAATTTTCATACTCTACGCAATGTTGTGACTAATGAAATAAGAAAATCTAAGAAGAACAACTTTCGATCGAAATTTGATACGAAGCTACCTTTAAAGGAGCTGTGGCGCAATTTGAAAGTGATTGGAGTTGGGCGAACTTTGGAATGCAAGAGTTACGTTGACCCTAATGAATTAAACTTAAATTTCGTCGCTTGCAGTTCAAGTCGACCCTCTCCACCCACTGTCGCGGGATAAAGTACGACGGCAGCTACCAATAATACATTTTATTTTGCTTGCGTCTAGCAGGAGGAAGTGTTTAATGCTATTTTCTCAATAAAGTCAAATTCGTTAGGTATTGGTGACGTACGTCCTAAGTTTATAAAATTGGTTATACCTATAATCTTGCCATCTTTAACGCATATTCTAAATAATGTCATTTTTCGTTCGTATTTTCCCTCCTCCTGGAAGTTGGCTAAGGTTACTCCCATACCAAAAAAGTCTCAATCGAACGCCACTGAATATCAAACTATTGCGATACTGCCGTTCCTGTCCAAGGTTCTTGAAGAGCTCCTTCATTTGCAAATTGTGTACTATTGTGAACGTCATAACTACTTGAATAAGTTTCAGTCTGGTTTCCGGTGCAAGCATAGCTGTACAACTGCTCTACTCTTTGGCATTAGATAGTGACATGATAACCATTTTCGTTTTCTTGGAATTTTCAAAAGCATTTGATTCCATAGATCATTCTCTACTTATCTACAAACTAGTAACTAATTTTAGTTTTTCAAGCTCGGCATCCAATCTCATTCAGTCTTATCTTTTTGATCGGTATCAACAAGTCACATGTAATGGAAATTCGTCTGCCTTTTTACCAAATACTAGTGGCGTATCTCAAGGCTCGATTCTAGGCCCACTATTATTTTCCCTATTCATAAATGAACTGCCGAATGTTATTCTTAATGCTCAATATCACCTATATACTGATGACTTACAAATTTATATATCAAGGCCAGTTGGCTTAATTGAAGATGCTGTCGATCGCCTTAATAATGACCTTTGCTCTATACATGAGTGGTGTATTCCAAATAAGCTTCGTTTGAATCCAATCAAGTCAAATGCAATTTTAATCTGTAGGTACAGACTGGATACGTCGTCACTGCCTTGTGTTGTACTCAATAGTGTCATCTTACCTTATCGTGAAAAAGTAGTGAATGTAGGAATCATTATTAACAATACACTTTCTTGGTTCAATCAGATTTCTAGTGTTATCTCTAAGGTGTATGGATGTCTGCGTAAGCTCTCACTCTCGGCCTCCTACACTCTACTTTCTACTAGGATGATGCTAGCTGAGTCACTCATAGTACCACTTTTTACTTATGCTAGCGAAATTTGGTCCAAATCTGATTCTATTTCCCTACGTAAATTGAATATTGCATATAACTCCGTTGCTCGGTATATTTATAACTTATGGAGTTTTGCCCATGTTTCAGAATTTGCTAGGACTATCCTTGGATGTCCCCTTCAATCTGTTTAAAGATTTGCTATTTCTCAATTGTGTTATCTCCTCTGGCAGACCTACTTATTTATATGAAAAAGTTTGTTTGTCCCAATCGTCACGTAGTGTTAGTCTGTCTGTATCTAGTGCTAACTTCTCGGTCACTGAGAAGCAATATTTTGTTCGGACTGTCAGAACCTGAAATTGCTTACCTTTGATGTTGCGTAGAGAAAAAGGCGTTGGTATAAGGTTCAAGAATGTATTGTTTGAACATTGTCGTAGAAGTTAAATTGTTTCTTTTTCCTATTTTTTCCTGTTTTATTATTTCTTTTGCTCTTAAATATAAGTTCAGAATTTTTATTTTTTTCTCTCTTTTTTCCGTATAATTTTACTTACTAATTGTTTTTATATTACATTATTAGTTGTAGAGTATACGTAAGTTAGACTAAGCTATTTTTGTTTACACTATTTTTACATCTACCTACATATAGTTATAAGACCTTTGGCGTTAATTATGTTGAGCATTATAACAATAATAATATTACCCTGGAAAACCATAATATGATTTTTAAGGTGTAACCATTTCGTAGTAAACACCCGCTCCAGTATTTTACTCTGATTTGAAGTCATCGTGTAAAAAATAAGGTGTGCCCAATGGTTGAATCACAAAATGTAATTCACATGCTGTCCTAGATGGGATTTTCATCTTGAAGTTGGGTTTTAGCCTGGACAAGGTGATCGATGTGCCTATTGATCTCAAGCACGACCGATTGCACGATTTCAAAAATATGTGAAACTCTTTTTCAAGGGTAAATTCAGCTCTAGCTAAGATGCAGACTCAGAGCTGCCATTGACGCATATACCTCCCCTTAATGTGTATTTGAATATATATATATGAGGATAATCTGAAGTGCCCGAGTATTAGTCGACCTGAGCACGATGTTTACGCGAAGGAGGTATGTACAATTCTCTGAAACATCTCCAATATCTTTCGTTGACTGGTGAAATCCATTGATTACCAGTGCCACCACTTCACAGTGCAATACCTTAAGATGTGTCGAATGAAGATCCAGAAGATTATCTGCGGTTTTAGTTCCTAATTTTTTTCTAAAACACATTGAAAAGGCCATACAAATTTATTCGCTGATGTGGTTGTCAGCTCTGTTTTTTATCTAGTATAACTTCTTGGTATTTTCCTCAGTTCTTTCGTTCCAAAACGCGTGCTGCTGATAGAGCGCATGATCATTGTAGAAATATTTCTTTTTTTTAGTAAAAAGATTACCGAACCCGGATAACCTTCTCCACTCTAATTTCAATGAGACAAATAATATAGGGTAGAGTCGCTAGTGGTCAGCACCTTAACGCATTTTCTTGAAATAATAGCTCGTAAAAAATTTTAAATAATTAATTTTGGGGATGTAGATACAGGAACATTAACCTCAATATATATATTTTAAATTTACAATACTAAAATATCGTAATTTTTCATTTATTAATTAAAATTGTAATAAAAATAGAAAATTGGGAAAATTCTCCTAAAGTCAGCACAAAGAACCCAGTGCTCGGCATTCTAGTTTCCTTTCTCCAGCATGCGGCTTAAATTTAAGTTTTATATGAAATCAAATTAATAAAAACAGTCAATTTTTGAATTTTGATATCATTTTATTAAATTATGCTACCATATGCAAAAATAATGAAGGAAATCGGTGAAGAGGGTGAGAAGTAATGGACAAAAGAGTGGAGTGGAGCATGTTGGTGAATTTTTGTTGTATGTAAACTGTAGATTGGTATGGTATGGTAGGGTGGGGAAGGGAGGGGTGAGGAAGGGTGGGTGTACAAAAAGTATGAAGAGAAACGGTCAACAGGGTGTGGAGAAATGTACAAAAGAGTGGAGTCGTATCGTATAACACTAACGCTATCGAAAGAAAATTTTTACCCGAATAATACTCAAAAGTCCGGATCGTTGCCTTAATGCTAACTTCGAGTAGCGCTAATCACTATATTTAATCGAAAGCCTTTCGCGTAACGAAGGGTATTAAGAGCGAGGGTCTGAAAAATAGTGTGAAAAAATCAGGAAAAAATAATCAAAATAAATTTTAAAAATCGAGTTATATTTAAAGGAATTATGGGGTGGGAATGAATTAATACACATATACACACATGAAATTTGAGAAATTTGTTTGAACGAAGGTTGTTCAGTAAGAAAAATAAGTACACAACTCGATAGTACTCGCTGAGACCTTTCATATGATATGCAACATGCTATAGTGGAAATCACCCCCTTCGAGGGTACCTACCACCGCCCCAAAGTAAGATTAAATAAGCAGAATAGTGCAATCAGTATCCCGATATAACGCCACGTTACCGATTTATTATCGAAAAACGATATTTCGCCTCCCCCCCTCGGAAAGGGTGACTCGAGCCGAAAATAGAGTACACCATTAGATCGATCATCGCGCCCTACAACAAATAAATCTTTGAATCATTGAAAGCAAAAAATTTAGGTAAAAATGCACCATAAAATTTGTACTAAATTGATGACGAAAAATTGAAAATTGCAAATTTTAGGTGCAACTTTTAACGGCTAATGCTCCCAACCTATGTGAGTTATTGACTTGCAGTTTTGTGCATATGAAAGGCCGGAGCGTGCAGATAATTTCCCTAGTACAAATCATTTAGGTAGAGTGTAAGAAAAATATAGTATTTGGGGTATATGTGACCCAAGCTAGTAAAAATTGTTCAGTGACGTAGGAAAAAATGTCGATAAAAGGAGTCAAAATGAAGTTAATCGAAAAAAATTATACCGTGCAATAGTACTCACCGAGACCTTTCCAAAAAGTACCCACATGCCGGGGTAGGGGTGAAAGTAAAAATCGCGAAATTTTGAAAACCGAAAAAATTCGAAATTTTCGCGGGAGTTGTCGCACTTAAATTGCCATAGAATGTGAACGAAAGGGCCGAATGCCTTCAAACAAAATTACAGACGTAGGGGAGGCATGTAGGTAGCGTACAGTGGTGTCCTTGAGTTTCGTAGAACTGATGCTAGATGGCGGAAAGTGCGCATTAAAAAATCTCATAATTTTTTTTTTTTTTTAATAGGTAAATAACGTCTTATGTTGCCGAAATTTTGTATAGGCAATCTTGTGATAAGCAGCCATCCACAAAAAATTCAAAAATTTGGATTTATCTGGAATTCGTTGAAGAAAGTTTCGAAATGAAGTTTTTCGATTAAAATTTTGGCCGTGGAAAAAGATTTTTTGCAACGCGAGGGGAGGGGATGGGAAATAGGCTCAGAAATCATAATAAAATCAGGAAGTAATAATCAAAAGGAATTTTTGAAATCGGATTATATTTGGGCGAATTATTTCGAGTAGCACCAGCAAGGACTTCATTGTCAAAAGGATGCTGACTACTGGATTAAACTAATTTTGAATGAGATCCAGTCTCCAGCATGCTGTGCTGGGGATAGACAACTCAATGAAATATCGTTTCCTTAACACAGCACCTTTAAATTTAAATGTATTTCTGTAGGTACATTTTCCAAATGCATGAAAAAACTCGTAAATAAATACTATTTGTATGATAGAATACTTTTTCATTAACTTACCACTTATTTCACAAGAAAATAAACATAATTTCTAACACTTTCCACTATTAATTTTCAACAAAACCTGTTCATTACCATCTTCAATAGGATCCCTAAGGATACTGACGATAATAATACAACTACGAAGGATAAGTACAATAAAATTTTCTAAATTTCTTGAGAACAGGTTTGAGGGCATGCATAATAAATTTGTGAGATGATATTCTTATTTAAGGCGATTTTGTATAAAAAGTGCTGAGCACTGGGAACTGCTGACTTTAGACGCTACTACCCTACATTCAAAAATTCGTAGAAGTAAATTACCTTGTGACAACAATCTAATTTCTGCATATAAAAAACTATAGTGTTGCGAAGATTACTCATTATATCTTTACAAGCACCCAATTGCAATGACCGAAATGTAATAAAATTGATAATTAGCACTGTTTCATCTAAAATCAATTTTAATGTGACAGAAATTTTTGTTTTTTTGTTTTTAGTGCATGTCTATAAAGAATCCAGGCTGCAGTTTTTTGCAGCACCATCCACTCTTCGTATTTCTACCTTAGCATACCTTACATATATCGCTATGCATACTGCAATACATTTTGCACAGGTCATATCGTGCGTTTTAATAAAATTATTAATGTTAATGTATATTTTATTTCCCATGACAATGTATAAGTAGTTCCGAACTTTCACATAAAAGCAAGTTTTCTTTTATTTCTTCAAAGTCATATTGAACAAAAACAAGTCAAATTGAAAATCCAGCAACGTCTTTGACCTCATCTACATAGTTGTAATACGTTAAAATGACATGCATGTTATGACCAGGAACTGGGGAAATCATTAACAGTGAAATGATTATAAATTTACAAGAACTGTTACCTGTCATTACTTGTGTGTTGTAATTATCACAATTGAACTACTTTCCTTTTGACAATTGAATTAAAGTTCATTGCTTGACACTGTAGCAGCTGCTTTACATTTTACAACACTGTGACCCTAGTCTAAGTTCCGACTATATCAGCATGATAAAATACCTTCCTCAGAAAAATAACTAACTAACCGAGAGTACAACAGTTTTTCAAAGACCTTACCACGAAATTACAAAACATGTATACTTATTGGAAGGTTTGCAAGCCTAGAGCATTTACGAGATTTTGGACAACTTATTATATACTGTTACTTATAGCATCCATTAAAAAAATAATTTTGATAATTTGTGATGGAATAGGCACATAAACAACTGCTCATATGGTACCATCTGCAAACTTTTGTAATTATATCATATCTTAAAAATTCGTTGGTAAATTCGGGTCTCAAACGAAGAATTATGGAGAGTTTGAACACGATAGGGTCGACGACAAAATAAAATGAAGAAAGTAAAATTGATCTGACTACTACCATATAGATAGCACAAGAACTAGATGTCACATGCCATACAAAGAGCAGAGTATACAGATTGTGAAATGGGTAGTGCATTTTGGAATGGACCATAACATGTTTTAAAGCGTGCCGAAAGCAAATGTTTTTATAATAGCACGCAACACTTTGTCGACGTCGACATCATTTGAAATCCTCTGAATGGACCAGTCAGCCATATAAATTTTGTATACTTTTTTGGTACTGCATGCGACATCTAGTTCTTGTGCCATCTATGCTACTACACTGCAACATGATAACATTTCGAAACATTATCTCTACTACGGAATCCAGAAGGAACCCATATAGCAGGAAAAACGATAAGTTATTAGTACAGTTCGATGAAGAGCTACTGTTTCTACCCTATGTCCTTGCAGGGATTAGAAAAGGATTCATGAGTACCATGTTATGCAACCATTGCGTATAACAAAACCTACTTTTTCCATATTCAAAGTTGACTTGTCCTCTTACATGTAACTTCCTCGTTATCTTCGATTATAATGTAGGTGTGGATATCAAGATGCTTAACATATGAAAAAGCTACAGAAAATGTCCAAAAAGCTTTAGCAGCCTTAGGTCCTTCACTGATGGGTCGGTATGGTAGCGACATAGTATCGGTACGACATTTGTCCCGTAGATGTCGTACCGCATGGAGCTACCTCACGGTCAGACATGCTATGGACTAAATCAACAGACATTTTGTTAATTTCACGACAAAATTCACTTCTCAGGTCGGTAAATGCCGCTTCTCTACTGACAAGGCATGTCGCAACGCTGCATACCGAAAACATCTTGCATGTCAAAGGCGCAATGCAGACCCGTCTGTGGGTACTGATTTGAATACACGGTGGCGACAGTGGCTCGGCATGCTGTACGCTTACCGAGTCAATGTCGTACCGACCCGTCAGGGAGGGGCCTTATTCGCATATGTTTCACTTGAAAATCACTCATTCCTTAATAACGTGATAAAGAAATGTGAATGCACCGTTGTAGCTTGTTGCAGCCTGTCTCCACTATCACACTGTCAGATGAGTATAGGGACTACCTAATTCCACGGTTAGCATTTTTCGTCTCAGCATCTGGCATCCATCACACAATTGTCGCGAAAACTCTATGCCGACGAGAATTGGGGTGACCCTGTCAAAAGCTTCCTTAATATCTAAGAACGACCCTAGAATATACAAATGATGATCCGGTCCCCTTTAAACCGAACTGTTTATCGACTATCGAGGAATTCAAGGGAAATGCTCTGAACAGGGTTCCTTTTATAATACTCATCTACAAGCCTCTCTAACAAATTCAAAAGAGATAGGCACTCGTCGTGAGACTCACAACCTGGTGAAAAGTTGGTTCGGTGCCGTAGTGGTTCAAGTAAATCAACTCTGCTAAATTTATTTTTCAACATATCTCACCTCGGTGACTGATATTCAAGCTTCGCCAAACCATATGGCGAGGATTAGCATCATATCAGACTAAGCCATAAGGCCAGTTAGTCCTAACAATTTCTCCATAGATTGCCTCTTATAGGGTACTACATAAGTCGAGATAAAAAAATACTTTTAAAAGCTCTTTGAAAGTTTCTTTAGCCGTCGTAGTATCCCCGTCTTTCACCATGTTTGTTTTCGGAGTAGATCAATGCAGTGCAGTTGGGGTTTTGTGCGCATATCAGTAAGGCGTTGTTCTAGTAGCCCATAATATGATCTCACACCTTTCTGAGCTATTTCTGAGCTATGAGAATTTAATGAGAGTTTCATTGTGCATTCCTAAGAATAAGATATTTTCTATTTCAGATTTTTTGAGTCCTGTATCCTGTAAATCATTTCATCTCCACTTGCAGATCCCAAACCATTTTTTTTATCCTTCGAGTCTGAATATATCAATATATAGCTTCTTCAGTATAAGGTCATCCTTTTAGCCATTTCTTATATGATAACTTGCGGGCAAACTATTGATTCTTCTAAGCCCTATCTAAATACAGGACAAGAAGCAGAGAAAATCAAAATTATAGTTCGATGATAGTGTTTTGGCTCCGTACTCCATCTGACCTTAGGTAGACTACGGCCAAATATTTATTTCAATTACAAGATTTGGATACCAACTATACAGGGTGTTTCCCCTTAGGAGGTCCATAGAGCGGGAGGTGATAGTAGTCACCTAGACGAACCAAAAATTGTATGGCAGGGGGGGGGCAATATTTTTCTACCAATTTCTGTATTGCGGTCCGACAAGGTGCTTCACGACGACCCAAAAATGTTAGAGTTTTACGAACCGTCTCTGCCACATTTTCACAATTTTTATAGTGAATTTTAATAATTTCAATGCGTTGTTGAATCGTGTATCGTTCCATTTTTATTAATGGCGTAGTTTCTACTTGTCAAATGTCAAAAAATGACAGCTCCAAAAGTGACATCTACCGAAATAGCGGGCTAATTAAAATAACACCTCTTATTGGAAAACCATTTATACAGGGTGTTTCCCCTTAGGAGGTCCATAGAGCGGGAGGTGATAGTACTCACCTAGACGAACCAAAAATTGTATGGCAGGGGGGGGGCAATATCAACCGTTTAGGCGTTACAGGGTGATTCATAAAGAAAGCTAGGTTTTCACAAAACACCATGTATTAAAAACTACAGGGCGTATGGTCACAGTTAAGGGCTTACTGTATGCAGAACTTCATGGCCTTTCCAACGACAGCTCAACCAGCGCCGTACCCCTCAGAAGTTATCAAGGTCTAAACTAGAAATTTCGGATTTTCTTTCCATTTTTTTTACTTTGACCTCTATTATTTTTGCAAAAAGGTCGTTAACATAACTTTTTTCTATATAAAAACTTTAAACTGCAAACTCTCCTCTTTAAGTTTACCTACTACATCCTATGTGTTAACTGTAGCCGTTAAACAGTTATTAATTCATAACCTATTCAGGTCACACCGAAAAAAGACGATATTTTTTAAAATGACGTGCTAAGGGAACAAATTATCGTTGAGAATAGGTTTGAAAATAGGTTTGAGAATAAGGTTTAGAGCTTATAACTCTAAAAGGGTTTCAGATAGCACATTGGGTGTAAAAGTTCATATTAAAGAGGAGAGTCTACAGTTTACAGTTTTTATAAAAAAAAGTTATGTTAACGACCTTTTTGCAAAAATAATAGAGGTCAAAGTAAAAAAAACGGAAAGAAAATCCGAAATTTCTAGTTTAGACCTTCATAACTTCTGAGTGAAGAGGGGTACAGGGCTGGTTGAGCTGTCGTTGGAAAGGCCATGAAGTTCTGTATACAGTGAGCCCTTAACTGTTACCATACGCCCTGTAGTTTTTAATACATGGTGTTTTGTGAAAACCTAGCTTTCTTTATGAATCACCCTGTAACTCCTAAACGGTTGATATTGCCCCCCCCCCTGCCATACAATTTTTGGTTCGTCTAGGTGAGTACTATCACCTCCCGCTCTATGGACCTCCTAAGGGGAAACACCCTGTATAAAGGGTTTTCCAATAAGAGGTGTTATTTTAATTAGCCCGCTATTTCGGTAGATGTCACTTTTGGAGCTGTCATTTTTTGACATTTGACAAGTAGAAACTACGCCATTAATAAAAATGGAACGATACACGATTCAACAACGCATTGAAATTATTAAAATTCACTATAAAAATTGTGAAAATGTGGCAGAGACGGTTCGTAAAACTCTAACATTTTTGGGTCGTCGTGAAGCACCTTGTCGGACCGCAATACAGAAATTGGTAGAAAAATTCGAACTGTCGGGACAAGTTAGTCAGATGTGAAGAATAAAACCCGTGTACGTCGCTCAAGAACAGCCGAGAATATTGCTGCTGTAGCCGAAAGTGTTGAAGAAAACCCAGGTTTGTCCATTAATCGTCGTTCTTTGGAATTATGCATTCCACAAACGTCATTACACAGTATTTTCAGATTTGGGTCTTAAGGCTTATAAAGTTCAGTTAACACAAGAACTCAAGCCGGCCGATCATCAACAACGTCGAGTCTTTGCTGATTGGGTCCTTGAAATGCATGAAAATGATCCGGGATTCCATCGAAAAATCATCTTGAGTGATAAGGCCCATTTCCACCTCGATGGCAGGGTCATTGGATCTTACTTTTTCGAAAATGAGGGTGGAGCAACAGTTATGGTGAATGGATTGCGCTATCGACAGATGATTAATGATTTTTTATGGACGGAATTGGATGGTATTGATCTGGACAACGTTTACTTTCAACAAGACGGCGCTACGTGCCATACGAGCAACGAAACCATTGATCTTTTTCGGGAAATTCCGGCCCGTGTTATCTCTCGAAGAGGTGATCACAATTGGCCACCGAGTTCTTGTGACTTAACACCTTGCGACTTCTTCCTTTGGGGCCACGTGAAAGAGAAGGTCTACGTCAACAGCCCAGCATCAATTCAAGACCTCAAAGATGGAATTCGTGAGGCTATCGAGGACATAGGGCAGCCACTTTGCGATTTGGTTATGGAAAATTTCATGAAAAGGATATGGTCCTGTAGGCGTGGTCGTGGTGGTCATTTGGCTGATGTTATTTTCCATTATTAACGGCATACCTTCCTCTTTATAATGAAATAAAGATCCGATAATTTATCTCAAAAAATGGCATTTTTCTTTGAATATCAAAATAACACCTCTTATTGGAAAACCCCTTTACTAGTAAGCCAATGTTCTAAAAGACAATGTGTATAGAATAATCACATATTTAAGTGATGCTCAACATGAGTCCTCGTTAGATACAGGTGCTCGTTTATTTTTTATTTACTTCATTTTTTACGCGACATAAGTGGTGCATTCAGAGGCATTTCGCTACTACTCAAGTATCATTTCTGTAACAGATTATGTTCAACGAGATCTCAATAGCATCCATCCTACATGCATGCATATAGTACATATATGGAAACAGGAATAGGCAGGTGTTCAGCATGTAAAAGGAGGAGAAGGCAACTGTTCATTTGTATACCTCTTAATTTGAAAGGGATTGAATAGGGAGGGTGGCATGTGTTGTTCTCAATTTTAATAATCTCTGATGGTAGAAATTATGTAGTTACTCCACTTCTTTTTTTTTTTTTTTTTTTCATATACCAATTATGGATATACCTTTTTCTATCTAACTACGTATAAACAACTTACCGCATTTCCTGGTTAGTGCAATTCATAATATTTGATTGATCCGAGATGAAATCTCTTCTGAAAAGTATATGAGATGTTTGTGAATGCGATAAAATAGCAAGAAAAGTTGGTATAATTGCAACCAATTATCTTCATCACAATGTTGTTCAAACGGAATGCACACCTTACTTTCTGAGCTCCGTAAATTGCAAAAATCCTGCCATCAAGCGTTTCTCATTTTCATTTGTTAGATTTTGTCTTTTAGATTTCCTTTCATTTAAATGGTGAACAAAAGCACATAAAACTTAGACAGACTGTTGGCTATAAGAGTGGCTTCCTCCTCTTTTCGTTCACAATTTTGCTTTTAAAGCCAATGGTAGTGTACCCTTCCATAGTATGATTATATGAACGAAGCAACGTTCGTCAGAGTACATCTTCCTCAATTATTCATATTTTAATTAATAAAGACAACGTACTAAGCTCTGTTAGTATCCATTGAAATCTGCAAGCTCGTCTCTGACTGGTGCGATGCCAGTGTACATTCGGCAGATAAAGTGCAATAACCTTTAGATAGTGGCTGGTGCTACTGGAATGGATCTTTTCGTTTTCCTCCTGATTGGTTGTCAATAAGCACGGCTTTGTGTCTGTTCGCAAAGTGGCAGAGCAATTAACTGCATTACGAATGGTTGGTAGGTTGGTAAAAAAAAAAAAGGAATTTCTACAAAGATACTTTCAGTGAAAGTTGCGAAATGTTATCGTGTGAAAATATTTGATATTTGTAGATAGCCTCTGGGTTACTGGCCATACATACACCATACTAGAAGTGCTCGGTTAGGTTTTTTATATGACTAATAGTGCCCTAACAGCTTTGCTACCTATCTAAAATTTTGCTGATTAGTTTAGATACTGCACTGTGCAATTATTTTTAATTATAGTGCATCCGGATTGCAACCATGTTTTTTTTTTTTGTCTCACAACAAATCTAATATGTATATTTAGTTACTATTTGCAGTCATGTACAGTATTTTAATTTGTTTCTCACGTTGTCTCGCGTGGAATAGGCTTTGAATTTCATAACATCAAATTTCACAACCTTTTCTTGACTCTTTCAACTTTAGTTGGGTACCTAACATACATATATATACTCGTTGCGTTACAATTTGCGCGGTTGGCTTTATTAAACGAGTTTTTCTTCTGCATTCCAATAACTATATGCTGTGTAGATTGAATATATAAGTACATGTAAAATATATGTAAGTATTTGGCATTTTAGCAGTGACATAAAAATTACTAAATTAAACTTTAATACCTATGCCCGTAATTATCTTTTTCCTATATAGACTTAAAGTTATTAATTTTTTCAACTGAAAAACAAGTTATGGTTAAGTTATTTTGCTGGATAACTGACATTTGACGCCTTTTCGGATCATTTGAGGTGTAAAGTCGAAGGTCTCGATGTCTTATTATTCTGTATCGATAGGTTCGTTTTGCTGTAGCAGAATTAAGCTAGATTTACAATTTTTTTCGGATAAAATAAATTTGCTTCGATACATTTTGTCTTTAGAAATTTTTGTTTAAAGTTTGTAATATGATTAGGTCAAGGCACATTACATACATACATACATACATATATTGCATGGTAGTTTTACCTGATATAATTATAATTAAATTTTGCGTAACTTGCGTCAATTTACTTAATGAAAAAGAGTTTTTAATAGAGACCGTAATTATTACGGACAAAATACAGAAAATAAAAACAACAATGTAAAATCATGTAAATGAAAAATAATAATTATTTGAGATTACACCGGTCAACATACTTTTTGCCTCTCAAATAAGAATTAAATAACTGTGATACATCAGGGTCCGTGATTAATATTAAAAATTCCCAATTGGTTCAGATTTCGCAGAAAATCGCAAAAACAGGTTTCTTATTTGCAATTTTCAGAAATGTTTAGGTATGTGCTCTTTGTTACCTTTCTGTGGTCCTCTTCTATGGAATTTTATAGTGATTCATTTTACATGATTGAGGGTGGTGCATACTCTTGTACATAGGTAAAGTGCTTGGCAGAATTATTCGGACAATGCTATTTTTTATTCAAAACCACGAAAGATATAACTTTTATAGTTTAATTTTTTTTTTTTTACAGTTAAAATTTATTTAATAAGCTTCTTATAGGCTTTTTCATCTAAGCTGAACTGGAAAACTAATATAGTAGAACGTGTTAAAAAAACCAGTGTGGCCTTCTACACGTGTAAGGAAATTTTTGGTGGCAACTGGGAATTAAAACCCAGGCTGGTACGATGAACGTTGTACACAACCATAGTTTGGTCGATCCTCTGCTACGGCTCCACGGTCGGGTGTACGGCATTGACGAGGAAATGTAACCTGGATTTACTGTTAAAAACTCAGAAGGCGGCTTGTCTAGGAATAATTGATGTGTCTGCGCACCACGCCCAAGGTGTACTAGAAGTCATGCTTGGTCTATTATCGCTAGATCTACATTACAGGAAAGTAGCGGTAATCAACGCTATCAATCTTAGAGCGGGGGTTGGTCATTCCAAAATACTCTAAATGATAGATTGTAGTGATTGTAGGTAAGAAAAAGACTACCAAATACCTTCCCCAACTTAGAAGGGGGGGGGGGGGTCAATGCCATGATGCCCACCAGGAATGGTAACATCCGATATTTCTGACTTTACGGATGGATCCAAGACTAGTGCGGGCATAGGGGATGGAGTGTACTCCAGTGAAAGCCAGTGCGACGAGTCTTACACACTGCCGGACTATTTTTCAGACAGAGCTTGCAGCAGTCTGTACAACAATTCTGCATATACACTGACAGCCAGGCAGCCATTAAGGCGCTGGATGCTGTGCTGCTAAAATCAAAATTAGTGCAGTTATGCAAGACCAGATTTGAGGAATTGACTACACGATGGCCCTATGCTGGGTGCCTGATCATCCAAGGCAACGAGATAGTAGGTGAGTTGGCCAAAAGGTGCTCTGAAACTGATAGCACTACGGCGGCGGTAGGATCCCGATCGGAGCTTTAAAAGAGGAGATTATTATAGGTGTGTCTATCAAAAAGCAAACCTCCGGTGAATCAACCGTATTGCGAGGTAATTATGGCCTGCATATGATAGGAAGGAGACAAGTAGAACTGGTACCAGGATTCTATTAGGGGTAATAGGGCATTTTATGATACCATTCTAATAGACTGGGAATAGCGGCGAACGATTTCTGCAGAAGCCGTAAGGATTCGGAGAAAATCGAATGGACGTCTAAGAGAATCAGGCTGGCTACTTCTAGCCGTACCCCTCTTAACAAACCTAACCTAGTCTTTTTCATAATCAACACCAAAAAGAAAAAAAATAATTCTGGTTAATAAAAACAAAATGAGAAAATTATTCCCGCATCCATTTATAGTGACGAAATTATTCGGACAGGGTTATTTTAAAGCTTCCTAATAGGGTGAGTTTGGGTTGAGAGTGGGATGAATGTAAAGAGGGGAAGGAGACAAGAAATGAAGATTGACAGTGTAAATGATAGGCCGATGGGGGTGGAAACCGTTGGCTGAAGTGGAAATGGAATGGTTTGCTGAAAATGAAGTGAAAATTGGCGGGCTAGGGAGTTGGATGATGTAGAAAACGAAGAGATGGTGGAGATACAAAGGTTATTGGTGGTAAGGGAAGGAGAGATGCGGAGACAGAAAAGTGAGGTTGGAAAGAGAGAAGTCGTATAGATGTAATAGTAGGAGGAGATGGAAGAGGAGGCGGAAGAGAACGAGAAGATCGTGGGGATTGATGATAGGGTATAAATTACGTATCGCCCTTATTATTTGGGTTATTCTGAGACGGTTTAATATCTATAAGATATTTAGCAAACTTCTCTATTATCCTTATATCATTTAAAGGAACAACCCTATAATTATTATTTAGTTGAATCATAAAAGTATATTGACTTAGTAATTCTTTACTGAATTCAGCTCTTAGCCCTCTAATGTTATTTTTGAATACATTTTTATAGGATGTACTTCCATAGGTTTATAAAAACCTCTGAAGTCGGTCATAACCCCTTTTAATGTTCGACAAACCGTTCTACAAATAAAAAAAAATTCAAAACAATTTTGATGAACTTGCATATTTTCAAAATATAAAGGGTATCATCTCGGGTATCGCCAAAACTAGAATTTCCTTCCTAGTTTATTCTATTTTTATTGTCAGTACTTCAACTAAGTAGAGGTTCACATTATTTTTGTAAAACCTCTTAGAGCTTCATACATTTCGCCAATAATATTAATTAATATGAAAAAAAAATTCATAAGCTTAGCATAAATATACGTATAGTATTATTCAGACTTCAGAGTGATAGATCGAAAAACTGAAGTTTCATATCAACAGAATCCCGATAAATTTGCAAGGATTAAAGAGCAAACAATTATTAGTAGGTAGTTCAAGAAAATTAATGAATAATGAAAAAAAGTAAAAGCCCAATTGAATGGATCTTTTCATGCGGAACACCAAACCTTATATGTAAAAAATGCTGAATAAAGCCCTAACATCTCATGTGTTAGCAGTTACACTCAACTCAACACAATTTTTGAGAAAGTCTTAAAGCTTTTATGCTCCCCGAGTCCATATATAAGTGCTTGAACCAGTACAAGGGCTGACCGCCAATCCAAGTCTGTATGTGAACTCAACTGTTTGATGTTCTTTCGGCAATATTATCTCAGCTGTAGTTGACTTCCTTTTTAACATTCCGCTAAAGATTCTTGTCTAATTACTATGCGGCTGTAGCAATTTTTCCATCTCGCCTTTTCACCGAACTAGTTACATAAATTTTCTACCTCTCCTCTTACTGCTGGACTGTGGTGCTGTAGCTTTCCTCCTGCCCCATAGCTTTCTGTCCACATTGAATCCTCCGATAACCTAATATAGGAAAGTTCTGTCTCTCTGTCCCTCTATCCTTTTCCCTCTTGTCTACCTTCCTCTTTTTTTCTCAAGCTTTATTTTGTAACTGCCAAACTTGTTGCAAGACTGCTAGATGTCAGAAATTTTATACTCGTTTATTATACCCTAGATGCAATCTGTAGGGTATACTAAGTTTGTCATTCCCTTCGTAACGTAAAGTAGAGAAAAATGGGTTAGACACCCGCACGCATAATATTAAAAGTGATTTGGAATTTTTGCATGTCCGTCTGTCCGTGTGTCCGTCTATCTGCCCGTCCTCGCGATAACTCGAGAACGCGTTCACTTAAGGAGCTGAAATTTTGAGCACAGATGTTTTAAAAATAAATGCAATTCTGAGTTTGAAAATGCGATGAATCGGGCAACTCCTTCGTACAATTGTCATACAAAAATTTCGTTTTTTACTATATACATATTTGAACACTGTCTGAAAACGAGGCGACGTAGAGAGCTGCAATTTTGTACATAGTGTTTTCATGAAAATAGTAAATATAACTTCAAAAAGGGACTAAATTGGGTAACCCCTTTTTGGTGTTGCCATATAAGAATTTAGGATTTTTAAGTATACTGTGAAAACGATAAGTCCTATACGGTTTTCATGTAATGAAAAGTTCTTCAGAATATGAAATCCCATAAAATTGGTTATAATCATTTTTTCTGTACGACGAACCGTTCTAGAAATATATGCAAAAAACCATTTCAAGAATCAAACTTGCCCATCTATGACCCGTGTTCCGTACAGGCATTCATCTAACTAGGGTATGATAAGAATTGGTCTTACAAGGAGAGGGAGAGTCCTTACTCGTAATCACCGATTTCGTCTAAATGCACAGTATATGTTGTGCTTAACTAGAAATGAAAGTGACGCAAGCGGGAACTCAAGATATGGCCAAGCTAAACCGTAACAACGCATAATGTAGGTGAGTCCAGGTTTAAAATTAACACTTTTCGGAAAAGTTTGATAATTACCATCTTGCGGATATACCTATTGGCAACATTTAAGCTACTTTCTTTTTATTACAATTATCTATAATGTGCTATTTCTCATACACAAAACCAGAACTAATTACTATTTTAATTAGTTTAGGAGCCTTTTCCAAAATAAGAATAAGAGGTTTGCTAAACTATTTTCAAGTTACAAGTAAAGCTACGACCCTTTATCTCTTGACCAAATTCCAACCGATTTTCAAAATTCCTTTTGCTAAATTCAGTGTGATTTTTTGAAACTACAAGATTTGTACGGCAGCGGGTTACAGCGTAGTAACCCACCACCATACATTATTATAAAAAAAAATTATTTTTCCAGCGGTGGGGGTATTTATTTTATATTCTACTGTCTGTGTGGTATATTCGTACAAAATTTCATCAAATTCAGATGATAAATTCAATGTCAAAAGGTCATTCATAGTATATAGATACTAATGGGGGGAAAAAATCTCATTTCCTGAATTTGGGTGTTCTGAGGGAGGTGGGGTAAATATTATCCGATTTGCAAAATTCCTTTTAATATTTACTTTGTGATTTTTTTCTAATTTTTTAGCATATTTTCCCACCTCTTCCGATTAAGTTGCGAAATTTAACTTTCGACGGGGCAAAATTCATTTCGAAATCCCATAATTTCTATAACTTACCGATTTTTTTTGTTTTTTTTATGCGCTTTTCGGATGTCATTTACTTATTTAAAAAAAAATCTATAAAAATTTTGCATACCCAGTTTACGCCATCTACCGGCGATCTTTGAAAACACACGGAAATGCCACTTACAGAATCGAAAATCTACACACCTCCTCTGTGCATTTTACCCGAATGAATTTGGCACTTTCATTCAAATTCTCTTGTAATTTAACCGCGATAACTCCAGCAAAAATTTCCAAATTCGAGCATTTTCCAAGGGGTAAGCCTACAAAACCCCAGGCTCCCCTACATTATGCATTATTTCGGTTTCGCTTGGTCATCTGGAGCTTCCACTTGCGTCACTTTCATTTCTAGTCAAGTCCTACTTGTATTGTGAATTTGAATGAAATCAGGGATGACGAGTAGGAACTCTCTCCTTGTTAGACCAATTCTAGCTTTTTTACTTGTTTTTTTCTTAGTTTACCATCGTTGGAGAGAACATGGCTTTTGTTATCAACATTGTATCGAATAGCCACCACGCGTAACTAACAAAATATTTGCAGAACTTACTCCAAAAGTAATATTAAGATTTATTTAGTATTTCAACCTTCGTGAAATACAATACATACCTACAATCCCTATACAATTTAAACTCGGTCAATCGTGAATTGAATGAAGCTGTGTAGAGTGTGCAATTGCCATTTCTTTTCACTTATCTATCAGCTTCAATAACAGCAATTACGAAGAATTGTACTTTCACCTCGCCAATTCTTTTACCTGTTCCTCTGTTACCCAGCACCTGCTTGAAAACTATATATACATAATAGGTAAATGAGATTACAATCTTTGTCTGACTACTTCAAATTAAAAAAGTCGCTTTTGAAGGTGGCATGGTTATAATGCAAAAAGATATTATTTTCAGTTATGCTTATGATTTCAAAGCTTACACCTATATCTATATCTAGTTAATGAAAATGTATAACAACATTTTTTTCGATGTTTAACGAGCAAAAATGCACAACCTGTTCATTTTTCTCGATAGGCAATCTCACTTGACCACGTATAAGTATGGTATTTGCCAAGAGACTTGACATTTTTTAGCAGTCAGCATAAAAGCAAAATAGGCTGCACCTGCAGTAGTGTGGTGTCAAACACAACATAAATCCCATGAATGTGTCGTGGCTTGGAATCGGAATATTGCACAGCGCACAGAGTTTGGGTAGGTGACTGTCTTGGACGTGAATGGTGGGTCTATATAGTATGGAAGTAATGGGAAGTAGGTCGGCTAATAGACATGTCTAAGGTCAAGAAACCTTTGTAGTACGTTTTGTTGTAAAGAGGTACGAGTAGGTATAATTTGTATCTACATATATATTGTACTTCTCTTCGTCGTGAGTAATCTATTTGACACATAATTCTATGGCATACATATGTAAATACACCGAGCTATGCTTATACATAAATATTATCAACAACAATATGATTCCGGCTGGATTTACAGGTAGGCTTTGTGTTCGTATTGTTTTCTACACGAACTGACTCTATTCCAGATGAGTAGGTAGGTATACGAACGAACGTAGGTGTAACTGCATGAAAAACGAAATTTTTTCCTCCCGCATAACTTTAAAAAATGAACTCTAAAGAAGGATAAAGGAAAAATCAATACCTCTTTAGTCTTCATCAAGAAAAATATTTTCTAGTCCTAATTTCAGAAGACAAGGAAATTGTCGGCTATTTATCATGAGTGTGGAAATTGAAAAGGGGTCAAAAGGGTTTACGTGGTTATTGAGTCAAGTATTGTTGAGGAAATAGTAGCTATACTTGCTTTGTAAGTGACATACATAATTTCTCAGGCAGGCAGTCCTCCAGAGCATCCCATTCGTAATTATGTGTCATGTGTTGCGTATAAAGTTTTAATGAAAAAAGTCTTGAAAAATTGCTTGCATAGCAATTATTTGCATGCAGTTCTTTATATAACATTTTTATACATACTCATACCAACTCAATAAATGAACTTAGAGATTCAAAATGTATCTCACCATAGGACCAATTTTGTGTGACAGCTCTCAATTCAAATCATGTGCCAATAGCAAACTTTCTTGAATGCACTTCGTAGGAATAGATAAATTTAAGGTTCATCCGTTTATTGATAATGAGGTAGTGTTGTCAGTAGTTTTATCTAAAAAAAAATTGTCCTAATTCTTGTTATCTCATCGGAGGATCTCTAGGAGAGCCACTAAGCTAAATGGTCTCTCTAATTGTATAGGATTTCTACAAAAATAGTTTTAATTGGTCCTGAGTCTTGATGTACGACGATCAGTGCAAATTAAGGGTCTGCTTTGCAATGTTATTTATTAATTTCACATCATCGTAGTACTCTTTCTATTTCCAGGTCTATAATGGCTCAGTAACCCCATAGTAAATTTGTGAGATTTCCGATTTGTTGTAACCGCTTCTAAGCAGTAGTGTGGCGAAAGTTTCTTATGTCGATTTCGATGGGACTTCGGTGCAACACCAGTATTGCACTTTTTCCAGCAGTGCAACACTGAAAATGTTCGATGGGATAATTTTTATAGCAGAAATGCAACACAAGTTTTGCACTCACTTCCCCTCCTTTGCACCGGATATTTTGTCGGTGTTACAAATACATATTCAAGTTGAATTGTCATCTGCTCTGTCAAAGTGTGCTGTCGCGATTATTTGTGAAATTTTGGAGTTAAATGAATTAAAAAAAATTATTTGGGTAATTGGCATAAAGTTAAGAAGAAATATGTTTCTATATATCAATAAAGAGCATTTATTACGTTTGACACTTCCATGTGTATAATACGTGTGTCCACAAACACAAGGAATATGACAGAAATATGTTCGATGGACTTCAGTGCTCCCAGTTCTCCGTTGCCAGAAAAAGTGCAACACTCAAATGGTCCCATCGAAATCGACATTAAACTCTCCCGGAGTTTCATAGATAATATGTAATCGACTGCCCCCTTAGGATTATGTTGATTGCTACTTTTACTATAATTAAGTTTAAGCATATTCCTTTCCAGTACCTATACAAACTTACAATAATCAGATCATCCTTATTTCGAACAATTTAAAAGCAGTTGATATTTCCGTTCTGGATATTGCTTAAAAATTACTCCCCTCTTAAAACGTATGTACAATTTTGTTATTGTTGTTTTTAGATCCACGTTGCTGTGTTTATAACGTTAAAAAATGGAACTTCGCCTCTTGTGATCTTCTTTCTCCCTGGTTAGCATATACAATCTTGATTTTTGGTGTATAATCTCATCGATCTTGACTTGTGCAATTATAGATCGCTTGTGTAGTAAGCTTTCCGGTCCGGTTTAGATGGATGGATAGATTGAAAAGAGGTTGAGAAACTTAAGGGTTCTATAGAACTTTGGCCACAAGAAGGTCTGTCTATTGTTCATTCACTCTTCAGATTTATGAGCTATTACTCATAAATAACAACCGGACTCACTCATGGTTCGCTTTCATCGCTAATCCTTTTATCTTGTCTTCCTTGCGCGTAAACTATAGTGTACTCCGCAATTAATACTATATTTCTTTCAGGCACATTCCACCTTTGGTCTAGATCGGCGTCTTCGAATGTAGCTTGTATCTGTGTTTCATTGCAATTGTAGCGGCGCGACATTGGTACTGCCGTCATGTGTGCAAATAGGCTTACTGTTGTTGAGTAAGTGATTCAGATTATTTTCTTTCCGGTTTGTAATTTGGTGCTGTACGGATCTTTGCTTTTATACATATACTAATAAAATAGAGTTGACGATGTCCGGACCGATTTGTGCATTAATGTCAATCATTAAGAGTTCACCTATTATATTTTATTGTATTCGAAACTAAACGTTATGCCTATATATATACATTTGTATGTACAGTCATTTCATATGTAATGAAAACGGTCACTAGGTACTGATTTTGGTCTCCTAACCATTTCTGATTTGGATGAAATTTTCAGAGTTTGTATTGAATACGAAATACTTCACCTATATTTTTTTGTTTCGCTCTACCACGCCGCATATCCCATATGTGGCTGCATATAATTGTATATTTAAACAAATGTACAATTTGTTTATATGCAAAACTGCACAAACTGGAGAAAATTATTGGTTTATCCCGTTGCATATGTAGGTACACGTCTATTGTCCAAGGTCCTCTACTTTAAAAACTGCATTAGTCTTCTCTAAGATAAAAGATTACTTGTTAATGAAGTCTCGTCGAATTAAGAGCAGATTTTATTTGTTTGTATAATTTCATCTCAACCTCTAAGAATGGAGTCGAAAACTTTGTTCAGTCGCTTATCAAATTTAATCAATCTGTCAATCTGACGTGTACCTTTTATCAAATAGTATAAGTTATGGAAAAATAGCATTAAAATTATATTTTAATGCTGGAAAGGACTTCTGTTCTGGACATATTTATTCATATACACATATATATTGCAGATGGGATAGGTATTGAGGGAGAGCACAACTCTCCATTAATAGCCATGTTATGCCGCGAATACGCACTTTGCACGCAAATTCCAGTAGATCGATTTTGGCAGAAAATTCGTTTCCAATCACTTGTCGTTCGCCCAAATATAATGAAACCATTTCTGCTATGGACATCGTGTTTTTTGAGTTTTTATAATTTTGAAATTTGACACCCTCCACACCACCCTCCATGATTGATATGGAGAACTTTATTTACAAGAATAATTTTTAGAGCGGAATATAATCCACCAAACCACAAAAAAAACCTTAAATCATCCATAGACAACACCAAACCCATTATTGCACTCATCTCTCTAGCTATCGTAACTGGTGTACATAGAGTTGTCTAATTATCCAAAACGACTCCTTGAACAAAACTTTAAAGTCATTAGAATTTAGTCCGGCGTATCCTCAGTAAGGTTGAAAAAATGTTCACTATATACCCAAGAATAGCACGGCTTATAACGGGTATCTTTTTATACCCTAGATGAAATCTAAGTTTGTTATTCCGTTTGTAATGCACAGAAATAATGCTAGTAGAGAAAAATGGATTGGACACCCACGCATAAAATTAAAAGTTATTTTGATTTTTGCATGTCCATCCGTCCGTTTGTGCGCACGATAACTCGAGAACGCGTGTACTTAGAGAGCTGAAATTTTGTATAACGACTTTAAAAAAAAAAGTAAAATTAAGTTCGAAAATGAGACAAATTGGGCAACTCCTTCTTGGGGTTGCCATACAAAAATTTCGTTTTTCACTATATATTTGGACACTGCCAACGACGCGTTGACGAGTTGAAATTTGGTTTTCATAGTAATAGCAAATAAAATTTAAAAAATGGAATAAATCGGGCAGCCCATTCTTGGTGTTGCCAGATAAAAATTTTGGTTTTTTACGTATACTGTTACAACGATCAGTCCTAAATATTTCTATTGTACTAAAAACTTCTTCAGAATATGAAATCCTATAAAATTGGTTATAATCGTTTTTTCTGTTCGACGAACCGTTCTAGAGATATGTATGTGCAAAAAACCACTGTAAAAATCAAAATTGTTCAAATGGGTGACCATACGAAATTTCATACGGGCATTCATCTAGGGTATCATACGAATTATTCTTAGACCAATATTAGCTTTTTTATTTGTTTTATTAGGACTTTGATGATATCTCCGTTCATTTTCGGCAAAAATGGCAGGGGAACACGTACATGGAGCACAATTAGAAATATTTTACATATGTATCTCGATAAAAAAGGGGTAAACTGGAATTTTCAAGATAACACTTTCGTTTTGATTTTTTTGCGAAATTTGAAAATGTGGTCGAAATGCATCATATACATATAAAGATTACCAAGGTAAGGCCGAATTATCTGTCAATTTGTTGCTTACCTCCTTTGGCGACAATTTTCAGAAATTTGTTCGTCTCAATTTCAATCGTCCTTATCACACAATTTCTATTTGGAAATTTCTTTGCTTTTCCACTAGCACATAATTACTTTTCCCGAAGTGATTTAAACGAAGAAGCTAATGTTTTGTTAAATTTTTTAATACATTCAAAACGTCAATAAAATACGAAAAACTCAAAACAAATTCGTTGGAAGTGACATTAGTCACCCCATGACGTAGCAACACAAAAAATTCCTCTCGAATCGGCCATATCTTGTTATCTTTGTATCATGGTCGAAATGTATCCTTAGTAAGGACGAAAGGGACATTTTGAATATATCTTTCGTAAGTTCTTTCTTTCTCGAAGGACTTTTGTCTTGTTAAAAGAAAGCTTGACTAAAGGAGGCTTTATATTATGATGGCATGCATTTTTTTCAGACATTGTGAGGGAGATAGCTTATTTAAATTTAAATAGTACCTACTAAAGCTATCACTGCAATACCTCATACGTGCACTCCCCACTAGATTTTATGGTAAAAATCGTAAACTGTTATACAGTTAAATTGTCAAAATGGAATACCTATCTATTTCCAAATCATCTGAAATGAGTTTCTAACAAGACCAAATGGAACGAATCTGTGGATGCGATTCTTCCTGTTTCTAGACGAGGGACTACATCCAAAATAACTTGAATCCTTTCCATAAAAAAATATTTAAAAACTTTCAATTAAACAATATTTAATTAAAAATTAAAAACGTATTTTTATTTTCTTTCATTTTGCTAGATAATTTAATAAATATTTGCTATAAGATTATAGTAAAACGTGCTGCCACTTACCAGTTGTCAAAATTAACAGATTGGTGTTGTTAGTAACAATGTTTTAGTTCCAGCACCCATAAAAACTTTGTATGCTTGAGAGATTTTTATGGGAATAATATTTTCCGGATAGATACACACATTGACAAAACGAGGTCTGGAAAAATGCAGAAGGCATTTGTTTCCATCCTCACTAATAAATAAATTTCTGTATACGATGTACTATTTCCCTCATAATATCTGGAAAAGCCATGCATGCCATCATAATGTAAATCCTCCTTAAGGCTACATTTACACATTTTCGAGAAAAATGCTCAGGAAACACGTTACGTGGGACATAGTAACATCGTGTTGCCATATCGCAGTACTTTCGGTATGCGGTCATTTTAAAAATTTATATCGCCAAAATGAAGCCGAAGATGATCGCAATTTTTTGCACACAGATAGATACGGCTTCTAGTTTCAAAATAAAAATACAAACAAAAAATTGCTAGAGGTCCTCAATTGTAAAGAATACTATTAAAAAAAAACTAATATTACAAAAAAAAATCTTTTATGAAAAACATATAGCATTAAGCTTCATTTGGCATTTGAATCAGAAAAATCATTTGTTATCGTTATCGTGGTACAATTTTTTGAAAATGACGTGTCATCGTAAAATTAAGAAATTTCTAACCCCCTAGCGGCGATGAGGCTGGTAAGAGTAAACAAAAAAATACAGATGAGAGCTATTTTTGTATTCCATGCAAACTGTGAAAGTTTCTTCCAAATCGGAAATGGTCTAGTTCCAAGGTGATCGGTTTCATTTTAAATGCCTATATACATATATGTATATGAATGTACATATATATATGTTTCGAAAGCAACATCCGATTAAAAACATTAGTTTCATCTGCTTCTTAAATGTAAATCACTTCGGGAAAAATAAAAAAAAGTACTGGTGAGAGCAAGGAAATACCCAATTAGAATATCCTTCTACACTTTGATGAGATCAATTTAACCCGGCGTAAATGAGGTACAAAATTGTTACACCGACAATGAGGTGGGGCATGTGCTGCCCTGACGATATTTCATTTTATTTTCTTATAAACAAATTAAGCTTGTTATTACTCTTGTTGATATACTTAACTAACGATCTATTCCATGCTTTAAATTAAAAAATATGCAAATATTATAATAAAAAAAATATTTATTTCCTATTTTCAAATTATCTTCATGCCTCCTCTAAGTCAGTACAATTTTTACACTTGAAAAATGCATGTTCCATATACATACAGCAGTGTTTAGTCTTCCTATCTTTGGATTTAGGACAACTCCGCATCTTACGTATCTCTCAGGTATTTTATCAGACACAGGTGATGATGATTCACCTAGGTGCTGAGCGTTCCTTTTTCGAGTCTCCTTAGGAATATGAACCTTTTGTTTTCTCTCGCGGAGACTATCAGAAATCAAATTCTAGCCTGGACGCTTGGTTTAGGATTTGTAATTTTCTCGGTAAATTATATTTGCATTTATAGCTGCCATATTGAGTACGCCATAAAATATCGTCATAGGCCACCTATTATTGTTCCGGGAGACGTTGTATGTAGGGCTCAATTCGTCAGCGACGTCTACAATGGACTTAATTGAATTATAAAAGGTGATGATTTCAGGCTTTTTACGATCACCTGTGGACTCGTCGATACTCTTATCGTGATGCAAAGTTGACATAAGCAGTACTACTTTATTTGGCTTAGGGATATATGACACCAAGTTTATATTCTTTTTGAAAGCCAAACTGTCAACAATTTATATTTTGACGTGTTCTTTTGAAGACATCCGGAGCTTGTGGCTTATTCTTTCGAACTGTGCCTATACAGATGTCAATTTATGCTCTTTGAGCAAATGCAACATAATTGGATAACCAGTATACCAATTATCAAATGTCACGTTTCTCCTTGTTTTTGGAATAGTCTGTACTACTAATCGGTCTATGAGGTCAAATGCCTTATTACTGAGCGAAAATTGTCCAGGTAGTTGCTTTCCTGTATAAACTTCTAATTTTAGTATATAAAACATTTTAGCATCGACTAATGCGTATATTTTAATCCCATACTCCATCCGGTTTATTTGGAATATACATATATATGAAACGCACATCGTCCTCGAAATGATAAGAGCATATCATCGATTGTCAAGTTTTCAGTAGGAACATAGGCCATATCACAATTTACAACAAACTGAGCAAAGATATCTGAAATTGGAGCCAAATTATCGGATTTTTTTCTTTGCTCCCGTGTACTTTTACCATCAAATCTGATCAGTTCTGTAGAAAATAAAATCGTTGTAAGGACATCGTGGTTTTAACAATTTCGACGTCAGTACCATCGAGGGATTAAGACCGTCTATGTCCTAGGAATACCTCCAGTTCGATAAAAGTTGTTTCTTTCATATGATACTGCTCTCTTTCTTCTTGACATGTCATCTGCTTCGATCGGATATGCCTATTAGTATGTACGAGTATATCATTCAACATACTATCACTTAGGAAGAGATTCTAACATTCAATTTCTGATGTGGCAAGTCTAGCTGAACCCAGCGAATACGGACGTTTGTTCGAGGACAGATTTTCAGCCATTTTGTTCCGTCTTTAGAAATATAAAACGATCCAGGTATCTCGGAGGAAACTGACTGTTCAGTAGAATTTCCTACATCCTCAATTTCTTCTGGACTTGTGTCCTGCTCTGAATCACTTTTCTCGCTACGCTGAGAACAATTATCACTTTCCACTGCATTTTCACTTCCCGGGTCATCTAAATTCACGTCCGAAATTTCATCTAATAAAAGATCCTGAATATATCGGAGTTCCTTGGCATTGGACATTTTATAACATTAACTGAAATATATTATTATAAAAAATAACCAAATAAACTTTCACACAAAGTATATAACCCGACTATGAGGTCGGGTATTACATACCCGGAACAGGTTTCCACACATATAGCTCCCGTCACAGTTAGCGCAACACTGATTCCACAAGGGCCTTATCTTGCCGGCGCACTGTGCTCCAACTACTGAGATAGCCGAGTTCCAGAAACCATTCGTTCAATGCATAAAGTTTGTTTCTAATATGGCTGGGTATAAGATACCCGACCTCACTCACGCTGGTTTAAAATTGATACGAACGAAATATCCACTATAAGTATGACATAAGTACCTACCAATCGAGAGTTCGAGAAGGCCATACCTTATTAATTTTTGTATCATGCCATTAACGAAAACATGGCTTAACCATTTCTTTCCGTATGCATGAAATAAGTGACAAAGACTTTAAATATATTTCTTTTAACACTTCTTGATTAGGCGAAGAAATTCTTATCGCTATGAGGACTATGATGAATATGTACAGCTGTACAAAAATTGACATTTTGAAAACGTTTACTTGCAGCTTACATAACAAATATGCATTATAACTTAATAGTAATCGATATATTGCGCTACTGGAGGTGTGCCTTAAAGGCACTTAATTGCCGAAATCCTCCTCATAAATTAAGAGTCATTCATAATTAAAAAAAAACATTTTTCAAACGATTAAATCTTTAGGAATATTTAAATACCTAATTATTGCGAAATAATATTTTCTTCTCAGACATGGGGTAATTGAACGCCGCACATTAATTTCACGGTCAAAATTACTAGGCCATAGTCAAGGAAAATGCATGCCCATTTTAATTATTTTGAAGCTCTAGTAATCAAAATATTTATGTTGACTATAGCTCCAAAACATGAATAGACTTATTTTTTTTTATTATTATATAACAGCTTAACAGCGTTCACCCAGGCGTGAAATCATGAAGAGGTAACCATACGCGAAGACAATTAAAGTGCAATTCTATTAAGAAACTGTGGGAAACCAGTGATGGGAAAAAAAAACAAAAACAAAAAGTTGCTAAATGCTGCCAACACAAATGGCCTAATGCTTTCTTGTCGTGTCAGTCTATCATGAGTTTTTGCTACTGGGAATTGTTGCAGAAGGCGCTGCTCCAGATCTAATCTGATCAATTCTGTCTTGCAGCTATATGAGCTTTAAGACGCACTTTTTCATTTGCTCTTACTTTTCTGCTCTGCTCGGGAACGAATTATTAAGTTTCAATTTTCCTTTCCGTTGAGTATCGCATTAAAATGCAAAACCGTAGACATTGAGTATTCCCGCGGACTATATTAATTGTATTCTTGCTTTGAATATTGTAATTAATTTGAGTCTGATTCAGATTGAATGGAGTTCAATCGGAAATAAATTTTTTTTAATGAGTTACAGACATTTTGAATCATAGAAATGAGCAATCACTTTCAAATATGTATATTTACCTAATTATCGCAATTTCTGTAGTTTCTCATGAGACAGAGTGTCTCCACATTATGTTTGATGCAGACGTCCGCTATCGTATTACTCGACGAAAGTTAGTTCAGTTTTTGATGCCTTTCTAAACATGTTTACTTTGTGACCAACTAGATATATTTGGCGGCCTTGTGTGGGTCTCCGCCAAATAATTAGTGGGCAATGTAGGTATTGTTTTCTTGAGGGCGTGACTGGTCTACTTCATTCTACAACGTCGGATTTGTAGTTACTCAACGTATTGTCATAAATCCTCGTTTATACAACATTCATTTCATGATGTACTTATTCATAAATTTCGCCACTACTAAAAATATTCCTCTTGAGGAGAAATAGCATGCAACATTTGCGGATTAAAAGGTAACTTATTTTCCTTTTACTGACGTCTTAATTCTAAAAATTTCATTTTTGTCATAAATTAAACCAAGGTTGGTTGTGTTTCTTTTGCTGACATTATTACGTATTATATCCCTGGTTATATATTGCTTTGTGCTGCTTTAATTTGCCTCTATTACAGATACGCATTAAAAGAAGTATTTTTTTTTGCTTAAATTGTACACTGATATACAAAAATAAAACTGTATGGGAACTTTTTTGGAAAACTTTAAATTACTCTCTACCAGGGACCGAATCAGTTATGACTTTTTACGAAAAAAGCTTAATTTACTTGTTATTCCTGACCGATAATAATTTGAAGCTAAAAAAAATAAGCTAGAAAGGCTTTTTATTTTATCTGGCAAAAATAAAAAGTCAGCTTGGCTAGAAAAATAAAAAGCCGAGCTTGCTTTTTATATTTTTACCGAAAAAAAGTATTAAGCCGTTGCGCTTGCTTTTCTAGCTTCAAAACTATTACCGGCCAGGAATAGCAAGTAAATCAACCTTTTTTCGTAAAACTTCATAGCTGATTCGGTCCCTAAAAATAACAATCCAACTTGGCTTTTTATACATCCGGCTTTAAAACCTGTTACTTCCAGCTCGAAGAAATAAAAAGTCAAGCTGGATTTTATTTTTGCCAGAAAAAATAAATAGCCTTTCCAGCTTAGTTTTTTTTAGCTTTTTTTTTTATTAAAAGCTAAGTTTTCAAAAGCTTTACAGCAATCGAAAAGGGTTTCATGAGACATCTTTTGGTATATTCCACTAAATTCCACGATTAGGATTTATCTCAGTTTTTTTTTTTTTAAATTTTCAAAATACCAATTATTTTTGGTCCCTCCTATCTATCTACTATGATTTAATTATGATGAGAACTTTAAATTATGTTTATATGTAGAAAATATCGAACTTCTAATAAAATATTTCAAGAACAAATGAATGCGATCAACAATTAAAAAAACTATTATTAGAACCTGTATTTGGAAGAAGAAGAAAATAACGAAAATTAACAAAAGTCTAATATTTAATTCATCACGTCTGATGTTAAATTAAATAACTAAAAAATTTCAGTTAGGATGAAATTGGTAGAAACAGTTGCGGTGCTTTGTCATACATAAATGAACTTTATATTTCTCACAATACCAATTCGATCAAAGCTTGCAATCCCTTTTCATACTGCGACTTCTCTTACGAAGCACTGATTATTTTACATGCTCTAAACCCTCAGTTTCTCCAGAATGGTGTTCTAGGAGTTCTAGTAAGTCCATAATATTTTCTTGTGGAATACCATTTTTTGTTTGTTTTCTATTCAATCCTGCTTTGTACGAAATCAATAAAGCCACTTACAATTCTCTGCGTTATTTATTAATTGTCTAATATGGATGCTGTTGATAGTTGATCAATTGGTCCATAAGTTGAACTACTCCCAGTTATGGTAGGACTTTAAGTCCAGTTTGTCAGCATGAGCTGACACCTCATTCTGTGAGAAGCGTTGCGATTGCAGGGCGGCACGTTACCACCTCGGCTATTGCAGGAGAGTTAGTGGGATGGGTAATCCAATCCTGCCGCTGTCAGAACACCGTTAACAGAAAAATATCGTGCCTATAATAAAACAAAAACATGTAAAAAAGCTAGAATTGGTCTAAGACCAATTCTTATGATACCCTAGATGAATGCTCGTATGAAATTTCGTTTTGTCTCCCTTCTATGCAAGTTTGATTTTTGAAGTGGTTTTTCGCATATATTTCTAGAACGGTTTGTCGGACAGAAAAAATGATTATAACCAATTTTATAGGATTTTGTATTCTGAAGAAGTTTTTAGTACAACAAAAATTTCTTGGACTGATCGTTTTCCCAGTATACGTAAAAAACCTAAATTTTTATATGGTAACACCAAGAAGGAGTTCCCCGATTTAGTCCATTTTTAAAATTTTATTTGCTAGTACAATGAAAAAACCATGAACCAAATTTCAGCTTTCTATGTCGACTCGTTCTCGGGCAGTGTCCAAATATATAGTGAAAAACGAAATTTTTGTATGGCAACCCCATGAAGGAGTTGCCAAATTTGTCTCATTTTCGAACTTAATTTTATTTTTTTTTTTTTAAAGTCGGTATATAAAATTTCAGCTCTCTAAGTATACGCGTTCTCGAGTTATCGTGCGCACAGACGGACGGACATGCAAAAATCAAAATAACTTTTAATATTATGCGTGGGTGTCCAATCCATTTTGCTCTACGATCATTACTTCGAGGTGTTACAAACGGAATGACATACTTAGTATACCCTATAGATTTCATCTAGGGTATAACAAGCACCACATCCAGTCCTGAAGGCCAAGTTAACCTAATAATAAGTTAAGAAGTTGTAGAGCAAAATGGAAAAATTTCTGGTGTTTTTTTTAGAATGAAACAAGTATTTTCGTATACTTTTGTCTTTTGCATGAATGGCGGAAAAAAGCTTGTCTATGCACTATTGTAGTGCAACTAAGACAACGAGTTAAAAACAAAAATCGAGAGAACGTAGGATTACCCGAACGACAAAATCTTATTAAATCCCTCAAAATCCTTTCAACCTATTCATAATAATGTACATCAGGTCACACTAACTCCCATTTTTAAGAAAACGATAAATTTCGCTTTGGCCCAGATGCTGAAAGGAGATGTGAAATTCCTCTCAAATGAGATTCACATTTTTCCCGAAAATATCAGAGAATTCAGCATGAGTTCTCTCACTTAATCTCTTCATAGCAAAACGAATGTAAACAGAAACACGTGCTGTTAAAATATCATAGGATTGCAGCAACAACATGTTTCTTTTTACAGCAATAACATGTGTCCAAACATTATCAATATTTCATGAAAACCGGTTTTCACAAAAGCGTGGGAGCATTTTATGAGAATAAAACGTGAAAACACCGTTCCTTCTCATTTATTTACGAAAATGTAACATTTGCCATTCTGTTTCGTTGCATGCAACTTGCGCTCTCACATTTTTTATCTTTAGGTTTGTTCGATGAAAACACCGGGTAAGCCCCAGGCTACACCGGGCTTTACTATCTTGTTTTTTGAAAACCCTGGGCTTACACGGGGTTACGAAAACTTGTTCGATGAAAGCCCGGTGTTTCTGACTTCGTGCCCCGAACTTGCACTAAAAATTTCTAGGGGTAAACGTTTGACATTTGTCATTTGTGAAATGTCACATGGAATTTGTTCGGTGATTGCGGTTGAGTGCTGTATATAAAAGTGAAAAAATCGTGGAGCTCATACCAAATTCAGATTATATATGGAAGTTGGATAAGAAATTAGATGACAAAATACCAATCGATAATATGCACATAGGAAATTCGAATGAAAATTATAAGGAAATATTTGAGGAGGCAATTAAGGTCGAAGAACATGGATGAAATCTTAAGATCTTTGCTCGTAAAAATGTTTCTTTGCCATTATTAACAAATAATTTTTATAGACTTTACGTTATCCCTGCAGCTACCAAGCAAGTAGGTTTGAAGCAAACAACATATAAGAAATTCTCTAAATTCTTAAATGAGATGTCAGGAAAGGCCACTGGGATAGAGAAAATCATTTCTGTTGATTTTGATCATCCAAACAGTAATTTTATATCTAGTGACAAAACATCTGATGATAAAAGTGAAAATAGTGCAGCACAACTGTTTCTTGTAGAAATGATTGAGCTATATCTGGTCACAGATGAACCAATTGTCATTTTTTCAAAGTAAAGTTACAGAAAAGGCGATAATATCGATGTAAAAAAGCTAATAAAAGAATATGTAATTAAAAAAAAAACTGGGAAATATTTTTTGTGCATTTTAATATTTATTTATTCTTAAATTTTTAATTATTTCACCTATTTTATAAATAAATTTTCACAAATCACTGGAAATTAGAAGTTAAATTATGCTCAGGAGGACTGTCAGAGAAATGTCATTTCATTAGATTTACCCGGTGTTTTAAAAACTTGTTCGATGAGTGCACAAAACCCCGGGTAAATTTGGGGAAAAAATGTAGGGGAAGATTTACACGGTGCTTTTACACGGTGTTTTCATCGAACAAACCTTTTATTCATAAAAGTTTTAAAGAGCGTTTGATTTTTTTTCTTTCTTCCTTCCTTTTCTTGCCGTGTGCATTTTAAATGTAAAACACTCGGAAATCTCACCAGCATCTTAACTTATTATTAAGTGCCAAACACAATTCTGCCGTTCCGATTCAATTCGATTCGATTCAATTCGATCCGTTACGTGAATGAGCACAATTGTTCCGTTCAAACTTACCATCAGTTTTAAATTTCTCATTGAAATTTTTCCAGATTTTGTCTTTTCTTTTTACATTCATGTAAAATTTGTTGCCTTTGTCATAAAGCTCTTCATAATTTATAATTTCTTCAATAAAAACTTCTTCATCCATCTTGAGTTATACACAAACATTGTACAGGTAATTTTTCTAGATTGTCCGTTTCGATTCGATCCGTTTCGATCCATTTCGGTGAATGTGTCCAATTACACGTACGTCTCATATAAGCAAATTTGACATTTGTACGTATCGGATCGAAACGGTGCAATTGTGTTTCCCAATTTAGGTAAACTTTGCCCTTACACCACTTACCTTGATTTATGTTGAGGACGCAGATGGATAGTCCTCGTTGCCTTTGCCTCATAAACCCAATGATATTGTGGGCAATATTTTGTTATGTCCCTTTTGAATGAGCGGACCTTATTCGACCTTCATCTCGAAAAGAACTTCAGGAGAGTAAGGAGAAGAAGAAAAGAAAACTTTACTGATTCATTGCTGATATTTTAATAGCTAATTCGATTTATTCTTGACATCCAGTTAATTCAGCGATTAATTACAAGAGATTAAACAAAAATGATTTTTTTTTTATTTATTATCGGCTAGCGAGCTATGAGATAACTAACTACGAATTTATATTTATTCCTTTGTCTGTAAGGTGTAGCCAGAAAAAACCCTCTGACACATATTTTTCTTAATTAGATCACTCAATGTAATAGAGTTGGAGCTGGAGGGACTTTAGTGTGCAAAATGTGAGGACAGGACCGCATTCTCTTCCAATTGATTGATTCAGAACAGCATATTGATTGGTCCAATGTTTTTTTATACCCCCTCTCCTTACGCCGCAAGTAAATCGATTGAGCACATGTTATGGAGCTATTTTAATGATTATTTTAGTGATAATTGTTTTTTTGTTTTTTATTAATTAAAGGTACATAATAATAAGATATCAGATTAAATTAAAACAGCAATAATTAATAACAAAATCATAAATTATTGATAAAAAAATTATTTAATGAAAAAAAAGTGCGCATTTACAGGGCTGAATCAAAGACTGTGGGAAAGGTTGCTTCGTCATTTGTCGTGGGTACAGATTACCAGTTTTCTTGTCATAGCCAAATAAATTATAATCAATAGTCTCAAGATGAGTTTGATCGGGATTTATGCATAGAGATACGTTTGTACCGTAGCTTGTAACAAATGTAAATGCAAAGCATCAGATGGGCATGACCGGTCATTAAATTTAAACCAAAGCCGATTTTTGTTAAAACAAGTTAAATCTAAGTTCACCTGCAGTTATTTTTTTTTTTTTTTTATATAAGTGCAAACAGTTTCTAATTTTTCAATTTTCCCAAAGGTGCAGCATTTAAAAATTTTTTTGCACTTAATTTGCTCGTTGTGTCCACTTATAGAATTGCTGGTAAAATACAACAAATATTTTCGCTAAAAGATTGAGCAGAGAAATTGTATCTTGGAAAATATTTCTTCCTTATAAGAAAAGTGGAAACATATACCAAGCAACCAAGACATGCTAGTTTAGTCCAGAAAAAAACATCTGTATCAGAGCTAAGGATTATAACATGGACACATTGAACTTTTGAATATCCTGTTCGTCTTTATTGATCCTGGATTGCGTCCATTTATTATGGTGATCGATGTCACTTGTGAAGTCTTATTGTAAATCCAGATATGAACAAAGAGCTTCCTGAATGCTGTTTTTAAAGGGATAGAAAAGCATCCATCCCTGTACCGCGTCTTAATTTTTGGTTATGCCAATTAAGTCTCCAATAACTGCTGAAGATCGGTTCTGAGGCTGCTCTAGTGCTTATTGCCTGTAGAGAAAAATTTAACTGCTGTAATTCATCCTTAGAAAAATTCATGTATTCTATAAATTCTGAAAACTGTATGCTTCGTATTATTGAGTACAAAGTTCATACCTTTAAGAATTCACGACGAGGTATTCATACCATAAACATTGGCTACACTTTATTGAATATTTTTTGCAATAAGATATGTGGCCATACCGCCGTATGAAAGAACAGCAATTTTTTTATTCAATGCAAGACTTATATTAACTAAATTTTTCGTAGCTGTGTACACGATATCTTTTGAATTTGGTGGCTGAGCAATGATCGGGCTAAATCCAATCGTAGATACAGCTATGTTTTCAGACTATAGTATTTGTTGAAATGATGGACTCCATGGACCTGGTATTGATTTTTTTTATGGTCGGCAGAAATTGTTTTGTAATTCATTATACTGCAGCCTACACAAGACCCAGAACAAATTATTAAATTTTTAATAATTTTTACTGTCTCTTAATAAACAACTACTGTCTTTGTAACTCGGTACACAGATGACTGTTTATTTGTTTGGATATAAAGAGTTTCTTGGCAATTCAAAGTTTTTAAATCATAATCAATATGTTTAGCTGTAGGCTTCAATTTAATGACATTTATCTGATTTTCAGTGTTTTTTTTTTATATAGCACCATTGTTGTAACAAGGGTAGTATCTTTGCTGCTTTGCCGTCTCTTCATTGAAATCACTATTATCTATAACACCATGAAGAAACAAAGAAGAATTTCGAATTATATTCTTAGGAATGAGTAATACCCTAGGCAGACGGGCAAAATCAATGATCATTCGTTCGTAATTGAATTTTTCAAAAATCGATTTACCATTGAATTTTAATTTTAATTATTAAAAATGTGCTGTCAATTACATACAAAAATTGACAGGACTTTCGTTTAATCCTCAAAACCTTGGGTAACTTGATTTTTGAAAAAAATCAATTACGAACGAATGATCATTGATTTTGCCCGTCTGCCTAGGGTATAACTTTTTGTTTGTATCCTCACATACAATTGTCATTGTTATTTCATTATCCAAGTTTTTTAATCCTTTGTAATTGATGCAGCGTCCGAATTTATTTTGAAACATTTATCAATTGCTTCGATCTTGTCAGTTGATGAATAGATTTCGCTAAAGCTATAGCTTTGGAGTCTGTTTCTCAGTAATTGTAAAACATATATCGGACAATGCTCGTCGATAATAATTATCACTTCATTTCTTATTTTTAGCACTGAACAATGCTTGCATGCGCTCTAACGCTTGAAGCATGGCTGGGGAGGAAAGGGAAAGGGACCAATACAGCTGCTGGCAACATCCATATATTTTTGTTATTTGAGGTCTCAGGTATAAGAATCTGAGCATAGTTGGCGGTCCTCATATTTTGCGCACTCAAGTACCTTTGGCATCTGGACTATAAGGAACATCATATTATAAGAACGAATAAAAGTTATAAAAAAAATCCGACATGCTGTCCTTTTCTTATGTCAAACTCAAAAGCGATATGTCAAAATTTGTTATTATTATTATACGTGAAGACTGCAAAGCAATTTAGTTCCTAGCTCAAAATTTTTCTTTCAATTTCCCTTTTTGTTTGTTGTCTTACAAAACTAACCCTAATATAAGGATGGATAACATTTTTTTATTTTGATATCTTTCCTAACAAAATTATTTAAACAATAATTTATCTTAACCAAATGACTACGATTTCCCAAACAAAAACTCTCAGCTGAGTAATAATCGCCAATGTAAATGTGCCACGGCCCGATGAATTCGAATGAAGCTGCCTGCAGATTCCGAATCCGACCGCACATACACTATTGCAATTATTACTCACATGAGAGTTATTGAGCATAAAATGGTAACGATACTTTTTAATCAAAACTATTTCATTATTTTTGTTAAGTAAGGTACGTACATAGTAAGTGTAGCCTTTAGGATGATAAAAAGCCAAGCTTAAAATTACTGAAAGACTGTTTTCTTATGTGGATAGTAGTTTAGCCTTTATGGCATATATAAAATCAATGTCTGGTCACTTTTTCGTTAGAATCAATATAAAACATTTTAGAGAATCGGACTAGCACGCACATACCTGGTGTGCAAAAAAACGCAGTACTCGAATTTTAAAGAATTATTTTGATTTACTGGATATTTGCATTTCAAGGTTCATCGCGATTGTTCTTAATTTGGTTACTTATTATGGAAATAACATTTTGTGCAACTTTACAGTAATTATTTTTTCTTTTATTGTTAATATTGTACAAAAACAAAAATATGTAATTAAGCTACAATATATTCAAAGAGCACATTTTTTGAGGTAATTCTCCTAAGTTACTTCGAAACTAATTATTATGGTAAACGTTTTTATTGCATCTAATTTAGTTTTATTATTTAATAACCTATTCGCCCACCTCAGGTCTTGATCACCTCTATACAGCGGTCTTTCATACTTCCTGCAAGATTTTTAATAACATCTTCAGAAACTCCATCCCAGACTTCTGAAATTGCACTCTCCAATTCCCTTTGTGTTTTTGGACGTTGTCTGCTAACACGTACTTTTAGAATAGTCCACAAACTCTCGAATGGGTTGAGATTGGGGGCCACCACAAAGTCTCAATACAGTTTTCCAGTAGGTAGTTCGTAACCTATATTATAAAATGCAAGCGATAAAATTAGATTCACGACAATATAATCAATTGAATAATAAGGAAGACATTTCTACCATTCACCTGCCTAGCTTTGTGGAAAGGCGCATTGTCGTGTTGGAAAAGGAACTCCTCATTTTCTGCAAACAGCTCTAAGGTGGAGGGCTTCAAGCGATTCTTCAGAACATCAATGTAGGCTTTGGCATTTATTCTTCGGCTAACAAACGTGAGATGTCCATGTCCGCATGAACAAAAACGTGCCCAAACCGTAACTCCGCAATCCCGAGGTGGTACTTCTTGTACACATCTATGCAGAAGTCCCTCTCGTTTTCTTCTCCGCACGTACAGCCTTCCATCATAAGAGTGGAGGTTGAATTTGGATTCGTCTTAATAAATTACTCTATTCCACATATCCTCTGTCCATGAACGGTGTTCGCGCGCCCACTAGAGACGTAATTGTTTCACTCGAGCTGTTAAAAGGGGCTTTTTTACCGATCGAAGACCGTTTATTTCTTCTTGAATGAGTCTTCGTCGGATGACTGAGGAGGAAATATCGACGTTAAGCGCACTCATTAGCTTTTGTCTTAAATCCGGAGATGTTTTGAAACGATCCGCCAAAGATCTACGAAATAAAAACCGATCTTGACGAATGGTAGTCTTTTGCGGTCTTTACGATCACAACGATCTACGCTGCCAGTCTCTTCGAATTTTTTAATTAGCCGCACAATAGTGGAGTCGGAACATCCTAACCTACGACCTATTTCACGCATAGAAAGATTTTCCCGCCACAACGCGATTGCCACAGCTTTTTGTTCACTACTAAGTTGAACCATATTTAACAAAATTTTCTTTCAATACACAAATGCTTTCACTATCTGAACACTATATTGAAAAAGAAATGAAACTCGCATCTTTTGCATCTTGCATAGTCTATTGTGTCATATTTTTCAGGGACCTTCGCGAGACTACCTACTAATTAGAAGAAATCAAGATTTTCCAAGGATACCTGCCAGTGCTGCGTTTTTTTTGCACACTACTGTATATGGATTTCTGTTTCATGGTTTGGGAAGTATTTCTCGAGGGTTTTGGCTTTTCGAAGTAATTTGATGTTTGGTAGAGATCTACATACCTGATTTCTCTACCAGTGATGTTGGATCGAAATCATCGTCTAACTGATATCTGGTGGAGTATCTAAGCTTTCTGTGACGTCACTGATTTCTTTCTATCTTTGCTTACTGAAATTAAAACCAACACAATGATGTTTAATATTTAGTTGTATCTAAATTCCAGAAGATGCCACCCTATTTTAGTTGAATAATTGCTATAAATTGTTTTTGATTTATATTGTATTTTTTTTTTTATAAATAGTCTCTGCTTTGAGATCACACATTAAAGTGAATGTGTTCAGTATGCCGTATACCGCCACTTGTATACATAACGATATTGCGTTTTGTCCTCCAATACAGATTTTAAGTATACAATACAATTCTCACATGTGGGCCGGGGGCTGATTGTACAGCCTTAGCTTCATTAGATATTGTCCAAAAGAGAGCTTTCAAGCTCATTGGCGATTTGACAATGACTTGCCATATCGAATTATTCGAGCACCACCGCAATGTTGGATATCTTTCGCTCCTTTATCGCTACATGCATGGCCAATTTTCCGATAAAATAATTATAGTCTGATCCACTGACCTATAAATATGGACTGAGTTTGAGCACCTTTTAAAACGTTTACTACATAAAAAAATGTAAAACTAAAACAATCAGATGAAATTTTACATCCGAAAATCGAATTAAACTAAAATAATATATTTTCTTGTGTCCAAGTGATATTTTAATCGCAATCTTATAAGAAATTAAACTCATTCCAATTTTAATTTTCAAAATGTTATTTTTACCTGAATCCTGCGTATGGGCAAGAGAGGCGGAGCATGGTAAACACTGTATTTACCTTATTCTTCCTGCTGTGATTGCATCTGCAGCCAACATAAAAACATCAAATGGTAAACGAAAACGTTCAGTAAGCGATATTTTCTGTTGGTAGCTCCAACTCTGCCATAGGGCGAAAAACTGTAAAACTTGTGCCATTCTGTCCTGTAGGAAAATGACAATACGCTCAGGTCATTATTATAAGTCAGTGGTCTGATCCTATGTAGATTAATTCCTCCACGCAATACTTTCGCTGTAAGCTGCGCATATTTTTTCGCGCTTCAAAATACTTTTCACCATACAGTAAAATTCAGTGATGCCTTCTCATCCCGAACTGTGCGAATGTGGAATAGTCTATGTACCATCTACTGTTTTTCCTCGGTCTTACAATCTGCGAAGGTTCAAGAGTGACATACATAAGCACCTCCGCCACTTTCCTCATGTCGCATTCCCTAAAACCATTCAATATCTCCCTTACTATGCTGTGTTTTGCATCATAGGGTATCCCCTGAGCTTGGCTTAATAATAAAAAATTATCTGGATTAGGTATAGGTGTAAATTCCGTAGGCATATAATTTTTCCTCTCCTTTCGTTACTGCAGTCAAAATAAACTAGACAAAATGCCAACTTATTGGATTTGTTTCTATCTGCAAAATCCGAGAAATACCCAATCTCAGTCGACACTGTTAAATCATAGCACAATATAACAACTCATCTCTGTGTCGCCAAACTTAAAATACTATGATTGGGAAAGTCTCAACAATTATTTCAGGGTAGGTAATTGAGTTTTGATTATGCTTCGGGATGGTGAATGCTAAGCAGCGTTTAATAATATTACTCCTATAATTCAGTCGCGGTTCCTGGGATTCAGAATAAAGCAAGCATTCATCTTGTATAAATTATTGCTGCGCTTCTCAGACAATCATATTGCTACTACAATTATACAAGTATCAAAGTCAATAATGTCAATAATACCCAATATAAATATTTATCGTAGAAGGAAGCCATTGCCATCGTTAAATAAATCAACGATGCACTCCAATTCTGGCAATCATATCTTTCATTTAATCCATTCATACCAAATACTGCCTACCGCATAATTAAGTAAACACAAGCATTTCACTCAATATCCAATAACCAATAAGAAAAGAAGTGATGCTGCTATTTTTCTTTTTCTTTTATTGTGCCAAGAGCTATAATATGAAGGTCATCATAAGTTCAGCTTAAATTGATTAAGTGCAATTTGGCTGTAATATTAGAGATTTTATGTTTTGAAATCAACAATGAATGCAACAATGCAGAAAGCATTAAATCTGTCTGTTTTTTGTATCTAATGAAACTTTTCTTGTGTCTATCTCTAAGAAAGAAAATAATTTTTTTTACTTTTTAGTCCAATTAATTTATTTTAAAAGTTTTTTAGTATATATTATTTTCTACCTATTAGTTATTACATTTTCGCTAAAAACTCATATAACGGTACATAATCTTTCTGTCATATGCATATTAATTCGATTTTCCGTTCTCTCACGAACGTTTTAAGGTAATTTTCTTTGCTCTGTGCTAAATATTTTAGAATATTATCGCACTTTAATGTAAAGAAATCAGTCTCCTCGACATCAACCTACGTCCCTCTGTACACAAATTCGAAAATCACCCATTTTAACGATATTCGGGTAAAAACAATTTCTTATAAATTATCTTACAAAAGAAAAAGGAATATGGTGCTTAATACCACTCAGCAAGAGCTTTAATTTGATATTACACACGACCCGAATGGGTGGTAGCTACCCCCCCCCCCCCCCCTAAACTTTAAAAAAAATTTACTCCGTGGGTCTGTTTCCCATTTACTCATTATAAATAAAAAGACCCCATGTAAATCCATCCACGTTTATTATCCTAAAATCATTTTCGTCACGAATGTCGCCCTTACACACAAAGTTATTTAGTCAAGGGTTAGTGAGTGGAGAAAAGTAATTTTATTAAAAAGCTATGAAATTTTTCGCATCTGATAACATAATAAATCGAAAGGAACATCGATATCCCCACCTGCATATACTTCAGAATTTGTCATTGAAAGATCTATCAGGGAGTGTGAACTGCGAGACGCTGCGCTGCGTTCAGGGTACCATAGCAATGTACGTATGCAAACTCTTAAGTGCATATGAGTCCAACAAGTTGAATGTATTTAACTTTTTCCATTGGCTTTGTTGTTGCAAAGACGCTGTAGGGATTTCAGCGTCACTAGATGTCAGTCAGCTACGATAAGTTTGAATCTAATGCCGTTCCATGCATACCACTCGAATATTATGTAGTCTGCTGTGCGAGTCGAATCGGTGCTTAGGTGTTGGGAGGTATATGGTATAATTTGGTCAGCGTATCATACATATTGACATTGGGTTGAGTGGTATATTATTAGTTTATAGGAGAATATTGGGCGTTCCTTAAACAAAGTCTCAGCTTGGATCTAGTGATGCCCCAGAGGAATAAAATTGCTTGAATTTTATATATTTTTTTGCAAATTTTCTGATAATATTTTAATGCAAAATGATTGACTTTTATGTTTGAATTTTTCCATTTTGTCAAGGGAACCAGTGCTTCCTTTGCTTCCAACGAGGAGCTGCCCCTGCTATAATTCCATCCAACAAAACTCGCAAAACAAATAGAAGGAAACCTACAACAGTTTTTCACCTGCTAGTGTCGTGATATCACCCATATTTCATTTATAATACTAGACGTAAAGAAAACTAACCACAGGAAAAAGTTTTTTTTTTTTTAATTTTTCAGTAACCAAGTATCCAGATATTCCACTTGAGTTCTAACATAACCTTCAACATGTTGGTGTCGAATTGTCATACCATGCAGTGCTGCCAAGTAAATAAAATTTATTCTGATATTTTGACAAGGAAATATGGCGGCTCGTAACATATATTTTCTTTCATCTCAAATCTCCATTTTACGATACACAATTAAGATATGCACAATCTTATAAAATTTCAGTGCCAATGTATGAAATGAAATTAAAAAATATGTATGTATGTACGTAAATTCAATTTTAAGCATAATAATTCTTATCAAAATATGTACTTAAGTGATTTTATACTGATTGTACTAAATGGTAAATATTTTCATTCTTACTTCATGGAAATATGAACATGTGTTTTACCTGAGCTCTGTGAAATATTTCACGCCTAGAAAAGTCACTTTCATTTAAGCAGCTCATAGCCACAAGGCAAAATGGCTGCCTCTCATCTTTTACAGATACTCTTGGGTGGGCTTCTGTATAATGTGCTTACCGCACAAAATCTTCTGTACTCGGTGTAGATAACAGTGTATGGTCGGACTGTTTCACCAGATATTTAATAGTTTTATGCAATAAACATTTTAACGGTTGGAAATCACGTTCCCGTCACCTCAGCACCACGAACGTGATCAATTTCATCTTATCGGCGTCATCTGTACCGCAGCAGCAACAGCATCAGCAGCGCACCTATAAGTGTAACCATTATGGCATGCAAGGCAATAGCAATACCTCAGAATCTTCGAATATTTTATAAAAATTCTATTTAATTGACAAAAGAGAAAACACTCGCTAGAAGCTAAGAAGAAAGTTGTTCAGTGAGAGTAGTTTTGATTTATTATTGCCTTTAACGGCAAGACGATCAAATCTCACTTTCTCGGTACTTGTCCAATCTCCAATGGCAATGGATATAATAAACCTGGGCACTTTTACTGATCAAACAAGTGCAGGTTTTCTCCACTTAATTGATCTCTGAAAAGGGTTGAATGCTAATTACCTTGGCAAATTTCCCAACAAGATGAATGTGTTTTTGGTGATTTCAAGACTTTCTCATTAGCGATTCATGGGACGGACAAGTTTAAGTCGAGTTTTATTTGAAAACCACACCTGGCTTTTGCAAAATAACCAGTGTAATCTGTGCGCGTCGATTGATGTAATTTTTCAAGAGCTGTGTTGAATTATTGTAAGACGTGAGTTAAGTCTTGGAGATAATAACAAACTGGTTGAAGTAATTTGTCCTTATTTATTTTAGATGATATTTTTTTTTTGTATGAGTGTTTTTTTTTTACTTGTGATTCAACTAAGTTGGCATACAGTTATAGGTACATTTACTTGTCTACAATAGCATTATACTTGTGAATTGTGATCGAAGCAATGAAACTTTAGATATACATAGATATAGATGGCATTCCTACAATTGTAATCATTAAGGTATCGTAGGCACAAACTTGTCACTATCATAAGTACACAGTAAAAAATGTTTCCCTAAAGTGAGTAGCAACAATTTATGCCACAAAACATAGGTATTTTTCGATGAGATTAGGGAAAGCTCCACCTTGGAAAACGTAGATTGGGTTTTTTCCGTAAAATGTAGGGAATTTTAAAATTTTGTTGTTTGTTTTTCCCTGAAATGTAGGAATACTACTCCTTTAAAAAACATAAGAATGAGCTGAATAGCTCATTTCTTATGTGCCATATACTACCATATATGTTTTTTTCATTAAAACATATGGAAGTTAGTGCTGGGGCATTGGGCACGCTCAAACCATATAGTGAAAAACAAAAACAGTGTGTGAATTATATAAACGAAAATATATTTCCATAAAAAATTTAGAATAACTCCTAATTTATTGAATTTTCTCTTCCTTACATCGGCGAAAGCTTAACATTTCAGGAATTTTACGTACCTACTATAAAGGTTTTCTGGTGCCAAATACCTAAATTCCATTGATTTGGGGAAATTAAACTGATTCTCCCTTTCTATTAGAGAAAATTATATTTATTCTTAGGAAAAACGTGTTTTAAATTTAGGGAACTGTCCTACGTTTTTTTACAGTGTAGATAAGCAAACAAATAAATTGTCAAAATGATAATATAAAAAATTTTCAACTAAATAAGTCAGCATGTAGCGTAATAAATGTTAATGAAAATGACATTATGTTGGTTAGATAGTGTTCTGGTAGTTATGCTGCATTTCATTAGGTCAATGCCATCTTGAATTCAATTGCTGGCCGGGCCGTAAAGTATAAATTCATTCATCATATTATATTGTATTTACAGATGATTATAATGATAATGTCGCTGAGGTAAGGTTTTCTGAAGGTCTCTGATTTTATTTGCCTTTTTGATTATTTAGAACTTGTTATTCCATAAAAAATCCAAATCTTTTCAAGATCCCCGAATTAGAATATACATATATGGATAAATATGTGTTTAGTGTAGACCCTGTCCCAACCCAAGAAACAATTTTTTTTATATAGTAGTAGCCGTTAGGTTTCCATTACCAAATTATATAACTTGAATTATGTAGACTAGTACTCGATACTTCTTTGTAACCATTATAAACCCCTTATAGAGCTTAAATGGTAGATTATATAATGGCAGAAAATATGCAATATTTAATAATTTTAATTAAATATTTAAAAATTTCAAATTTTCACTTAGGTGATATTATAATTCATAAAAGTAACATTACATAATTTAGAAATGTTATATACCCATAATGATGTATTTTCTTCATATAGAAATAAAACGGAAGCCACATATCTACAATTTTAAAAATTGGCTTAACCGACATTTTATTTTTTATGTACAATGCACAGATGAAAAAATGGCGGCTTGTACTTAAATGAACCAAATATACCATTATAAAACTTCTAGAAATATTATATAAACTAAAGGAATTACCATGCCTCGAAAATGGTCCTTATATACCCTTTAGTCATAATGTGTAACCTTTGGTAATGGTATATATCTTATAGTGACAAAAAAAAACAGATGTTAGAGTTCTTAAATACCGTTTGGTTATATTGTGTTAAATAAATAAACACAATTTTATAATGTCTCCATTCGACACTAAAAGTAATTTGTTTTTATAACGATCACCGTAGTTACTAAAGGTCAACCAAAAATTTTACGATATTTCATGGTGGGTATATGTATTACCGAAAGTTCCAAATTTTTATTGAAGTCACCTAAATTACTGAATGTTGTCGAGTTATAAAAGGGTAACCACGGATACCGTAAGAAACACTTATTACCAATAAGTTATATAGTGATGAAAACAATTATAAAACTTTCTATATACCTTTTAGTAATGGTTACTCTAAGTTATATAGGTCGGTGATTGAAACATTTCCATTAACAACTTATAAAACCTTTAGTAACTTACTTCCACGATAACCATTAGTAACCTTAAAAGACTCTAATATAACTACGTCACAAATTGGTAATATTATAAAACACTTATATAATCACTTAAATTCTTATATAACCGAGTAACCATTATATACCCCTTATAAAACTACCCATCACCTATAGTCACCAAAAATTTGAAAAATTGTTACTTGGGAACTCAGTGTTGCCAAAAAAGAACACGACAGAATTTTTAAACTGATTCGTATTCTGTATATGTAAATCAATGAAAACAACTGGCGCTCAAATATTTAGAATACAATTCCACTACAAATTATAATAATTTGAATCAAGTGATACGTCATAAAAAATAATAGGTAAATACAATATACATATACAATAACATTGTTCGCCTGAATAATAAAAAAATTAAAGAACATATTATAAACTATAATTAACTTGTGAGAATAAGTAATTATTTTCTCTTAATAAAATAACTTGATATTGAATATGTATTACTATTATCTGTGGTTATTTCAAATTAAACTTATTTTTGGCTTTAAATTACTATTTTTCTTACGATCACTTAACACGTACGATGTTGGTAGACTGCCGCCTATAATTTAAGAAAACATATCATTCGTACTGAATAAAAGTTTGGCCTCCCCTGCACTACATGACCCCCAAAGTTATAGTTACTAGAAAGATAATCGATTGTACATTGCATAATGCTAGAAAAAGCATACCCGCGAATTTTCCTTAAGGATTGATAATAAAATAACACAGAGGATAGATTTCATTAAATAAAACACAACTTCCACTGTACTGAACAATCATATATAGTATATATTCTCAAAAACTATCTGTGTACACTTTTATATGATATTCTTTATTACAAAATTTAATTCTTCTTTAGAGTAAACCAAGACAGTACACAAATATCTATATATGTGAGCTTTTACTATATTCAAGCTTTCTTAATTACTTGCGAATGAATTCACGTCGCGTCGGTCTTAAGAGACTGAATTCTGGTTTCTTTAATTCTAAAATTCTCATAGTTAAAACTGCTTACTTAATCATTGTTTCCACGTTAAGTTTTGATAAACTTTTTATTAAATTATCTTTTTTCTGTTTATTTTGCAGGTAAGTCTGGGAATGTGTCAAAATGTGGAAAATATGGAGGAATGGATCAGGTTCGTAAGAACATTATTTATGTCGAGACTGTCTAGACTTGTAATTGAATATCGGTTTCCTGTATTAAGGTGAGGTAACATAACTCGCGCGCCATTAAACAATTTACGCCAATTCAAAAAAATCAAGTTTCGCCTCTGAATTTTCGTTTTAAAAAATTAATAATAAAATATATTAAAAAAACTTTTAAAATAAGTAAATAACTTTTGTAAATAAAATGCACTAAAAAGTATAAAATTATTGTTTTTCTTTCTCAGTGATATATACAAGAAAAGTTTAATTGCAAAATAAGAAATGCTTCAACTCAGATTAAATGTTAAAAGTTTGGGCATCCATAACTATAACTTAGATCACAATTGTCTAATTGCAACTCATGCCCAAACTTTTAAGATTTGATCTGAGTCTTATTTTCCAATAAAGTTTTTCTTGTGTATATCACTGAGAAAGAAAAAAAACTATTTTTTACTTTTTAGTGAATTTTATTTACAAAAGTTATTTATTTATGTTTTTTTAATATATTTTATTTTCTACTTTTTAGGCATAAATTCTATAACACTATCTCCACTCTCAAATTTCGACTCTCAAATTTAGACTTTCGAGTCTCGACTTTGGAATCTCAACTCTCAAATCTCGATTCCCGACTCTCGAAGCCCGGGTCTCCAATCTCGACTCTCAAGTCTCGAGTTTCGAAACTCCACTCTCGACTCATATCACACACGGCCCAAATTGTACAACCACCAGCACTCCAAAACCCCTAACACGCAAGAAAATTTTACGTCATCGGAAAGCTCCGCATTCACTCATTCTAAATAAAAAAAAACCCCATGTAAATCCATCCATGTTTACTACCGTCAAACTCTTTCTTTCGTCACGAATGGCACTCTCAGGCGATCAGGTGCTCAGATACAAAGTTTCTAAGTCAGTTGATAGAAAGTTATTAAAGGATAGCAACATTGAATTTTCTAAAAGGCCTTTCACTGCAATAAGTCTAGAACTAAGTTTGCTTAAACAAAAACAAAATCAAGAAAAGCTGTAACGAAATTAGGAAGTTATGAAAGAAAACCGTTTTTTTTTGAAAATCCAAAATAGCTTTATGATTTGAGCGACCTCTAAACATTAATGAATTCACTGAAACCTTGCATAAAAATGCAACTAACTAACAAATTTTTAAGGTTTTTAACACTTTTGCAAATCCATAAATTTTTGGGCCACCATTGTATTTCCTAGTCTTATTGAGAGCATAGTTTCAATTTTTACATAGGTACATCCTCGAGTTCGACGTCTTTCCATTTCAGTATATATTCTCCAAGTGAGAAAAAAAAACATTCAGGATAAATATCCTTATCCCCTGTTTCTCACTATATTCATTTAAAATTTCACACTGGGGCAAGAATTTTAACAGAAATTCTGCAGAAATGTGAAACTTAAAATAATGATGGTAAAGGTAGAGGTAGAGGTAGACACACAAACAGACACCCACATCTATTCATCAGTTTGTAAATTCCGCTAAGCCTTGATTAAGCAGTTTTTTTTCCTCCTCTGCATAGATCACGGAGAATATTACCAAGAAATGCGCGCGAAGGCATGCTAAGTAGTACTTTCATACGTGACAGTGGTGACAGTGATTATTCGTTTTTTTTTCTTCTTTATGTTGCGGATGGAATAAAAATTCCACTGCTGCTCGCTCAACCTTAGTTAGGTCACGTTTTCAATTCTGTTTTGAAGTCAAGTCAGATTTTTGACATAATTATTCACGAGGTAGTAATTTGGCGCCAATTTTGGAAGTGATATCCACATATGGCTAACAATGTGTTGTAGTGCATTATAAATGATTGATGTACGCAAATTAATTAAAAACATGGATCTAATGAAAGTGGAAGTGATGTTTTTGTATAAATCACAGAATCTCTATTGTTTTTATGCATGAAAGTTGTCGCAAAAGTTGTGTTCTTTAAGTAATAGTGATGGACTAGAAGTAGAAGTGACTGAACGCTTGCGCGAAACTTATTCAGTGAGTGTGGATCGAAATTTACAATATCGAAAATTAAATCGTTTTGAAAACACAACAATGTTGTAGTCGAAGTAAACAGTTCTGTTGTCGTAATATGGATTAAGATTAATAAGGTACCTTTTCATGTACATTTAATAGGCTTAAACTCGAGTTTAGTTAAACTGTGCCACAGGTTTTAATCGCATGCTTAAACCGAAATAACTATTGATTATTTACATATACATATATAGATGTGCACAGAATAATTGACGTCTTAGAAACGAGATGTTGCTACTTTCCAAAAATGTGATTGAAACTTTTATTTAATGGTATAAAAATACAATTTTTCCAGCATATAATATATAAATGTTTCAAAACTAAATCAAAACTCCTTACCAGTCATTAATAATTCTTTTATTAGAAGTTTTAAAGCTGTAAATAATAAACGAACAACACGTAGCGACATCTCCTTTCTAAGACGTCAATGATTCTGGGCACATCTATTTGTAGTTCCACCAAAATCCTTTGTTTAGCCTGTTTAGCTAACCATAGATTGTCTTCTATTGTGGATGTTGTGTTATAAATTATATCAACTGTGAACAACAATTTTAACAGTAGGTGTTAATGTTAATTTTATTTTGAATATCCGTTTTGTGGAATTAAAGCGCGTTTCAAATAGGCCACTATTGCGCCACAAGCAATGTTGCCACAATCCTTAAGATACGCGCCACATAAAGGAATGCATGGTTCAGAATAGGCCACCCTTCATTCATTCACAGTAACGTAACCCCAAATTCTGTGGCAACTCAATCGCAGCTGTGACAGAATTGGCTTACGTTTGCCTTTGGCTTTCTGCTAATCTTATGTCTACAAACACTCGAATGCTTTTGGTTAGATCACTTCTTCCTCATTTTATTAATGGTAGATTGCTCTTCCCTCACTTGGGCTCTGTTTGTTAAGGAAGGCTAAATGTGGCGTTCAATGACTGTGGTAGATTTATTTATGGACTTAGACGATATGATCATATTTCTTCGTACAGAAAAAATTTACAGGGATGTTCCCTCACTGAGTTCCTCCATCGCCGATTACTCATATCACTTCACAAAATTATTTACTCTGGTAAACCGACGTACTTTTTTACTCAACTTAGATTTTCTAATACTGCGCCATAACAATTCCTAGATTTCAATATTCCGTTCAAGAAGACTCTTACGTCCTCCATGCTATTTGCGCGTGGAATCTTTTAACAAAAAATATCCCCTTTGCACTGGTTCGGGGCGGTCAGATTTAAGGCACTTCTCATGTCTTTTAATGGTTAATATGTTCTTAATTGGTTGATCAATTGTGCTCGCTATGGGCATGGGTCTTTCGAAAGGTTGATTGTATTATATTGCATTGAGAATGTGTAATTTGGATATTTCTGTTATTTTGAATTTTATTTATTTTTTCTGACCATTATTAATGTCAGGATCTATCCTTGTGTAATTTAAAAATTAACCACTGTTTTATGTACTATAAAAGAATTTGTATCGATTCGTGTTTACTATTGTTGTAAAACCGAATTCAATTGACTTGAACTGTGGCGTGTTCCTTGTAGAAATCATTTTGTGGTGCGTTTTAGCCGCGATTATCATGGCTAGATATTATCGTATGTTGCAGTGGTTGATTATCGACAAGACAAGTAATAAATTTCGTGGAATTGAATTTTTATACATTAAAAATGGGTGAACTTGACACAGGCAAATTTGTTATAGAAATAGAAAATAGATCCTTTATCTGGATTGCAGGATCTCTGTTAAAGGCAAATAAAAATGAAAAAAAAACAACAGTTTCAGAAATGTTTTTATACCCTAGATGAATTCTATAGGGTATACTAAGTTTGTCATTCCGTTTGTAACGCACAGAAATAATGATGGTAGAGCAAAATGGATTGGACACCCCCGCATGATTTTTGCATGTCCGTCCGTTCGTCCGTGCGCACGATAACTCGAAAACGCGTTCACTTAGAATGCTGAAATTTTGTACACGGACATTAAAAAAAAAAGTAAAATTAAGTTCGAAAATGAGAAAAATCGGGCAACTCTTTCGTGGGGTTGCCATACAAAAATTTCGTTTTCCACGATATATTTGGACACTACCTGAGAATACGTCGACATAGAAAGCTGAAATTTGGTACATTGTGTTTTCATAGTAATAGCAAATAAAATATCAAAAATGGACTAAATCGGGCAACCCCTTCTTGCTGTTGACATATAAAAATTTAGGTTTTTTACATATACTTTGAAAACGATCAGTCCTAGACATTTTTATTGTACTAAAAACTTCTTCAAAATACGAAATTCTATAAAATTTGTTATAATCATTTTTTCTGTCCGACGAACCGTTCTAGAAATATATGCGCGAAACCAATGCAAAAAATCAAAATTGCTCAAATAGGTGACCATACGAAATTTCATACGGGCATTCATCTAGGGTATCATAAGAATTGGTCTTAGACCAATTCTAGCTTTTTCACTTGTTAAATCAAAACTTACAGTCACTCAAGCGCGCTTGTAGCACCACAAAAGTAGCTGTCGCATGAAAAGTGATTGTGACACCACTGGCTTGTAGCACGCTAGTGGCCCATGTGAAACCGGCCTAATTCCGACTTCCTAATAATAATGTAAGAAAGAGCGAATTTTAGTTGCAACAAAATAATTCAAATTTTATTGGAACTCGTGATGAACTAACTATACAAAAAAAAAAATCGGTTTAGCATAGCCAAATTTGAAAACGCGCGCACCTGCAAAAAGGGGAATGCCCATTTTAGACCCGATACCTCCAGACATGAGAGATGTCTTAAGCGATGCACTACAATACCTCGAACATACTTTATTAATAATGTTTATTTTAATTCAGCGGGGAAAGCGGGGGGCGGGGTGGGCGCGTTAAAATTTGATCTAGTACATTTTTGAAAATCTAGTACAGAATCGAATTTCTTAGGTCCTGAGTAGAATTTTGAGTACCCTGACTCCTATCCTCGGAGCCTTAAATAGCTATTTATAGCCATCCCCATACTCACGTTTTTAGTATTTCCCTCTTTTAATTCGAGCTGAGGTAGGTACTAGCTTTTTCGCACCTTAGATCGGCTCTAACTCAGTAGGGTTAGCTACAATTTGTAGAAGGAAATTTTTCTGTGCATACTTTTAGCGTGGGGGTAGGAACCCCCGGTGAGGGGCGGTGTACTCGCCGAGTACTATCGGCTGGTGTATATTTTTCCCGATTCAGAAAACTTTCTCGGAATGTTTTTGCCACCGGAAAACCCATTTTCATACACTTGGGGGTCATGTACACCCCAGCTACTACATTTTGAATATATATTTGCAGTTGTTTCTGCCATGGCTATTAGTGCTCTCGTGTGAACATTTTTCTCATATGAAGTCATTTTCCACGACGCAACAATTCCGCACAATCTCGAGAAGTAGAGAAGTCCACTTTTTCATCCAAGAAAGTCGCTCTAGCTACATCCGATCGCCAAAGCTTTCCCCGTGCTAGATGGAAATAAACATTGTCAATGAAATATGTTCAGTGTATCATAATGCATCGTTTAAGAAATCTCTCATGTCTGGAGGTATCGGGCCTAAAGTTATATAAAAAGTGGGCATTCTCCTTTCTATTCTATTCTATTTTTTCTTAAAATGCATAGATAAAACCTGATTGGCAGAAATTAGCTCACTATTAGTTAGTAGTGCGGGTCTCATACTGTCGTTCTAATAAAATGTGACCGTGATCGACCTGGAGTTCTTAATGGCTCTTCCTTTGTTTCCCTCACCCTACTTAGTACTTATATTCTTCCTAAGGTTGGACAAATGCATCGAAAGCCATTTGCAACCTGATATAAAAAAAAAATCATGAAGCAAAGAAGTTAACATTTCACCACAATTTTTGGTTGTGACAAAAATTTTCAACTATAGTAAAGAAATATGCAACACACCCGGTTTGTTCACAATTTATAAAATATTAATCATTGATTAAGTAGGTACCTTGGTTACTAATGATTGATGGTTACTGTGTTTGTTAACTTTTTTTTTTAAATTATAGATTCCTAGGTTAGGTTGGTTACACAACCTTGATTTTGTGACATTTCTATTTCCAAATGGCTAATCGAAGGTTTCAGTTTTAAGAGAAATTATAATATGTTGTTTTATTTTAAAGACGACACGACTCGTATTTAAAAAATGAATTGAAATAAAGGAAAGTCTTATTATAAATGTAGATTTTTTTTTATTGGTTTTTATACTTCAATATTTTTATTTGCGATATGTGTGGGAGGATTGGAAGGACGATGAAGTCACACTTTATATTGAGAGACGACAACATAAAACGAATGACAGGATTGACCACTTCAATAAATTGCTTGACACACATTTTTTTAGGCGCTTTCGATTGAAAAACATAACAGTTGCAAATATTTCATATTTAGCAAATCGCATTTATTAGAGGGTTGATGAAATTCACATCAAAATCGATATTTTATATAAATAATGTATGTTAAATTATTCTCATGTTTCAAACCAACAAAAATAAGTCCAATGCGAAAATTATTAATCGCCTTAAAATTGTCTGCATTAGGATCAATGCTTCTTTCTATTGGTGACTTTGCTGGTGAATGTGAAGCAACTGTATCAGTTACAGTGCAAAGAGTGACTGACTTTTTCTATTGCTCTGTTAAGAAAATTTTTTATTAATATTCCACGAAAAGTTTGCCTTGCATTTTCTGATATGACTGAAAACAATTACGGCAATCGACTCATATTCATTTCCGTTTTGAAGTTTGTTCAATATTGCTCTTCAGCAATTCTTTCCCTCCAATCAGTCAGGTTTTCATCTATAGTTGACTTCTTGTATTTTAAACCTATTTTCCGTATTTCCGGATCCTTCGAGATAACATCATAGGCTCGTATAGTGAGACCAATCTGTATTGCACTGATCGACTCCATCGCATTAATGTTAGCACCATTAGTAATATACTATTATGACAATTTGCTGACGATTGTGCTGGTGGTTGAATGTTAGTAACTAAAATATTGTATTTTTATACCCTAGATCAGGGGTAGCCAAACTTTTTGGAAGCAAGAGCACAATTAAAAATTTTTATGAACGTTCCGGGCGCAACAATATGTAATACTTATTGCTAAAGATATTTTTAATATTTTTTTTTAATTTGTGTCATTTTTAATTTTGACTCTTTTTGATTTCATTTTTATAGGTTAAAATAACAATAAAAATTTGTAATAACATTTTTATTGAACGACTTTGCATGAAAAATTCTCATTTGTTAATGAGAGAGTTTGGACTGTATCTCTTGACATAATTTTTCAAAATCAGGACAGTAATTTGGTACTGGTACTCTTATTTTTGATGAATTGCATTGAAGCAATGTGGGTTCACTTAAGTAAGTCGATCCAAAAAGGATTTTAGCTTCAGTGTAGTATTTTTTAATATTGGATATTTGCGTGCTTGAACTAATTTCCAAAATTCCTTGTCCATGTTAATTACTTTTAAAGCGATATCATTTTCTAATTCTACAATTTTCAGTTCTAAATTTTCTAAATTTGTTGCATTAAATCCATTTATTTCGGCACTTTAAGTAGTAATGTTAACATTAATCATAGGATCTCTAAAGAAAAAGAAAATCGATTCCTAGTCGTCAAATTGATTAAATCTAAATGATTTTCTAGAAATATTTTCAAATGTATGGAAAATGCATTAAAGAATTTTTTTGAAAGTGCGAACTCCAAGGGCACTTACCATATCTACTAGATCTTTATTTTTACCTTGTAGTTCAAGACTTAACTGATTTAATTTCTGACAAATATCAGCTCAAAAAAACTGAGTCACCTAGCCAATGAGGATTCGCTATAAATTTCCCCTTTTTGCTGAAGAAATTCTTTTATTTCAATAATAAATTAAAAAACCGGTCTAATACTTTACGTTTGCTAAGCCACCTCAGTTCTGTGTAAGTTATTAAGTCTGGGAACTCAGCATCATCATCTTTCAATAGCTTTTAAAAAATCTGTGCTATAGTGGAGCAGCTCTTAAAGAATTTATAATTTTTGTTATGAGGCCGAAAACGTGACTAAATGACAGAGCTTTAGCACACAGAACTGGGTGATGTATTATGCAAAATTTGCAAATGATTCATCTTTTCTATATAAAGTAATAAATCTTTTATTTTTACTTATAATTGCTGGAGCTATTTTATCGAAGCTCTCATGTTCTAATTTAAAATGTTTTTCAATATTATACTTTTTATTATAGTAACGGTGCGATTGCACAGAAGAACTACACTATTTCCATTGACTTCCACAAAACAATATTCTTGTTCCCAATCTTTTTGGAAACTGTAAGAACAGGTTCGTTTACTAGGACCTGCTTTAACCATACTTAGTATTTTTTATAATTAAATTAAAAATATAAATTATTACTCTTAATGTATACAACACAAAACCTTTAATGTCAACATCCGTATGACCTAACTGTCACTGATTAAGTGACATACGCGACTCATAGATGGCAAAATGATCAGTAATAATAGAATAAAAACATACAAGATGGCGCTAAAGATGAAGGTAGGTATGTCATTCCGACATAATGCTGGTAGAGTAAAATTGATTGGACACCCACGCATAATATTAAAAGTTATTGTGATTTCTGCGTGTCCTTCCGACCATTTGGCAGTCCTTACTATAACTCAAGAACGCATTCACTTAGGCAGGCCGCCCACTAGAGATGCAAATGCGTCGTACATGCACAACGCGCTTGCATTAGGCCTGAAACACAATTGGAGCTTTTAAGCCAGCTTTATGCACAGCTTTCTGTTAAAGCTGACTGAAAAAGCCGAATTGAACACAACTGGCGTTTTCGACATTTGCAAATTTAACTTGTTTATGTTGAGAACTTTTATTAAGGAACTACAGTTAATGCATCCGATTTGCCAAAATTACGATAAATTCATGCATTTTTGAATAGTTTCGAGATGTACCAATTATATGTAAAAATAATACTGAGGTTTTTTTTTATGTCCTACAGGAACTGCTTATTTTTTACTCACTATATAATTTTTCTGCCATTTTAATATTTTTGGTAGCTGTTTACTTCTTAAATGTGTCAACAGAAGCAATTCTCATCTGATATTCGACATTCGCACAGTTGGCAACATTAAAAATTCCCTCAAGTTGGCAGTCATTGGGCTTGAAATTTGCAATTTGATCAAATCTCAAGCCAGCTTGAAGCTGGCAAAAAAGTTAAAGCTCCAATTGTGTTCTTCTACATTAATTTACATTGTCGTCAACAAATCTCAAGCTGGCTGAAAAGCTCCAATTGTGTTTCAGGCTCATGCTCTTCAAAAAGTGACACCCCGTCCAATGCATCAATTGCTTGATGCAAGGGCACTTGCTGTACTCATGCTGCGAGCATTTTCATTTGAGCATTGCGTGTACAGCTTTTGCGTGGAGCATCGATATTTGGATGTGATATTCATAGGGACGACGTCATGATAATATCCTCTCACTTTACTTGGAAGTATGCAGTGCAATTGCTCTTTTGGTGACCGGTTTACTATACAGCATATGAGAAGTGTATATGCATGAGGCATTTGCATCTTTGGTGGGCGGCCTGCCTTAGAGAACTGAAATTTTGGACACGACTTTTTTTTGTAGATTTAAGTTAGAATATGTCAGAAATCGGGTAACTCCTTCGTTGGGTTGTTAAACAAAAATGTTGTTTATCAGAGAGCGTTTAAAAAAAATATTTTTTTAGTAAAATTTCTAAATCGGACAACCCCTTCTTGGTGTTGCCATATAGAAATTTAGGTTTTTTACGTATACTGTGAAATCGCTCAGTCCTAGACATTTTTATTGTACCGAAAAGTTCTTCTTCAATATAAAAATCTTATGATATTGGTCATAATCATTTTTACTGTCCGCGACGAACCCTTTTAGAATTACATATACCTATGCGAAAAACCACTTTTATAATCAAACTTGTAGAGACTGGTGAGGATACGAACTTAAATTCGGCGGCATTCATATAGAGTGTCATAAGGATTGGTCAAGAAATCTTCTGAGGTGGTACTGAAGAAATATCCGCCTCTTCCTCAAAAACTTTTACAAAAATATTTGTAAAGTAGGTTCACCGGATTTATTAGTAATGGAATTTTGGTTAAAAATGCTTTGACTTGACTTTAGTTTTTATAGTATTTTAGTAAATAACTAACAATATAATTTGAATTTATCTCAATGAAATTTGATTTGCCTTCTACCAGGATTTTCATAACACTTACACAAAGTAAGTAGTGGATCATGATCATGACATTACAGTTAATCAAGTCGCACATATGGCACAATGTACATCAATAAAAAACAGAAAACCCGCGGAAACCGTGTACGCTACAATTTTAAATTTTATTTTGTGGTGATGGAATTTTATTTTGCTTCTAAGTATAATTATCGCTTTAATTAACTTAAGTTAAGCGGGGCGACGGGACGGTAAAATATAAAATTATATTGCAGCATCTAAAACTCAAGATAATCTTTTCTTTTCTGTTATCATTTATTAAGTATCACTTTCAGTTCATTATTCGTTATTCCAAACCAGACTTGCTGTGCTGAATACCTAATAACGGTTGGAATGACGTTTACAATCCGATGAAAGATCAGAATCAGCCCGTTTGAAAGAGATGATATTTTACTCTTTGATGAACAAAATCTTTTGTGATTTTATATCTTGACTGTTTGTTTGTTTGTTTTTCAATTTTCTAAATTTATATACAGGGTTGTCCGGTGTAGGTGATCCATAGAAAAGGAGATAATAGTACTCATCTAGACAAACAAAAAATTGTATGGTGAAGGGATGGGGGTAAGACGCGTCGTTTCGGCGGTAGGGGTGGTTTAAGATTTTTAGTACTATTTTTCACTTTACACCTTATCAAGGCGAGATTCATCTCAGATGATAGCAAACCGTCTAAGATTTGCAATGAATGCACAACCAGCCTTCCTGTCATCATCCAACGTAAGTTGTAAGACGTCAAAGAGAAAACAATTTTAACAATTTTCCCGCCAAAATGCGTGTTAACTATACCGTTCTTTTACAAGATTTAGAAACGCCAGAATGCTACCTTTAATTTGATTATGAGCATGAACCTACCTAAACGCAACCGTTTTTGAGATATTCTCGTTTCTATGATTCATAATTTTGTTAATTTTGCTACTGACGATGGTGAGCGCGTCTAATTTTATGCAATTCACGCATAATTAGCAAAATTCATGAAATTATGAATCATAAAAACGTTTGCATTTAGATAGGTACATGTGCATAGTTAAATTAAAGGTAACATTCCGGGGTTTCTATAGCTTGTAAAAGAACGGTATAGTTAACACGCATTTTGGCGGAATTTTTTCCCCAATTTTCTGACTTTGACGTCCTACAACTTACGATGAAAGATGACATGAACGCTGTTTGGGCATTCATTACAAAGCTTAGACGGTTTGCTATCATCTAAGATGATTCTCGTCTTGATAAGGTGTATATCAAGAAATTTACAGGGTGTAAAGTGGAAACAGTACTAAAAATATGAAACCCCCATACCGCCGAAACAACGAGTATTACCCCCCCCCCCCCCCCCCCATCGCCGCCAAACCACCCTTCACCGTACAATTTTTTGTTTGGCTAGGTGAGTACTATCACCTCCTTCTCTATGGATCACCTACACCAGAACACCCTGTATGTGCAGCAAACATTTTACATAGTGCCACCTGGTGGATAGGAATGGATTTCTGTACTGAAATCTGATAGTATACAACTCGCTTTACAATATACAGGGTGTCCCGTTCTTATAATATAAGCTTTTATTATATTTACATAGTGATAATGTACATCAATCCAAGCAACAAGTTGCTCTAGAGGTTGGTCCCCTCCCCCAGCGTACACAGAAATAACGGATTTTTTACATAACCTCCAAAATGGGAAGGATAGCTCACTCTAAACACTTTCCAATGTCCGTTTACCTGTAGTCTAACGGTAGAAATAATCAATATTTTAATTTAAAGTATAAATTTCCATGAGTAAACGGTATGTATACCATTGGAAAGTTTAAAGTATGGACTATATCCTTCCTATTTTAGAGGTTATTAAAAAAAACCGTTATATTTGTGTAAAGTGGGGGAAGAGATTTTGCTTGGATTAATGTGAAAGATTATACCATATGGGCTCAACCCCTTGTATATATACAAAGTCTCAACTGACAAAATTAAATCAGTTAAACTTGATCTACGGCTTAATGAAAATGCTTTTTTACGTTTGTGCAAAATTGGAGCAATAAGCAAGGCGCTGATATTGAATGTTGTTTTAAAACTCCATAAAAACTCCAAATAATATCACGAAATACTAGCTATAAGTGACCCTTAAGACGCTTATGATTGATTCGAACGATTTGGTATTAGTTGTCATTTAGTTGATTTTAACCTAAAATTTTAATATAAATGGAAATAATTCCTTGTGAAGAAGACTAGTTCTTGTATAATCGTCATCAGATTGAGTCTTGGAAATTTTGGAGCTCACTTTCGCAAAGGGCAGGTAGAATAATTATCCTTCTGTGCAAAGAACGTTTTGGGTAAATTAGTAGTAATTAGTGTTATGCTCTTATCAGCTGAACGTGATTGAGTTTTAATGAAGTCAATGTTTTTATGAAGTCAATGTTTTTATGAAATCATGAGGTAGCTGCTAAAACAGCACTAAGCTCTTTAACTGTGAAGACAATTAGTTATTCAGATCTTTTAAGATGAACTTGTCGACTGAGCTTATATTGATGGACCAAGTGAATTCAACTCGAGGTATCTTAAAGTAAGCGCAGATAGCTATAAAGCACAATGTTGTCACAAAGGATGCGAAATCACTTAGAACAAGCCGACAAGCTTGACCCACGGTAAGGAGGAATCTTTGATAGACTTCTCTGAGTGATTCACTGAACCGCAGTCAGTGCAGCGAAATAAAGTGGTTGAGTTTATATACTTAGCTTTTCAAATCCTTTTATCTAGATATGCATAGCTTCCGATTCTTCTTAACAGCCGCCAGCCTAAAATTACAAAAGACTCCCGGATATCAAGATGTTTCTTAAAAATACTTATACAGGGTGTTTCCAGGTGAAAGGTCCAAAGGGAAGGGGCTGATATTACTCACTTAGAAAAATTTTATGGCGTGGTGGGGGGGGGGGGGGGTATATTAACTGTTTCGGAGTTATAATGTGTGAGAAAGTATGCTAGTTATTCACAAAACACCCATTAAGACCTTATTATATGAAAAGTCTCGTGGCCTTTTCAACGAGCCCCTTACTGCTCCTCTCCGGAGTTATGGTCGTCTAACATAAAAATTTCGGATTTTGTTACCATTTTTTACTTTAACATCTTTTTAAAAGATATAAGAACTGGAAAGTGTGGGTGGACTCTCCTCTTCAATTTGACCTATTAACCTATTTCCTAACATAACCTTTAAAGAATTATTAGGTCTTAACCTATTCAGTTCCTGTACACTGTAAAAAGGCACAAATTGTCGCTCGCAAAGCTTAAGGAAAAAAATCCTAGAAATGTAGGGAATTTTACCTAAAATATAGGGAATATACTCTATAAATGTAGGAAATATTCACTGTATTTTAGGAAATATTCCCTACATTTCTAGGGATTTTTTCGCTAAACTTTGTGGCCATAATTTGTGCCTTTTTACAGTGTATCCTGTACTTCTTAAGATACAGGGTTTACAAAAAAAAAACTAGGATATTTTCTTAATCACTCTATATCTCCAATTCGGGTGGACTCTGCCATACAATTTATTATTATTGTTTGTATCGGTGAGTATACTATCAGCTCATTCCCTTTCTACCTGTCACTGGGAAACACCCTATATACGGTAGAAAATATTAGAACTGTAAATCTAAGGAAATTACGACCAATTATTTGAATCTTTATGTAGATATAAAATAGCGTTGTAACGGGCCAACATGTATCCAATTATCTTCATCGATTTATATCCAGTCTTAAGTTTGTGATGAAAAATAGCAGAGCCCCTTTAGATGATATTGTTACAATAATTAAAAATGAAAGATGAGGCGAAAAATATTTGTTGTTGTTTCTTTTATTGTAGCTATTGATAATCGTAATCATTGATAATCATAATGATGATGTTGCGAATTTAGTACATTCAAAAAGAAGTTTTTGATGTTGAATAATATATAAAAAGCCTTTACGATTCGTTCAATCACATTTATAAATTAACTTGAAAATAGGCTCGTCAAATTTACAACAAATCACCATAATTTATCATAATGAGGACATAAAAATATCACTTAGGCATAAAATTAAGTGAATTAATAGAAAATCAACTGCAAATAATTCGATTTTAGCGAAATTCATAACTTAATTTTGTTTCTTTATATTGGAATGACTCACTGATAGGCGTTTGGAACTATTCGGTCCACTACTTTCAGTATTTAAAGTAATCTTTAGATTATTTTTTTTGAGTCGATTCTTATCATGATTGTCAAAAGCAGAAAAAATGGCTTGAGTCTGATTTATGGTAGTAAGCCTCCTAATTTTTGTTACAGATTAATTGGTGAATAAGGATCCTAAAACTACAACTTAATATAAAACGGAAGATGCCCCGGTACGTTTTTTAACTGAAGTTATTTCATGTAGTTTTAGTTAGTACCTATTTAAATTATGTCCTTTTATGTCTGGCGATGGAAATGGCGTATGGCTAGTAACATGAACCAAACATTCCAAAACTATTATAGAAACTTGCTAAGATGGCTCAATTGCTCCTGGGGCAAACAGAAGAACTCAAAATTGTGAACTTAGCTAAATAAATTTTATTAATATTATTTTTGATTGAGAAACTCTTTTATTAAATTTTGTACTAACAAATAATAGTCCGAGAGCTAGCAACGTCACGAAAAGGAGAACTTTAGTTCGGCTGATTCTTTGCTATCTACCCTCTTTCACCATCTCAATAGGTATGCGGCCCATCTGGCTGGTGAGAGAGGGGTTGCGTTTACCTGTGCGCTATCCGTTCCACAGGTACAAAAACAGTTTTCAAAATGATTTTAGTTCGACTTTTGTTTTTTTCGTTTGTTTTCATATACATCGAAAAATTTAAATTCACTATTGTTAGATAATTACCTCGTCGTTGATAGCACCGTGCCAGACGTTTTTTTTTTTTTCGTTACAAAAAAATATACGAGTTAGTTTAATTATCGAACCACATGAAATTAATTTTCCAGGCGATAATTCCGTTGATTATCAATAGCCAGATCGATTCGAGTGTGATAGGGAATGGGAAATTGAGGACTTTCAAATTACTAGAAGAATCGGAAGATTATTAGCTTGCATTTCAAAATATTGCCACCGATGATGAAGAATTACTGAAGAGTGCATTTGTCACCTTGGAAAGATTTGTTTGTCATATATATGGAGTTCGACAAATTGACAACGTCAACGATGTCAGATTTGATTTATTTTCTAATACGTATCAGTCAAAAAATGTCAGTGAAAGTTTTGGGTAAAAATGCAGATATAATATTTTAAAGGTATATATATTTAATATACATTAATACATAAATATATTTTCAATATCTTCGGGTTCTTCACTATTAATATCTTCCTTATTGAAGCAGTTAAAATGTTTTATGTTTCGACGAACCCAGCTCGAAATCTGTAAAAGCTTTAACAAAATTTTACCCGTAATATGCTAAAGCTAATGAACAGAATTCCTTGTCCTACCAAAATCTTGTATAAAAAGTAAAAATTCGGCAAACAAAATATTGCTGAAACTAGGTATGCATTTTGCTTACCTAATTCCAATTCAACCTTTTTTAAAGAATATTGATGACATTATCAAAAAAAAATGTGTTATTTTTTATAGTATAGTATTAATCCAATCTCAGGGGATACCCTATGATGCAAAGCACAGCATGGTAGGAAAAAGATGGGAAAGGATTAGGGGATATGAGGAGAGTGGCGGAGGTGCCAATGAAAGTCGTCCTTAAACTTTCGCAGATTGTATGCCGAAAGAAAGCTAGAAGAGGGTAAACTGTTCCGCATTCGCACAGTTCAGGATAAAAAAAGTATAACGTAATTTTACTGTAAGACCGAAAGTAATTTGAACGATGAACGGATGTGCGCGGCTTGCAGCGCGAGTATTGCGTGCAGGAATTATTATACAAGAGATCAGACTAGATATTTCATCAGATCATTGACCATGCATGTAGTGCAAAAGGAGCGAAAGGCATCCAACATTGCTACTCGAGTGAGTCAATATGACAAGTAATTGCCACATCGCCAATGAGATTGAAGGCTCTCTTCTGGACAACATCTAATAGGTTGTGCGACCAGCCCCAGCCCATATATGGGAATTGTATTCCATTCTAGGTCTGATGTAGGATGTGCAGAGGAGCGCTAGATTTGACGGGCTGTTTTATTTCTTACACCTTTTCTGAAATCCAAGTCACTTCGATGCTTCTTTGACAACAGCAAAGGTGTGATCTGTCCAGATTAACTTACTGAAAATATCAATTCCAAGAATGCTAAGTGACTGTGAATCAGAAATTAATGTTCAATTAAAAGAAACGGGAGTGGTTAAGTTATGATCTTGTTTTAATGAGATGAGCAAGATTTGGGTCTTGGATGCATTGAATTCGACGCAATTCGCTTTGCCCGAAGCGAGGATATTGCCAAGATCTTTAATCAATGATATAATCACGCAATCTCGTTTAACACATGTGGCATTTATAGAATAAAGTTCAGGTGTAACGCCACCTAATACAACCCGTATTTGGTGATTCAATCCATTGTAGAAGAGCATGGGAGAAACCAAGTGCTTTAAGTTAGCCTGGGCAGGATGCCAGATTCTATCAAAGGTGTTTAAAATATCCAGGGCAACGATTTTGGAGTCAGATGAGCGTCCAACTCGGAAGCCATATGACGATCGTTGATGAGTTGATTACTTTCTAGATACTTTATTAATTTGGATTTAATGACAGATTCAAATATCTTTGAAAAAATTTAATTGATTGTGATTAGTCGATTGGCCTGCACATTTCGATTTACAATTTGCAGTATTAGTACTATATATATATGCGAAGATCGGTACATAACGTATTTGAAGCGTTCTTGAAATTAAATAAATAAGAAAAATTAAAAAATAGATTTTCGAATCGTATATAGGGACTAGACAGAACAAAGTGTGACCAGGATAATCCAAGGAATCTGTTGGCATACTCCATCCTACTTAATTACCGAACATCGGTTGAAACATGTGAGTACTTTGTTCTAAACTGGAAACACAATGCTAACTATTCCAACATCGACCTCTCAGTGTAGCTTTAAGAACTTCAACCTTGTAAGCTCTGCCAACTTTTGTAATTTACAATACGAACCTTGACACTTCTTATTAACAGCTGTTCATTTTCCATTACGTTCTAGATATTCCATTCTGATATATTCCATTTTACAGAACTGTCAAAGTTGCTGAGGTTGCCGTTTCAATCTCGTATTATTCATTTTTAAAAATATGTGTAGGTAGATTTGTAACAATTTTTTGCTGTAATCTTCTCTGGTCCAAATCAGGCAAAAAGAAATGCGGCTATTGATTTAAAACTGTGATTCATTCGCTGCATCGAAATAACATCAGCATATAAAATTCAAGTAGGTAATATTATTATTTGTATTATTTACACTTTCAATAAAGACCTCACTTAGCTATTACAGTTTTGTATTTAAAGTTATTCCTTTAACATTCCTTTAACTTTTAACTCAGTCAATTCATTTCTATCATCCTTCAAAACCTGACTTTGTAATGCTGTCTAAAGGTCTTTTCATACCCCGGTTTCTTATTTATTTTCATTTATTTTCGATTTTAACGGAATTACAAGAGCTAGAAAATTTACACAAACTTTCTTTTCGATTGTAATAACATTACATAACACATTCGTTTAAGAATTATGTTAAAAGCCACCTGTCGATACAAACAACGCTAAATATTTTAGTCCAGTAACAACATATGCTTTTTGCGTTTTTATACTTATCGAGAACACATTTCTCCATTTTTTTTTCTTCTACCATAACGACAGAAAATTGCTTCATTACTGTGCTATAACAAATCAGTTCATGATTAATGGAGCAGAACCAACTTTCATACACAGATTTCTTTTGTTTAAGCTTATCTGAAACCAGAAAAGAATGAGAAAAATTTCTTAATTAATCTGCATTGGTGGAGGCTTTTTCCTAAAATTAGATCGATTTTATAAAAAAAAAACAAAACATATGTGGAACATTCCGGTCGATGACTATTCTTGCTAATTTTGGATTGGTGGCTACGATTGTGATGTCAACAAATTTAAATATTTTTTAAGTAAACTAAATATTATTTCCAATGGGGTAAAGAAGTAATTGCTAAAGAAGTCTCAAGTATTTTGTGCGCAAATCCTTCCCAATTGCACTTAGAAAATTCCTCTGGAGAGTGTAATTTTGTTCATCAGATAATTTTTCAGTAGACAGTATCCTGTCAGCAAAATGGTTGGACTAGGGTGCAAGCTAAAATGTGAAAACTCGGAAACTCTATTCTTGGAATTATACCCCAAGAATAAACTTGATTAGCTCCATCCAACTCTTATAATTTTCCCTCCTTTGCAATAGAGAAAATATTTATGTAAGTGCTTACGTTGTGGTTCATTTCAACCTTTCTGATGTTGCCTCTTATGCATAACTCAATTGTACTAATCTTATCTCTATTGGGAAGACCATGATGGTTTCGTTGAAGTTCGCATATTCAATAATGCCTCTACATCTGTGTCCATAAATGATCTACTGCTCCATTTCTGTTTTTGGGGCCATCCATATATCATAAGGGAGCTCTTCATTCAGATTCCTTTTAATTAATTGCCAATTCATGAGCTCATTAGAGTATTTTAACAGCCGTTACAAAATATACCTTTGTTTGCGCTGTCCGAATGCTGACGAATGCGGGACGTTATATGTATTGTGTTGTCTGGAACAAAAGTATGATGAGTATACTCAAATGAAACGATTGGTTACCTCAGGATAGTAGCATATATTTATTTACAGACAGCGAAGCGGCGTTGAAAGCCATCACCGCAAGTTAAATTAATTGTTAAAGGGATTCACCTAACACTTTACTCAGGAATTCATGCAAACGATAAAGCACACACATTATATCAAAAAGGGAGCATTCATGCCATTTTGCGGCATCTCCTATCACACCACGAAACTATACATGAACTTCAGTGATAGTATCCAGACAAATTAAAGGGGTTCCTCAGAAATAATAAGCCTGGATCTTTTGAGATTGTTTAGAAATCAGCGCAGAGCTATTAAAGGAGACTTAACTGGATTCGATTTAAAAATGTACTCTTTGACATACTTTGCAGGTTGCAAAGGTTGACCTTTTCTAAATCAGCACATTGATATCAAACTGTACCTTTTCCTTAGTTGTCTGATGAAGGAAACTTTTTAGCATCCTTTTCATTTTGGCCGGAAAATTGAAATTTATATATTTTATGTATTACAACAATTTCTTTTCCAGCTCACTCCGGGCTTATACAGATTAATTCACTTTGAATTAATCTAGATTTTTCTATTTTTTAATTTTTTCTAATCTTGTTATTTTTTCCATTCTCCTATTTTCATTTGTTTTTCGATTTACTCAATTTTGTTGTTTGGAATCTGTTGATTAGTCGAACCAAAACTTGAAACTTTGCCGCCCTAAATAAAATGATTGTGTGATAGATAAGTAAAAAAATCTTCTTTTTGCTTTTCGTTTATACCGGAGAATTTCAAAAAGGCATACTAGAACAAATTTTCTATAAAATAATAGAGAAAATATCAGACTATCGAAGCACTTTCAAGTGGAAGGAAGGCTCTTTGGTAAGAAGTACGGAAGCTTTGTAGTTCTTGTAATCATTTCATTCATCTTATTCATAGTTAGATTTCGTTCATCCTAGCATACAGAGCCAGGTACAGTGACCATCTTGAACAGATCGCAGTTCAACATTACATAAAATCTAAAAAAGCAAAACTTTGTTCGAGTACGCAGTAATTGAGTTTTAGGAATTTTAAATACAACAAAATTTCGATTAAAAGAAGCGTGTAAACGAAACATGCAGACGGGTAATTTGGCAGTAAGAATCCTGAAAAAACGGGGGTAGATAGTAATATTTGAAAATGGAAATTATCCAGTTCGTTAAAAAATTTCAAATTTTAGAGTTCAAAAAATTGCCACCAATATTTTCCAGCTTCTCTTTCATTATGTGTTTAATGAGATTTTTAATGGTGGTTTTAAATTCCCAGCACAGGACACGTATTCAAAATGCCTGATCTAAAGTAGAAAAGGGTAGGGAAAAAAATGGAATAAATATTGAAAGCGCAGTCATTTATGTACTTAGAGCAAAAAACATAGAAGAGAGATCAGGAATGATAACTATGTTATTTGATTGACAAAAACATTTGCCACTTCCAAAAAACTCCTGATCAAGTACATTGTATAGGTACGAAAGTAGGCAGATTTACATAAATACTTTGCTGTAGTATGGAATCGCATGGGTACAGCGAAATTAATGCCATTTAATGAAAGTGAACAGATCGCAAGGATCCAACGAAAAATATTCCGTAGTATTCCGTCGACTCCGCAATATCGATCTTGTCAGCATAAACAGTTCGATTAATTTGTGATGGTTCCATCAGTGCTCAGAATACGTAGACCGCAATGATTGCAGTGTATTCATACAGGCTTGGTATTAAGACACCAATAAAAATCAAATGAATCGAAGTGATACTCTTAATTCCAGGACACTCGTGGTGTACATCCTATCTGAAAGAGTGTTCGCATCTATTGAAAAAAACAAAGTTAAGCGAATCCAAAGTTTTATAAATCCTGAGGAATATTACTCTATTTTTAGAGAGAACAGAGAGCTTCGATCGATTTAGAAATACTATATGTACATGATAGGAAAAAAGAAATAATAGAGGTTAAATTTAAAAAAAAGTAAGAAAATCCGAAATTTTTACTTTAGACAACCATAATTCTTGTTGAGAGAGGTGTATGGGGCTAATTGAGCAGTCTTTGGAAAGGCCATGAAGTTCTGCATACAATGAGCTTCCAACTATGACCATATGCCCTGTAGTTTTTTTTAAGATACAGGGTGTTTTGTGAAAAACCAGCTTTTTTCTTAATCACCCTGTAACTCCTAAACGGAGGATTGCCGACCCCCCCTCCCACCCTGCCATACAATGGTTCGTCTGGGTGAGTACTATCACCTCCCGCTCTATTGACATCCTAGTGGGAAACACCCTGTATGAGCGTTTTTTTTTTAAAACATGCTTAGAATCGTCAACAATAAAATGCTCAGCTATATTATCAACAGTTATGCACATGCGACTAATAGGTTCGTACATGCTAAATTTATACCTCTAGCAGTTAACATGCACTAGACGTAGCCTTCTCAAAATGTGCCTACTATCACGGAAAGAAATTTTGTTAAGTAAAAACGGAGAATCAATATTCCCGTTTAAGAGTTGATGCACAAACGTTACATCGGCAACCATACGACGTTTCTCAAGCGAGTGCATATTTAAAAGCTTCTAGCGATCCTCATAGGGTGAAGAAATAATGAATTATTCCCGGGTAGGTGCTTGAGAGGAAATCGTAAGAATTTTCACTGAACAGACTCGATACGGTCAATGTGTGTAGTAAAATGGAGACCAGACCTGGCTAGCGTATTCAAAAAGTGGTCTCACAAAGCAACTGAACAAACGCAATATTATGGTACGATTCGAAAGCTCTCGGGACCAACCTTTTATTAAACTCAACATAAAACTACTCTTTGATACCATGTAGTTTATATGGGAGATAAAATGCAATCTGTCTTCACATTTGGCACCCAAATCACAGACAGAACTCACATCATCATAAGAGATTGGTGTCTAATTACTATGGAAAGTTATAACCTCACATTTGTCAATATTGAGTACCATATTATTGCTTTTGCACCAATTGTAAAATGTTTGAAGGTCACCCTGTACCTGTTCATAATCGGTAAAAGATTTATTCTGAGCGAAAAGCTGAGAATCGTCTGCATAAATCAAGACCTTACAGTACCTCACATAAGAGACAATGTCGTTAATAGACAGAATAAAGAACAACGGTTCCAAGTTACTTCCTTGAGGTATGCCAGACGAAACCTTCAAGACTCTAGAGATGGAATAGCAATAGCAATAGTTATCTAAAGAAGACTCCGTCCATTTTAGAAATGTTGGGGAAACCCATACTTTTCCATTTTAAACAGTATAGGGAATATTCCCTAAAATGCAGGTAACAGTTTTTTATAAACTGTAGTTACTGGTGCAGTTACTACACTATACCTTTAAAAAACATAAGAATGAGCTGAATAACTCATTTCTTAAGGGTTAATATCAACTTGTGTTCACTAAATTTCACGTGATTTTCTGACACGTCCACGAACGATAGGAAAGGGATAGAGATATGAGGTTTTATGCATATGAAACTCTTTAATTACAAAAAAAAAATATTTAACTTTAATTTTACAATACAAAATGGCACCATAGCAGTATATATAGTAGTAACCGTAAGGTTTCCATTACCAAATTCTATAACTTGAGTTATATAGACTGGTACTCGAAACGTCTTTGTAACCACTATAAACCCCTTATAGAGCTTAAATGGAGGATTATATAAAGGTTACCGTGACTTGATTTAGGTAACGTTATATAACTAAAAGTTTTATAAAATGAGTAACCAAAATATTCTGGTTACCTTAATATGACTTCTTATATAACCCTTATATAACCCAAGGTGCTCTCGATTAATTTATTTTGGTCATAGCAGTGGTTGCGGTAATGTTTCGGTTACCTTTATAAACTTTGTTTATAATGGTGATGGTAACGTTTCCACAACGTTTGGAATTCTCAGACTGATTACTTTTAGTGATTGAAATGTTAGGGAAAATATTTTTCGTTACCTTTATAAAACAATAATATGCAAATATTTACGAAACCTATCTTGACATAGAATTTCGATTTTTTTTTGTATTGTATTCTTATAATGTAAGGGTTTAATATTTTTACATTTTAGAAGTACAATTTTTCGGCATATATCTGGTGAAATTCAGCTGCAATTGAAATTTTACTGTGAATATCATCATAGATACTTCCAAAAAATACAGACCGCTCCAAAAATAAAGCAATATTTAATAATTTTAATTAAATATGACAAAATTTAAGATTTTCACTTATGTGACATTAATTCCGAAAAATTACATAACATGCTTTAGAAATGTTATGTACCTAAAAAGATGTATTTTCTTCATATAAAAATAAAACGGAAGCGATATATCTGCAATTTAAAAAATTGGCTGAACCGGCATTTTATTTTTTATCTGCAATGGACAGATGAAAAAAAGGCGGCTTGTACTTAAATGAACAAATTACCAGTATAAAACTTCAAGTAGTTTTATATAAACTGAATGACCTTTATAAACTTCTAGAATTATTATATAAACTAAAGGCACTACCATGCTTCGAAAATGGTCCTTATATACCCTTTAGACAAAATATGCAACCTTTGGTAATGTTATATATCTTAATTATAGTCACAAAAAAACAGACAGTGTTCTTATATACCCTTTGGTTATATTATGTTATATAAATAAAAACAGTTTTATAATGGCTCCATTCGACACTAAAAGTAATTTGTTTTTATAACGATCACCGTAGTTACTAAAGGGCCACCAAAAAATTTTACGATATTTTATAGTGGGTATATGTATTACCGAAAGTTCCCAATTTTTATTAAAGTCACCTAAATTACTGAAAGTTGTCGAGTTATGTAAGGGTAACCACGGATGCCGCAATAAACACTTATTACCAATAAGTTTATAACGTGGTGATCAAAACAATTATAAAACTTTCTTATATACCTTGTAATAATGGTTACTCTAAACATTTCCATCACCAACTTATAAAACCTTTAGAAACTTACTTCCACCATTACACACCATTAGTTACCTAAAAAACTCTAATATAACTACATCACCAATTGGTAATATTATAAAACTCTTATATAACCATTGAAATTCTTATATAACCGAGTAACCATTATATACCCCTAATAAAACTACCCATCACCTTCAGGCACCAAAAATTGGAAAAATTGTTACTTGGGCACGCAAGGGAAAAATATATCTTGGATGGTCGACATGGGCGTACCACTACAGGTCATAATTTTTAATGTAGAGCAAAAAAGCAAAAAGTTTCTTAAAATATAGTCCAAAATCTAGTGAGCATCGTAGATTTTTTCGAAAAATTGATTTAAAAAAAATGGCGTCAATTGGAACTTTTTTCTTGTTTTTTAGAAAAAATCGGGCGAAAATCGCTTATGAAATCTATAAAAATTAATTTATCAAAAAAAAATGCTACGACGTTCACTAGAAAATATTGTTTTGAAGTTGCAGTAAAAATTCAAGTCAATCGGATCGTCGGGAGCTACTGGTACTGGTTTGAAAAACATGGCTTCGAGAAAAACGCGTTTAAAGCTTCAAGTAGTATAATTTTAATTAGAGAAGCCAAACATTAACTATTGCGCATTCTAACGGACTTCCTACAAACAGCTGTTTGCTCAGCCTTAAAACTGGGGTAGGAGAGACATCTATTAGTCAAAATTGAAAGCTGGAAACTAATATGTGTCGGTATAATTTACACAAAAAATAATAAAGATCCCAAACGCATGCTTTTCTGCGCAGTCGAAAACCCGTGAATTTTGCTTCACAACTACGCTCGTAAAAACGACTTTTTCCCACCCTTAAAAGTTTTTCACTCTAATAATCGACTTTGTTTTTATCATTCTTGGATACTTTAAGTAGTGCTTAAGCAAAAAAAAAAAAAAACTGAAAAAAAAGACATGGCGGCATTGCCCCTTAAGTGCCATACTACCATACAAGAGAATTTTACGTGTAGTTTTCTGGTGCTAAATACCTAAATTCATTGAATGTTCAATTGATTTGGGGAAATTAAACTGATTTTCCCTTTCTATCAGAGAAAATGACATTTATTTTTACGACAAAACGTGTTTTAAAAATGTGGCAAATACCACTTTTTTACAGTGTAGTTAATTATAATATTTTCGTTTTTTTATGTAAAATTGTCTGCGATGGAAAAGGTTAATATTTGATTTGAGCCCCTATCATATGTATAGGCTATGTCTCCTATGTGAGGCAATTTCACAACATAGATTCTTGACTCACATAATTTAACGCCTGCCAGCTTCGAAAGAATTTCATTCAAAACGATACTGCTCTTCTTGGAGAGAGAGTCCATACTGGAGGAACTATAAAAAATAGTAATGCATAATAACGTATGGGGATAAAAATTTGCACAAACATCTAATACGTATAAAAAAAACTGTTGTTTTAAGAAACTAAATGTTTTATTATTATATAAGTTTGGTTTCTTCTTATTAATGTAATAAAAAATTTATTCCATGTCGTGTAGCTTTACGGCAATTTACTGGAACTTTGTTCATGGCGGTAGAAAAATACGATGTTAGAAAGTTTTTCAACTCTTTTTTTTAGTTTTTCTTTCAGGGTTGTAATCGATTTTGGTTTATAATTAATGCCATAGACCCTTCTTTTTAAATTGGCCCAAAAATCCTCAATAGGACGTAACTGCGGAGCGTTTGGAGGATTTTCATCCTTAGGTACAAACTGAATTTTTAGGCGTTTTAATTCCTCTAATGTTTGTTTGGCGTAATGTGAGCTGGTAAGGTCTTTCCAAAATACAACTTTATCACCAGGATGTTTCCTTGAGATGAAGTCCGCAACTTTTGGTAGACAAAGGGTTTTATACCGTTCGCCAGTGATGCCTAAACCGAATTAAAAAAAATGTGGCTGCGACATTCCATGCTCACTAATGGCAATCCAAAGCAATATCTTTTTTGGAAATTTTGATTTCTCAAAATATTTAACTTTTTCATCTGGATTGACCTGAGGATGATCATAAAAATGTTTTCCTTGCCACTCGTTTCCATCTAAGGTGAAATAAGTTTCATCGTCCATGATGCAAGCGGTCTTGTTCCTAGCATAAAAAGTATTTTTTACAAGTTTTTGTAACCGCTGCCTTTGCACTTTCCGTTGTTCGCTTGACACTTTTGGTTTAACTTTTCTGGCTTTTTTCTGTACACCAATATTATTTAAGCATTTTTTTATTGTTTTATGGTCACATTTGAACTTTCTTCCCAATTCGCGGTATGACTTAGCAACCCGTCCCAAGGTTGCAGCCTTTAATTTCAGTCACTCCTTAGGGTCATTTAAAACACACTTTCTACCACTACCACTTCTTTTCTCAACACTAATATTATTTTCTATCTTATTTAGAATATTGTACACGTTTCTACGCTTATAATTCATAGCAACGAAATGTTTCACTATGTCTGTCTTTCTGTAGTCGCGATTTTGGTAATCAAATTCACATATTAAATTGCGGCGCACTTCTTCTTTTTCAGACATTTTGTAAGCACTGATCATCACACAGCCAAAACCTTTATGCATAAACTAAAGGGAAGTGCTGACAATGCAGAAATATGAAAAAAGTTCCGTTACATATTCTATGAAGCGGGATAAGCAAATGCTAAAGTTTGTGCAAATTTTTTACCCCACACGTTAATCCAGCTGCAGTTCGAAGGTCATTCACACCGCTTAACTATAATCGAAACCTAAGTCTAAAAACTAATAATTGAACATTCCTAAAATTTGGGATCATTTTGGATTTTTGTTTTTTTTTTAATCTTATCAGTCGTCACATTAGGTATTACTACAGTTACACTATTCTCATACAAATATTGATTATCTATTATAATTCTTGGTATGCGAAAACTCTGTTGACGATTTTTCTTTCCTTAAATTTTACTTCAAGTAAAACAAAAAAAAATTGTCTGGAGTCTTAAAACCCTTCATCCCAACATCACCACATGCTCCCACATGGTATATCCTTTAAAAATTTCCCTTCTTTACTTTAAACGGTAGAATCAATTTATTTCCGATATATGTATGTTCGATAGGAACCAAACGGATTTCAAAGTAATGCTTTTATTGCTTGCACTTGTACATAAAGATAAGTCTCTCCCTGGTGTGCTCACAAAAGTCGTCAACTTATGTATAAATTTTCAATTCTTTATTTAAGGACGCTTCTGATACCTGCATGCATCCAAACATAGCTGTATATGTTAGTATGTTTAGTTCATATGTATTCCGCATACGTATTTCGTTAAGCCCCAAAGCTTTCTAGTACAAATTTTTTTATAAACCTTTCTTGTTTCCCATGTTGAACGTTTCCTATTTACAAAAATGTTGCCATTTATTCTATGCGTAATCGTTAAATTCATCTCCTCAGGTTGAATAGAAAGTAAACATTTATGCGCTATTGAAAATTAACTTTCGAGAACCGAATGCAGCCTGAATAACAAATTTTTTGTGGCAAGAGCCTGTAAATCACAAGGTGGCCTTATTATTATGATCTCATCTGGAGACATGACGAAACCATTAAGCGCGGCGACCACAACCAATGACACAGCTTTCGTTACTTTTCCTTTATGGTTGTTAACGAAATTGAGGCATGGCCTGCGTGGTGAATTTATATTATACACAGTGTACAAGAACGGGACATTCCTTTCTTTTCCTACGTGATATGGTTCAACTATATAATAAAGACTTTCTTCTTATTACTATGCTAGGGATGCTCAGAACAAATCGTTATCACCTAAACTAAGTGGCTCCAATGGCTCGCCGGTATTTTTAATTTTTCGATCAGCTGGCATTATACGGGATTTTCAGATAACTTTGGTATTTTAATATGTTTATAAAATGTTTGCTTTAATCAAGTAACTTAAAGTTAACGTATTTCTCTTTATTTTTATTTTTTTCAGGATGGAACCTTTTGAAGAAATTATGCCAGTGATGTAAAGAGGTAAGGCAAATAGAAAATTGCTAATTGAATTTAAATAGAACAATTTTATTTTTACATAAATCACATATTGTGACTATTCGGAATAACATTAATAAATTAATTAATTTAATTACAACAAAAATAGTTTAGTTCCAATAGGTAGATAAAAATACTCCGCTTCACAAGAGCAATTTTATGGTAGGTTTTCTTTTCCACTCTGCTTTTTATTATGGACTCGATGGCATAATCTCTATGCATTTTTGCAAGTGCGGTACTTTGTCAGATATGTAATAGAAATTTAATATCCAATTGAAAAATAATTTTTTAAATTAGTTTTCTTGTTCCCACACTTGCTCATCTGACCCAGATGCACCACTGCCTTCATATGCTCGACGTGCTACCATTCCTACCATTCGCAGATCATAATATCGATACTTTTCCCTAGCTCTGAATACTTCTATGGGTCTAAAATGTTTGGGGTACAATTTGAAACGAGATGTGAACTGGATTCGCGTTGGACCGTGACACGAATAGAGGCGATAATCTTTTTCTAATTTGTTAGATTTGTGTCTTCCTCTTCTGTTGCATGTAGTTGCAGTAATCTACAAACTCAGCGATTAGTTCTTCGATGAGCTAACCCCAATATATTTGTCTGGATATCATTACGTCAATAATAAGCTCGAAAAGTCGAATCGTATTCCACATATATCTCTGCTTACAGTAAAGGCTAAAATGCTGAGACTTTTTTATATGTTCCTAAATCACTTCTTTCACTAATATGTGAGAGCACGGAAAGCGGAAGGTTTCGGCTTCAAACCCCGGATGAAGCGGTTTTTTTTCCTTCCTCTTTTATTTATGATTTGATCTAAAATCGTTAAAAATAAAAATTCTGAAAATTCTTCTATTCTCCGTGCAGAGTTCCGTGATCTTTACAATACCCTTTAAACGCTGTTCCCCGATTAGTAAAACTGTTCTTTGCAGTCAATGGAAAAGGACCGAAATGTTCTAAATGATGTGTGTGCGGCGATAGTTATACCTTTGCAATAGTATACAGGACGGACGCTTTCTTTTTGAAACTCTTTCCTTTAGCTGGAATAGAGAAAGCAAGGTTTACGACAACATCGCCCAATTCATTCTTGTCGAGGCTCCCTTGCCGAATGATTACTTGCTCTTTCTGAGAGTTTATTTGAACTTGTTCGTGAATAAGTATTTTTCAATAGTCTTCCGTAACATTTAAAAGGAATTCCCTTCGACAAACTTTTATGGCGGATGTCCCAAAAATAATTCTCACAGTGTTGATCATCTTGATATGAAAACCATGTTTCGTGGTCGTTTATTTCAATTATCCAAAAATAGCGTAAAAAAGCATTCATTTCATTTTACACGAAATTTTCTTCTTAAAACGTTACGAAAGAGCTATGGATTGATACAAGTGGCTGCACTTCGCCTAGGCTGATATGTTCAAGCATTCCCTTTTTTTCCCTAGAAATTAATTTAAAAAATGTTTGTATGCTCATGACGGCAACTGTATCCGAAATCCCTTAATTATGAATTACATACATTACTCAGTGTTTTTTTATTTATTTTATGACTGACAGTTAAGTCACTCGCACATGCGTGCTGGCTTATGCTCACTTCACTGATTCTTTCTTTTGAGTGCTGCCTTAAATTCAGATGTTTTTAGAGTTAAACCGAAAAAGAAATCAGTGAAGATTTTTCTTGCAGCGAATAGAAATCTTATATGATTATATTATTGGACATTTTCATTGCAATAGTGACATTTCTTAATAATTCAGTGTCCTATGGATACTGGTTATATGGAGAAAATACTAGAAATATTGAAAACGGATGGCTTCAGGACGGTTGCATATGCTGATGATCTAACTGTCCTAATATCCGACTAATTCATAGCTACTACATATTAGTAAAAGACTCTAATATGCTGTGCTTAAAATTATTAATTGAACTACTACTGAGGATTGGTATTGGATAGTATCAACTAACCTTACTTTACCTTTTTACACGTGTAAGAAAGAAAATCATTGTCGTCAGCGTAGGCCTAAAACCCAAAGTGGTACGGTGGAAGTACACAGCCCTAGTAAGATAAATCTTGTGTTACAGCTCCATATTCTGGTTGACGGCACTCAAGAGGAAATTATAATCTGAAAGAGCTGTCGAAAGTCTAGAGAACGGCATGTGTGGGTGTGCTGGGTGGCTCTGCCCCACGCCCACGACTGCATTCGAAGTGATGCTTGATATGGGTTGTCGGAAGGACAGAGTTTCTAGGCATTCCAATATCTTTCGGACAATAGAGTGCATTGATAGCATTGTATTAACAGACTTTCTGTCCAAAAGGCGACATCTCCAACATAGCTACAAGATGATAAAAATAATCGGTTTATCAATCAAAGTTGTAACGGGTCATTGATCATAGGAAACCATGCCAGAAGATTGGGCTTAGAGTCGAATAACAAAGGTGCAGAGTTCCTGAGCTCTTCGCAGAATGCATGTCGCACGCTGACCCGATTAGCATGCGACATGCGCTCTGCGAGTGTCCTGTTCTAGCAATTAAAAAAGGCGGGCTACTTGATAGCCATTTCTTCTCGAAGCTGGAAAAAACTACAATGTACTAATTGTGTGATTTTTTAGGGAAGCAGAACGGATTTAGGGCGATGTATTCAGAATTGTATATCCCCATGAATCTATACGGTACAGTCCCTAAGTGAAGTGAACTATGAATCATCTTTGTGGACACCCCTCTAACCTAACATATTCTAACTTAACCTTACCCAGTGTCTGCTTACAAAAATGCTTAAAGAAATTCGCCGGAGAAATTCTGGTTCTTAGACACCAATCTAATACTCATAAAAATGTTCGAAAGCGACTCGTGATTTTGTGCCTACTTCCAAAATTCTCTTTCTTAATCAGGCGCAATAATATTTTGCGACCTCAAAAATTCGTATATTATGTGGAAACTGTTGTTATTATTTACGTAAGCAAGGTAAATGGTTTTAGTAAAATATTCTGTTGAATACTCTTAAATTGGTATCGTATATACTCATGGACATTTGCAGGTAGTAGGGTAAATGCACCAATTCGCGTCCACTTCATTTCATAACATGCCATAAATGAACGTATTTTCCTTAAAATGCAAATAATTCTATATCCACATGTTTGTGTGTATGTCTGCTACTCCTAAAGTGAGTAATGGGATCGTTGAGTTAAATCTGAGTCGTCATAGCTCAGTTCATTTGGAGTCATATAATGCTAAAATACAAGGAAGCATATTTTTTTTAACGTAGTGTTATGAGTTTAAAATGTAACAGACTGCGTTTTTTATACCATTTTTATTTCATGAGAAAGTTTTTTAAGTATAGTTATATTTCATATAAATAAAATATTTGTTTTGAAATTTAAGATAATTTTCGGAATAACCACATTCATTTTAGTGGCCGCGAAATGGATCAATGATTACTATCATGAGCCAGTTCGCGTTTACTTACTGGTGGCCGCAAATTATTGCTGCATTTTTTTACCTTGCCCCAAATTGCGGCCTAAAAGCAGCTCTTCATTAACTAGTCTGATTTAATGCATTGTATATAAGGAAATATGGAAGAATATACTGCTACAACAATAAATGAAGTATTGTCGGACATTTGACAAGGAAAATTTTCTATTTGTCTGAAAGATATCCTGAAGGCGTAGGATAGTTTGGACCATAAAGTATTTTAACGGAAGCAGAAGAAAAAACTAGATAAATGGTGTGAGCCTTTAGTCGAATGTGGGTTTCTATTAAATCCAGAAAAAGCCCTTTAAGCACAGTTCTAAAAAACCGGGCAAGTGCGAGTCGAACTCGCATACGAAGGGCTCCGTTCCGTACCATCGTACAAGATTTAACACTATGTACTTTTTATTTTATTATTATTTTTTTATTTTCATTATTTGTTGTTATAGCAGCTATAGTATTACTCTTTGAAAATGTCATGTACCAACCTACATATTACGGTTCAAGAGATACAGCGATTGTTAAGGTCGAGCAAACAATGCCGCAAAAATCACGTTTCTTGTATTTGGGCCCCTTTAAATTTTTAATTTGATTTAATTTTTATTATTTGTTATTATAGCGGTAATAGAAATACACACTATGTGCAAATTTCAACTGTTTATCCATTACGGTTCATGAGATACAGGCCGCTGGCAGACACATGGATAGCGAAGGCTTAATACGGGTACGGAACCCAAAAAATGAGCAAGGCGATGACATGAATACATCCTTCAAAAATGTGCGACCAGGGCGAAAATGCCCGAAGCCCTAACTGATGCCAGAGATACGTTTTCTGAAGAGGTTATCGGAAAATGGTTAGAAGAGCTGCAAAATTATATAAAGGATATGAATGCAGGAGACACTTTTAAAGAAATAGTTGTTTTCTCCTACTTTCGACCACCTATAGTTATGTAGTCAATAGTCATGCCAGAGGACTGGTATTTAGTTCGTTCTGAGTCAGACTGCACGATTGGGGTTACATGGTTAATTACTGAACAAATTAAAAACATCTGAACTTTTTGTTGACGGCCACAAGTCCCACTTAACATTGAAACTATGCGAGTTTTTCAGGCAAACGGGATAATTTTATACGCACAACACATATGCTACAACCAGCAGATGTTAATGTTTTCAACTAATGCTCCATCGAAAGAAACGGAAGCGGTTGAGTGATGATCTTGTTTTAAAGAGATGAGAGAGAATATTGTCAAGATCGTTTTTCAATGACCTAATCATTCAGTCTCGTTTTACACATGTGACATTCCCTCAAAGTCTGCAAGAGTGTCAAAGGAATAAGCGAAATCAAGATACTGTCATCAGCAAAACTATGGATGGGATTGAAAGTAAGGGGAAACAAATCATTAATAAAACTTAAAACAAAAGATGGGGAGATAATAGAGCCCTGCGGCACACCGGCATTTATAAAGTGAGCCTTAGATGTAACACCATCTAGGCGGAGGAGAGACCAAGGCTAAAAAGTATGATGAACTAAATATAGCTTTAAGGCAAAGTTTTGCTTTATTATTCTAATTTATAAAACTTTGAACTCCATTATGTTATATAATTCGTGAATTGTTCCTTTGAAATAAGCTATTATTTTTTAATGTCTTTTCAAATCAGGAATAACGAAAACGTAATAAAGTCGTATCTTTCTCAAAACAATACTTATTTTACACTCCCATATAAAAGCAGTTTTTATACATTTTTTTTAACCTGGACGCGAATTGGCACCTTGGTGAATGCAAATTGCCTTAGATTGGACCAAACTGGTGATTTCCAAATATACTGATATTTTCATTTATTATGCAGACAAGATGAATGTTTTGAGTTTTTAATTTAAAGTTAAACATACCAACATTAATTAAGTTCGACTAAAAACTCTTCTTGTAAGGATAGCATTTCCTTAAATGGACGAGAATTGGTGCGTTTACCAGTATACATAATACATACAATTTTATAACCCTGTTTTTATAAGGGGTTTTTTTTTTTGATAACCTGCTATCATTTTAATGTTAATCCCCCCCCCTCAACATTATTCCTGAATACGTGCCTGATAGGCTAACATCTTGTTTATTTAATACCTATATAATCTAAACTCGTTATACCTACGAAGTTTTATGTGGGATTTTCCAGAGCTATAGCCCCACACCCCAAATTATACATAATTAAAAAACGCTTTCTAGGTATATAAATATTTCAGTAATTAAGAATCAATCGGCATTTTCCGTGTTAAATATTTGATGAGATACAAAATATGCATTAAATTGGTTAGTAAATCACCAGAAAGCCATACCTTACACGGCTAAATTAATGTTAGTGTCCCTAAAGAGCGATTTATTCAACCCAAAAACAAGACCGGAAATAGGAAATAAAATACAAAAATAAGCCACTCACACATTAAAACAAAACCAGCAACCGTCGTTCACTGATTACGCTTTGTTTTGTGGAGCAAATTATAATGAGAAAAGCTACCGTGGGAAAATCAAAAACATCCTGTATAAAACGCTACCGGCATATAGATACATATATAGGTACTGGTACATTACACATGTGAATAGATCAAAGCAAAAGCATTCGCCGAAGCGAAGAATGGTCGAGCGGAACGACAAGACGAGGAGTGAAAATACCTGCGCATAAGAAAACTTAAATTTCATCAATCATCATAACGCCGAAAGTATATTTACAACAGCGCACAGCATACATAGATAGCATAACTCCTCGTCTGTATTCTGTAATGTAATTTTCTCGTTGATTTTCCCGGCAAGCTCATTTTCCACCTGCTACAAAAGGGGAAAAACTCTATAAACGAACAAAACAGAAAAAGAAAATATCAGTGCTGCCATACAGACCCTATACAAAAAAGCTTGGATTCGATACAAAATCCAACTTCTGATGATTATCCAATTTGAGATTGGGCTGGGCAATTGAAAATGAAATTATTTTGCGCAATATCGCAGTTTTTAGGAAATTTATGATCCAATGATTTTGTGAAATTATTGGGAAATTTACTGAGAGCATTCCTTAATTATTCAAGCATTTTCCAGCTGTAAAGTAACACGTCAATTTGACGAGCATCGTCGATACAGTAACTGTGTAGTTATGTTATATGGGGAATTTGTGTGTTGGCGGCATTAGAAGTTTTAGGGGGAGAAAGCTATATGTATGTACATAGGTAATTTTATTGTTCAGTAGAATGGCATTGCGTTGCGTTGCGCAGTTCGTGCTTTATGAGAAAGCTGCTACTGCCGAAAATCTTTTTACTGTTTCCGATTCCGAGCTTCAGTTTTCACTTTTCCTCAACATTGATCGGTACGGTTCGGTGCGGTGTTTTTAGTTGCCTTTGGGAAATTTTACTTTGCCGTTTTCCCTACCTATACTTGTAAAAATGTTGATTGCCGCAGAATTGTCTACTTTTGCGATGCTCCATTAATAACCATGGATACGAAATATAAATAAAAAATTTCAGTTTCACGGAAAATTATTATTATTTTTCTTTTTTTTTTTTCTTTTTTACCGACGACGCAAAACACAATCATGAAAAATGTAAATTAATCGCGAAATTGCATCGTGTGTCGTCGTCTCTCTCCTTTCAGTTGCGGTACGATTATATGCAAAATAAGTCAGGGACAATTTTGAGTATAATTTCAATAGCAAGATAATAATATGCCTGCGATACAATCCCCGCCCATCCTTTAGACATTTTCTACGTCTTTAGAAGCACGACTAACATAACAATAAGGAGCCTTAAAGCTTTAAAAAAAATGCATATCGTCTCTAAAAGCACAACTTTTGTATATTTACATAGCAAATGAAAATAATTGCTATTCGTTTGCTTGCTTAGCGCGCGGTATTTGAGTGAAAACCGAAATTGCTTGTGAGTGAATAAGTGCTGCGTTCTGCTAAGACGCGCCCCTAAATTATGCATATACTTTAATCAAGAAGTTACCTGTAATTACATAATAAAATATTCATGACGTATCGTATAAACTCTCCTTTTCTGTTCTGTACAATTTCCCTTTGCCTAATGCCTTATACCTGCTTTTGCAACATACCCAATACCTAGGTGAGGTGAGGAGAAAGAAAAAAAAAAACAAATCTCAAAACCTCACTCACACACTATATCTTGGCCGGCCAACTCCTCCAACAGAAGTGTCGCGTCGGGTCGGATTAAACAGTGAAGTGAGTGTCTTCTGAATGAATTTCACACAGTATTTTGCAGGACAATCAAGTGTTCAAAGTTCAAAGTGTTTTCGGATCGCTTTTCCAAAGGGTCCGGTCACCTGAAGTGATGAAAGTAGTGCAAGTGATTCCAATGGACCATCAAGTAAAGTAAAGCAAGGCGAATCGTGATGAATTAGGTCAATAAACGGGCGTAACGACACTGATTCCCTGCGATCGCTCCGAAACTGATTGTGGGATGTAGCACTCTTGAATAATCTCGTTCCGGTTGTAATGAGATTTGCAATGAAATGAATACAAATGCGCTATTGATCAGGTAGAACACGTGAATGACAAGTGATTTTGAGCTTTTAAAAAATTCTATATTCAAATTGAAATTTGATTTCGAAGGTAAACACAACACAGCATAAGTATTTAAATTGAAATGCGCTTTTTGAGGAAATAGGTATTTAGCATTTTTTTTTTTTTATTTAGTATTTTCAATGGCATTACTAATATCTACCAAGTCAAATGTAGAAATTGGGCGAATCGTTCATTTTGAAATAGTTTTAACATTAAAGTTGAAGGATTTTATTTTAAATGGTCTCATATCAATTGTTTATCAGTAATTACAAGTATATGTAGGTAAAATTCACTGACTGAATATTTTGTATATAAACCTGTTTCTGTTTTGAAATGTGTTCAAAAGATCGTTGGGAAATAGTTTGCAAATTAGACGTGAAATATAAATGTTTTTATGAACTACCATATAAGAGTGGATTGCTTAAAATTTGATCTGGAGGGTTGAAATAATTACTAAAATGTCAACTCGTTAAATCAACTCGTGGTCAGCTATCTTCTCATTAGATAACAAATAAAAAAAGCTAGAGTTGTGCTAAGACCAATTCTTATGATACTCTCTAGGTGCCCATATTTCGTATGGTCACCATTATGTGCAAGTTTGATCGTTGAAGTTGTTTTTCGCATATATTTCCAGAACGGTTCGTTTGACAATAAAAAAATGTTTACCCAATTTCATAGAATTTGATATTCTGAAGAATTTTTCAGTACAATAAAAGCGTCTAGGACTGATTGTTTTCCCAGTATACTTAAAAAAGCTAAATTTTCATATGGCAACACCAAGAAGGGGTTGCTCAATTTAGCCCATTTTTGAATTGAAATTATATTTAGGTACTATTTTTATGAAAACGTCGTGTACGAAATTTCAGCTCTCTTCGTTGACGCATTCTTAGGCAGTATCTAAATATATAATGAAAAACGATTTGTCCTATTTTCGGACTTCATGTTAATTTGTTTTTTTAAAAGACCGTGTGCAAAATTTCAGCTCTCTAAGTTCACGCGTTCTCGAGTCATTGTGTGAGGACCGACGGACGAACAGACGGACATCCAAAACTCAATAGCTTTTAATATTATGCGTGGGTGTCCGATGCATTTTGTTCTACCATCATTATTTCTAGGTTTTTCATCATCTAGGAGGGAATAAAAATAATGGACAGCAACAACATGAAAGGATGCCCCGAATTCCGAGTTAGATCCACAATTTTCAAAAATTGTCACCACTAAAATACTCGTATCAGCTCATTATAGATGAAATGATGAATAATTTTCTACTGCTTTTATACTAACCGCGGTTACCAGCGATACGCGCAACAATTTCAACGTATTCGAAATTTCCATATTTATGGTATTTTCCAGCTCAATGTCCTGTCGTGCTTCGTCTACTCATTTGAACGTTTCTATTCTATTGATGAAACAAACTATGTACGCCATAATGAAGGATTTTTTTAATTAATTCAGAAGACTAGATTCATAAATGTCTATCCAGGACCTGACAAAGGACAAACACGCAGCAAGTATTTCCCTATTTAATTTCTTCTAGTCGCGATAGACATTCCGGATCATCAAATACACAAAATTTACTTGCGTTCCCCAAAATTGTTGACATTCCCCGTGAACGTCTTCTTTGGTGACCATTTGATTTTCGATAGTGAGGCCTATGAAGGTTCGGGTCCGATATCTTTCTCACATTTGAAGAACTGATTTTGTCATTTTTTCTCATTTTTCTCATTTATTGTAAAGCGAAAGCCTCAGCTTGGAAGGCAGTAAATAGTATGCATTCTGCCGGTACACTATCTTAGTGCTATTTTCAAGAACTCACCAGCACTATTTTCTCTTTCAATGTGAGGGAACTATTCATGAAAATACTCAGTTGATTGGGGCAATCCAAATATGTTGCATTCCTGCTAAGAGCACTCACGATAATCGACGATAGTCGAAACGAATTACTGATTCCTGATTCTGGAGGACTGCAGGATAATTAAAAGCCTAAATCATTTATTGCTGTTGAGATCATAGAGCCTGTGATTCCTATGAGCATTTGCAAGCCTCCTAGCTTTTTCTTCGAGACCCTAACTCATATTATTAGACATTAATAAGTATTGGTTTCACTATTGATGTGTACACCCAGTGCACATCAGTCAGTTTAATGCTCCATGTGCAGCTGCTGCTCTTATCCATAATGCACATATATCCAACATTAAGTGTAGACACTACTAAAGGTAGCTGTAAAGGTAGCTTCAAAGTTATGTCTAGAAAGGCTCCACTGAACAAAAGAGCCGTGTTGTTATAGTCGGATTCATCATCATTTCATAACAGATACACCAGTCCTCAGGAATCTTGCGTATCTTGCATATATGAACAAAGTGTCCTGGTAAAAAGGTTAGAAGGACATTATTCGTGCATGCCTCAATTGCTTCATTTCTTAATGAGGCGATTAGGAAATTAAACAGCATGGACCAGAGTAGACGGAAAAGTATGACACCTTACAAGCAATCTGAGGAATATCTAGGAACGCCCTAAAATTGAACAACTCACAATTCAATACTCATTTAAGGACCGCAACCATTGAATGGAGTATCATCTCTGTCGATCGATCTTTTCTGTATACTTACTGTGTGGATCACAAGCTAACATCTTCTGAAGCGTCTGCCTGCACGAAGTTAAGACGCGTAGTATTTAGTAGACATTTATTAAATATCATAAGAACGTTCCAACCAAAGACAGTTTTTAATGTGAACCATCCCTCAACTACTTTTCTGCAGAAAGTATGGACCTTAGTAACAACCAGGCTGGAAGAGTATTCTTGATAGACTTACATGGATTACCATCAGTGTCCTTTTAAATTTTCTCAAAGCTTGGTAACAAAAATGTTCGACATAGTCTCCGATTAGCTCGATACATTTTACCCAACGGTTTGTTAAGTCCTTAAGTCTTCCAAAAGATACGATTTCTTGAATGAATGAGCATTTGTTTTAGTTTCTCGTTCGATGAGAATGTTTTTTCCACCGAACCAATTGGTCATGTTTAAAAAGAGAAATAAGTTGCAAAGGTCCAAGTCTAGCAAATAATGTGTATAGAGGATCAGTTCGAATCACAATTTAACAATTTTCGGCATGGCAATATTAAAAACTTGTAAGCTGTGATCGTTTTTCCGTTTCCATGTAGTTGATGAAGATTATTTCCAGCCGATAGAGTCGTTTCGGAGTACGTTCGCCAGGAGTAATCCACTGTTCGCCAAGAGAAATCTGGAGTGTAATGAAATTATGGATCCATATTTGATCAACGTAATACTACAAAAATTCACTTAGATTGTGCTTAAATATTTCCAAACACTGTTCCGTAATGATCGTATGAATCCTTTTTGCTAAACTATAAGCGCAAACGCGGTACCCATCTTGCCCAAATGTCTATTTAAGATATGAAAAACATCCGTTTGTCTGAGATGTTTGTTATATTAGCTATCTTGAGTATCTCTTCAATTTCCTTAATATCAGCACGCGAAATTAATTTTTTTTTTGCATTATCTGTGCAATGTGAAAATAAAATTATTCTTGCAATTTGAGCCCCATCTATTATCAAACTCAATGAATTATCCAAATAGCCTCCGTTATATAATTTTTTTGTGTTCGTTGTCGTTGAGCAGGTAATTGCCTCAAAGGGGAATGCCCACTTCTTAACTTTAGGCCCGACATGAACAGACCTTAGTGATTTCTTAAACGATGGATTATGATACTCTGAACATATTTTATTAACAATGTTTATTTCCATCTAGCGGGGGAAAGCTTTGGCAATCGGATGTAGATAGAGCTAACTTTCTTGGGTGAAAAGTGGACTTTTCTACTTCTCGTGATTGCTCGAAAGTGGAAAATGGCTTTCTTTGAGAAAAATGTTCACAACAGAGCGGGCACTAATTGCCATATAAGAAAACACTGCAAAAATATATGTGAAATGTAGTAGCTGGGGTATATGTGACCCAAGTGCATGAAATGGGTTCTCCGGCAGCAAAAATGTCCCGAGCAAGTTTTCTGAATCGAGAAAAAGTACACCACCCGGGAGTACTCGGTGAAACCTTTAATTTTATATGCCACATGCCGTATTGGACACCCCCCCCCCACCCCACCGGGTGTTCCTTTCTCCCATCCTTAAAGTATTCAGAAAAAAAATTTCTCCTACGAATTGTAGCTGATAATAAACTGAGGCAAACAGTGAAACTCGTTTTCCGATAGAACATAATCCTAACGAGTTAGAGCCGATCTAAGGTACGAAAAATCTAGTACCTCAATTCGAATAAAAAAGAGGGAAATACTAAAAAAGTAAGTATGGAGGTCGCTATTTAAACCTCCGAGTATAGGCGTGTAGGTACTCAAACTTCTTCTCATGACCTAAGGAATTCGATTCTGTACTAGATTTTCCAAAATGTACTAGATTTTCCAAAATGTACTAGATAAAGCTTTGACACCCCCCCCCCCCCACCTCCCAGCCTACCCCCACTTAATTGAAATAAATATTGTTAATAAAATAAGTTCAGAGTATCATAATGCAACGTTTAAGACATCTCTCATGTCTGGAGACTTCGGGCCTAAAATGGGCATTACCCTTTGGAGCACTAATTCTGAAATAACCTGCAAATATCCATAATATTATAGAAATTGGGAATTAAATGCAAAGTTACATAATCTGACTGAAAGCATAACTATAATTGACATGCACGCTAAGTATACAGTCATTCCAATGAAAGTCAATGAAACCAAAGTACTTTGGACAAAGCTACCAACCTCAATATTTTACAGTTATAAGCATATCCACCGACTTTTCAGTATTGAGTTAATCTATTTACAGATTTATAATTCCACGCCTAATATCCTTCCAGCGTTTTATATTGACGTTGTTAAAATCCCTGGAATGTCTAGAATAAAGCACATTATGTATGTACTTCTTATTCATATGGAGGGATTTTTACAATAGTGGGTATTAATTTTTCCTCATGTAACGTAGTTTTGAAATGAGTTCCCTTTTCTTGGCATGCAGGGACTCACTCCGTTCCAACAGAGGCCAGAAAACTTTTGCAATAATTTGAAAACAATTCAAATAAGGATAATTAGTGTGTAGTAGCTGTTATCGGCTGTCCAATAGCTTTTCCCTCCCTGAAGATATTGATTAAAAAAAGTTATTTTCACATAACAGTGACATGATGGTCAGTCGCAAGTATTAGCTCCCACGAAATTACGATTTCTTGAACTCCGACCATGCTTCCTTCCACCGGCAATGAATTCAAATCGATTCCCAGCAATTTATAATGAGCAAAGATTTCGATGGCCAGTTCCTTCTTGGCTTGAGTGACCTGATTGGGTCTACATTTGTGAATTTTATAGTACTGAGTACCGTCGAATACATTCATGCGTAGTGTCTATTGAGTATTCTTAAGGAAGAAGGAATACTAGGGTCCGTCGATAATGCCTTTCTGCGCCTAACTTACTCTCACTCACTTATGGATTTATAGAAATATTTTGATGAAATATGTTTAGATATTATCATGAAACTTTTATATTGCCCACCTTACATATTGATACTACCGTAATAATGTATATCTCTTAGGTTACTTTTAGCAGTAGCCCCTTTGTCAGTCTCTGGACAAGCCCTGACTCTACTATCGGAATTACAACATCATTTCATTTATTTTACCTTGCAGTTTAAAATAATCAAAATGTGCAAAGTAAGTATTAAAGTGACGAGACAGTTAGTTCATGCAGTCCATAATAAGTACGATGGGAAAAGGTGTAGAGAAAATTTTGGTTCCTCACGAAATGCACCGGAGAGAAGATGTTCAAAGAGCTCAAAAGTTCAGGCAAATTAAATGCTTCTCGCAGGATGTCACAAATGAAAACAAATTTCGAGATAGTACGCCTTTTCCCGATTGTGTCCAAATAAATTAACTCAAGTCCTCGAGATAAGGTGACAGAACAACCATTCCAGCAGACCCCACGAGGGAACCAACGTTGAATTGCTTTACTAGGATTAATGTGAATTGAGTAAATAGAGGTCCATGTTGGGGTAATATATTCCAAGATGAATCTTGGTGACATAGAATCATCAAAATTGCACGACTATCTTTAAATGCCCATTGTCGAGCTGGCTCTATTAGCAATGAAATCAAAATGATCTTCAAATGACAGGCGAGAATTTAATATGACACCCAAATCCTTAGTTTTTTCAAGTCTGGATAATGTGCTCCCACCCACGGATATTTAAAAAGATGATAAGAGACTACCTTTTACAAGAGAACATCATTTATTATAATAACATTTAAACGAAGACAGTTGATGCAGCACGAAATATGAAAAATGGCTAAATCAGTATTTAAAGATAACAATCATTAACAGAACTAACAGTACCTACTAAACAACTTAGCAAAGTCAGCATAAAAGAGAATTGGATAGAATAGTATCCTTTCTTTCTGTCCTTTCTCTGAGGAACTCTAGAAGGATTAACAATCAACAATCGCTGATGACAAAGTTCCACGAAATGGGTCATTCCACAGAAAATCGAAAAAAAAAAATAACTCCATTCAAACTTCACGGAGTTCCATTTTCTCTTTTCCACTGCTTCCTCAAAACCTTTTAAGGATTAAAAATATAAAAAAACGACCTCGACTGATTTCATTCAGCATCCTTAAATAAATAGCGTTTGTTTCATGGATTTGTGATATGTACATTCTGAGGTATAAATTTTTGATGTTACACCTATACCAACCAAAATTTGTTACTTTTTTCAAATTGCAAAATACCGTATGTTCGTCAAAAATCGACAAAAACAAAAACTATTTTAGCAAAATACTATTAATAATAAAGCCAGCCAACCTGTGAAATTTCATTAAAATCTGTGACGCAAATGCGACTCGCATACTTCAATTGGACAGATACGACGAGATCCAATTTATGAAGTGTTCTCAGTAGATATGAATCTTACAATTTACGTTTGTCGTGCAAAAAAGCGTCGACTGTCTAATCCTAATTAAAATTAGATTAGCTCGTGGTACTATAGGTTATAGGTTCAAACTAGAGTTGAGAAGTCCGGAAGTATTCCGGAATTTTCCGGAAGTTTTCCATTGCCATTTTAAAATGAAAGTTTCCGCAGTGTCAAAGAAAAGTACTTAAGTACAAGTACCGAAGACTTGAGTACTTCAGCGTAAGTACAAGTACCGCATGTATGAAAAGTACTTGTTATTAAGTACTGCATACGTTTTTAGAATCTTTGTACGTTGGCAGTAATATAAAGAAGTTTATAGAATTTAGTTAGTATTAATAAATAAATACCACTGATTACTATATTATAGTTTTAAAAGGATATTTATTTATTAATAGCCACCGGCGATGCACGTAGAGTTGGCCGTATTCACCAAGCCATTTAATTGAAATTTAATTTAATTCGTATTTTAGTACTCCCATTAGAGAGAGTTGATGCCCACTTAAATCATAATTAAAGTTATATATGCGTTATTATAACATAAAATAACGCAAAATTAGATTTTAATTTAATTTTATGTGTGCCCTATAACCCTCTCTTACAGGACAGAAATTAAATTTCAATTAAATGGCTTGATGAATACGGCCCTAAAACTTTCACTTCTCATTTTATAAATTTATTGGAATTAATTTAAAAAATATTAAACATTTTATTAATCATTTCAAAAATACTTCATTTGCTTTAAATAATACAAAGGTTTTTTTTAGAATTTTTTGGCATTATTGGAAACCGTCACCGGACCACATAAAATTCGTATATCTGAAAATAACTCCAGTTGGCCAACAAAGCGAATAAAAATGCTACCGAAAAATTTTCTGGAAATATCATAAATACTGTTAGAGCCTCAAGTACCATTGACCGTTGTCGCTACCAATAATGCATAAAAATTCTAAGGAAAAAATTTCCAGTATATTTCTAAGAAAAAATTCAGGACTTCCTACATCAGGTCGAGGCATCGTTTATTTTATATTGGACCGAGGCATTGCTGGTTTAATCTTGATTACGTCATCAAGTCAAGGCATCATCGATTTTATATTCGAGCGAGGCGTTACTGGTTTTTATTCTACTTGCCCAGTCTTGTTTGTATGTGTTATTAGTTTATCGAGGGCTCTGCTTTGACGCACGGGTGTGGTACATGTTCTAACAGTTCTTTGCGTGCTTTAAAACTCAACGAAATTGTGTTTACTTCTCTACGTACAGTTAGATATTTTTTTTATATGTAGGTACTTAATAGACTCAGAAATACTTAAGTAAAAATCTTGGTACTTAAGTACAAAACTAAGTCTTAAGTACAAGTAAATTGAAGCAAGTACTTATATTGTACTAAGTAGGGCAGTAATAAGTCTTCAGTAACGAAAATGTACTTTATGTTGTACTTAAGATCTTTTTTTATTTAAGTAGTGTCCAGTTCTGTAATGATTGATCGCGTTCCTCTATATTCAGGATGATTCAACTATCGAAGTTTAGGTCACCGTTTATAGTCGTCCTTAGGCAGAGTATGCAGCTGCTACAATTATGGCAAAATATGCTGTAGTTAGATTAATGGCCGAATTTTCCGCTTTTGTCTTATGGCAAAGTATGTTGCAGTTGTCTTATATACTCTGCCATAAGTTATAGTATATGGATGTCAGATATGTCACTGTTTGGTGAGAATTAAAATCACTTGGATTTATATACAATAACTCATCAATATTAATTACACTGCTAAATATATTAAAGTAAAGTTATTGTTAAGATTGCAAAAATAAGCTTAAAAAGTCTTATGTAACTGCTATATTAGCACTTATTTGTAATCAATTAGAAAGTCTTTTAATGCTTAATATAAATTATGTTGAGTAAAGTGATGACCTCAGGCGTTGGTACATATTTTTCATATTTTATTTATGTTTGCATAACGCAATACGCGTGCGTTGCAATTTTTCTTTAGATCAAGTATTCCTTTTTTTTTAAATTTATGTCTATATTTTTGTTTGTGGTCATGCTTTGCCCACCCTTTTAATCCCTTTTCCATAGTAGATCTCTAATTAATAATGATAACAATGAAAAATATTTTAATCAATATTTAGATTTAATTTTAGTAATCATATACAAAATAAAATGAATTTCAAACGTTAATGGTCCTTCTCATCTAAAACTGATTAGAAGAAATCTGTACTTAAATATGAATGGAAGTCAGCAGTCTCCCCTATCATCAGGCAATGCTTGCAAACACTTAAAAAGTGTTTTTTTTTTTTTGGTTTTGTTGCAAAACTGTTTTCCTTTACTTATGCCGTCTTTTCTTCAAATTGGTTCGCTGCTTATCGAGCACGGTATGGAAAACGTTTGCGTTATAATTTTAAAGAATAATGAGGATAAATTCGTCAGAAAAACAGAGATATTGCCATTTAAATGGAACATCTGATTCAAGTTACGTTTCTCCAATCCTTCTTTTCTCCCTTTCTTTCTGAGGTGGTGAATGTGATTAATTAATATTTCTTTTTTTAAACATTGAAAACGAAGTCTTCCCCGCTCACAAAGAGGATTGGATGAACTTGTTTTATACGTAAAATATACCCAATAGACCAATTCCCCTAGACGAATTTTCGTTTGTAATTTCGTATGGTCGGATCTGCGCAACTTTGATTTTTGAAGTGGTTTTTCGCATATATTTCTAGAACCGTTCGTCGGAAAGAAAAAATGATTATTACCAATTTCATAGGATACGTAAAAAAAAAAAAATTTTTGTATGGCAAGATCAAGAAGGGGTTGTCCTGTTTAGTCCAGTTTTAAAATTTTATTGACTATTTTTATAAAAACGCCATGTACAAAATTTCAACTGTTGTTCAAATGTTGTGGTCCATACCAGCATGTTCCATCAATCATATAAAATTTATATACTCTGATCATACAGTATACTTGTATACGTAAAAACCCTTCAGTTAAGTAAACGCGTTCTCAATTTATTGTGCGGACGGATAGACAGAACAGATGAAAATACAAAAATCAAAATAACTTTTAATATTATGTGTGGATGTCCAATCCATTTTGCTCTACCATTATTATTTCTATGCCCGACAAACTGAATGAAAAACTTAAACTACAATAGCCGTAAAGACGTTACGGATTTCAACGAGACTGAGGTTTAATTACGAAAAATTATCATTTTTATCACATTCCGTAAGGGTTATTATCTTCACATTTAATGTTTTCAATTTTTCGTAAGTAAACTTTAGGCTCGTTGAAATCCGCAACGTCTTTACGACTATTGTAGTCGAGCCATTAGTATACCCTATGATTCAACATCTAGATTCTAGGATAAAAAAAGATTTCAAGATTCTGACGTTAAAACCTAAATCCAAAGCTAATCAATAAAATCCTACAACCAAATGATTTATTTAAATTAACATGACAGAAGAAAAATCAAAATCAAATCGTAAAATATGCACACTATAATTATAGCCATTTTGTTCTCAATAATATTATAAAATCATTTAGAAACATATGATATTTGAAGAATAGAGAGGTGATCATTATGCATTCGCCACCGAGGTATATATATGCAACCACCAAATGTGTTACGTCATCAAAGCTTTAAAGAAATTCAACTCAACTAACCTGATTTGTTCTACGTATAAAAGTTTTATAACACAGTTTTATAACAAAGCTCAATATTCTCAAACAGGTACAACTATGGTCATCTAGCTTGGAAGTGACTACTTAAAGTTGCGACCTTTATATAATATATACACAATGATAATACCTAATTTATTGAATGTTCTCTTCCTCATATCCAAAAGAGCCAACATTTTGGGAATTTTACGTACTTTATAGGTTTTCTTGTGCGAGATACCTAAATTAATTGATTTGGGGAAATTAAACTGATTTTCCCTTTCTATCAGAAAAAAAATTTTAGGGAAAAACGTGTCTTAAATTTAGGGAATAGTCCTAATATTTTTTGCAGTGTATTACGGCTTAAACGTGGATAATATATACATATACATATACACTGTACTATATTCTTGCCAATCTCTCTTCAACCACAAAACGAAGACGGACGTTTGTTTTCCTGGAAATCGGAAATTCCTAGAATCCATAAAAAATTGCGAGAACCAACAAATATTAGTATTTGGTTATATAAACGCATACATATTTTCTTTTCAGAACACATGCCGTAAAAACTAACTAGACTATTTCAGACCTTATTGATGTTTCGGTTTTATTTTGTAATAATTGTTTGCTTAAAAGCACTGAACTCATAAAAAAGGCACAGAATGTGATGAAAAATCCCAAACTTTCGAGCAACTAAAAAAAATTCCCGGACAATTTCCTTGAAAATGGCAATATTTCCGGAAGTTATCATGCCTAGTTCAAAATTTGCTACAACTTAAGAATTATAACAGAATACTCACTGAACAGCAATTGATTAGGATGTTGCAACTTATCTAACATTGTAGGTTCCATCACAACAGTAGATACAATATAATGCTAGAGGATTTCAGGAAGTTAATGATGGTATGTTTCACATTTTACTAGATCTTAATCAAAATATAAATGTGGGAAACAACTCAAGATATCCTACATTCCTATGATCTCATCAAGGGTATAAAAGGATATAAAAACTCACATCCCAAACGGAAAACTCAATTTCGAACAAATTAAATTCTCTCAATTTTCATTTTCTACCTTTCTTATACGAAGATTCTTCATCTTCAAAGGAAAGTAGAAAATTTTTTTTTTTAAATCGATTCATTTCTTCAATAAAAAACGTTCAATGAAAAAAAAACGGATTCGTTCAAATTAAGTTCTCTCTCCGATAGGGTTATAAATTTTGTCAAATTGTGAAATTTATATGTGAACAAAAGAAATCTCATCCTATTTACGCATCCACCTTGACACAATCAACAGCAAAATGTAATTACTATTACGAGGTTAACGCGGTACACACCCAAATCCATAGAATTGCTACACATTTTTGGTAATAATCCCAGCATCTATTAGAGAGCAATTAACAAATTTTCTATGTAGTAGAGACATGCACTAAATATATACATGAGTGTTCATACCTATATACATATATATTGTAAATATAGGAATGGTTTAATTGAACACACTAACAATATCAATAATATCACATTCCCCGCAGAGACTCTGCATTGTCTGGTGTTCTGATAACGATTGCTAAATTCAATGACAGTCTGATCAATTTTATGGCCACAATTGCTACAAAATTAGTTCACATAACTACAGAGCTCCTGTTCAAAGGTGCACGGGTCATTAATTTTGTTAAAACCGCCTCTGGTGACACAACTGCTATATTGGGTCTCAACATCCTGTTAACTGGACTGAACCCATATACAAATACACACATATATATATATACGAATCCCGAAAGACATTGAGGTTATAACTTTTGGGCTTTTATGAAAAGCTTTCAGATTATTCTCATTTTAAAATGTCTTGACGTTTTCCGCTTTTCGATATCTGCCTTTGTAATATTTTCGTTATGTATATGTACATTTAGTTCTCCTGCTGGTGGAATGCTTTATTTCAAGAAAATGCACTTCTCTTATTATATTGCAGATAAGTACAGTTATAAAATCAGAAAAAAAAAATTTAGGGCAATTTTTTTAAAAATTTTAATCTAAAAGTTGGACAACATCCAAGCTGTTACTCGTGAACATTTGTTTTCTATAGTTTATGAAGCTGTATACATACATATGTACATACCTATGCATACCTATATATTTACAATGGCAAAATAATGGCAAGGAAAAAGGTCTAATAAGAATGAAACTTGTATATAAATACTTTGATAATTTTGAGCATTTTAACAAAACCTCATTAATAATTTTGATTCATAATTATAAGACTGATTTAAGTAAAGTTAAATTAGTTAAATTCAATTATATATTTTTATGGGAACAATTCAAGTTCGAAGCCCATCTTTAAAAACCGGACCAGATTTGGATCTCAGGTAGGTATTATTCTGGGATATAATGAAATCGAAAAAAAGTTCAGAGCAGCTCAAAATAGAGCAGATCAGAGCAAGTCAGTTTACTTTGTATTAACTATCAGATTAAAATAGAGCAGAAAAGATCAAAAGCAAGTTCATGAAATACATTTTTCTGAAATTTTCAGAGATCTGTGTGGATGCCCTTGGTTTTCAAATTAAATTCGCAAACTCATAACAGAGAGAGATCTGTTGTACCAGCAGTGCAGGATTTCTGGCTCTGATTCAGACCGTAGTCGCTACAGAGCGGTGCAGAATAGAGTCACTTCTGTCATTCGATCGGTCAAGCGAAGGTACTTCAATTCGAAGTTAAATCCTGCTCTGCCCGCTAGAAATTCGTGGAGTAACCTGCGTAGGCTGGGTGTGTACTATAAAGACTCTGCCCCTTGTGAACTTGATCCTAATGACCTAAACAACGCTTTCACATCTATTCAATCCCCAGCTAGTTTACCCTATCAGCAGCGATTGGACACTGATGAAGTAGTTCAGATTAATAATAATAGTGGTTTCTCGTTCAAATGTGTAGATCTCCATGAAATATTAAATGCGATTAGTATAGAATTAAGTCATCTGCTACTGGTCCTGATGATATCTCGCCAAGATTTATAAAAAAAAATTTTTCATCCAATTTCTCATATTTTAGTGCATGTGTTTAATATGTGTTTAACTACTTCGCAGTTTCCATCACATTGGAAAAAAGCTATCGTGTTGCCATTTCCTAAGTCTCGCAAATGCTCTGCTTCCTCAGCAAAGTTCTTGAGAAATTAATGCATTCTCAAATTACTTCCTTTTCCAATCAACAAACCTTTACTATCTTGCTGGCACGCAGGTTTCAGACCACGGCATAGCTCTGAGTCGCCATTGCTCAAAGTGGTGTCGGACATTGGTGACGCAATTGACAGAGATCGGATAGCCATACTAGTCCTTCAGAATTTCAGTTTCTCACCTACAGCTATGTATCTCTCTTATCAAAAATTTTCTCCTCTGCCATAGCCAATCAACTAAGACTTAATCAGTTTCATCTCCTTTAACAATCAGTTAAGACTCAATCAGTTTCATCTCCTTTAACTCTTCACTGCGGTATACCCCAGGGTTCTATTCTCGGTCCTCTTCTCTTCTGTCTATACATAAATGATCTACCCACGATTTTGCAAGATACTTCGGTCCACCTTTACGCTGATGACGTACAAATTTATCTAGATAGGCCAATTGGCTTAATCGAGGACGGTGTCCTTCAGCTTAACAATGACCTTGATAGGATCTGTGACTGGGCCAGTCGCAATCAACTAATTGTAAAGCCAAATAAATCAAATTGTCTATTTGTGAATAGGAGGGATTATGACCTAAATGATCTACCAGTAGTTAAGATCAACGGCATCGACATACCATATGCTAGATTGGTTAAAAACCTGGGTGTCGTGCTACATACTAAGTTTACTTGTTCTACCTCACTTTATCTTCGGGAGTCTAATATTTCCAAAACTGGATTCTTGCTGTCAGCGGTAATTAACGGTAGCTTTCAATAACACGATTCGATTTATATTCGGCTTGCCCAGATTTTCTCATATTTCATCCTATGTCGACTCCTTTCTTTGATGCTCTTTCGAAACATTCCTCATGAACAGAAGGCTGAAATTCTTGTACAACTTGATTCATGCGAAAGAGCCAGCTTATCTCCAGGACCGTATTCAATTCTTGAGCTCCACTCGACATCGTCGTCTTCTGTTACCTAGCTTTGTTACTCAAATTGATGAGCGATCTTACTTTGTACAGGTCGTTCTTAAGTGGAATGGCTTACCCGTCAGCCTTCAACGTGCCGGCTCCGTTGGGACATTCGCACATTCGCACATACGCACTGACCCGATGCTATGCACTGCATTGCGCTGCACCTCTTCGATTTCTCGACTATATTTTTATACACATCATTATTGTTATTATTTACATTTGTTTCTTTTCTTTTCTTTTTCCTTTTGCTTTCTTAAATCTAGTTTAATTTTTGTTCTTTTACTATAATATTATATTATCTCATATATCAATTGTTCGAAATATTTGTATAACGTTTTTTATTGTTATGATTCTACCCGCGCTTATATTTTACACACACACTGTTAATATTTAGAATTTTTCCTACGTTAATTTTACACTTTTAAGATTTCTAAAATCTTATGTACTTTTGCCAGCAATAAAATTTATTATTATTATTATATGTCATTTCTCTGCATTGCACTAGGAATATTGCATTTCTGTTATTGTTTTAATTAATTAATTTAGTAAAAAAATCATTTAACCAACTACATATCTATAGTGATTCACCTTATCAATAGAATGGTAGAGAATATATATAAATATGTATTACGGAAACACAATGAGTTCTCATTTGTAGAAAATGTCAACAAACTTAATTTTTGACAGTTCTCACATGTCTCTACTGCTGCTCTATGTAAGTTGCTCCTACAAAAAATTTGGAGCAAATAATCTTGCTCTAGGTTGCTTTCGAGCAGACTCATTAATCACAGTTCAGTTCACATTAGAGAACTTTAGTAGTGCTTTAGGTTCATAAAACACGGGCTGTCTTCAAGATTTTTGATCGAGCTGCTCTAGGAGCAGAGCAGAATAAATCTGTCAAAATCGCCAATCCATAAGGGAGAAAATAAGATACCTGCTCAGAATACTGGACATAATAGTGCTGCTCTTCTTTATTACAGCGTGTTTTCTTTGTCTGAGAAACTATTAATTTCTTTGAATCTCGAAGTTATGCGTTTTGGTCTTCAAATGGAAATATGATCAAAATTCAGTTTTTGTAACATTTTGTCGTCCGACTATTTAAGTGTCGTATACGATTAATTTTCATTGCTAACAATAACATGACTGAGCCCATCTTATTGGGCTATAGCCCAATTCAGAATCAGCGCAGCATACATCATGATATATGCTGCAAAGATATGAACAGTGTAGGGAACTTTGTAATGCTAACTTTTTTTTATAATTCACAATTATTTACAAACATAACATCTTAATACCGAGTTTTTATATTGTGCATAATTTTAATTTAGTAGTTTTTAAAAAAAAAATAGATCCGGAGGAAATATGAGATAAATAAGATTTGAAATTTATTTTTTGCCTCAGTATGTTGGCTGAACTGTTGCAGCATGCATTAAATCTTAAAATTTTCCAAACTCTTGCATCATGATGCATGCTGAGCCGATTGCGAATTGGGCTTATGTCATTTCTGTCACTTTAAAGGCAAAAGATCTTAGCATTCTGGAATTCTATACAGCCTCAGAAATAGCAAAGTGATTCAAGTCATCTCTCATATTGCTCAGAACTATCCTCTGCGCATGGCTCAAATTGTATAATTATTTTATATTTGACAAACTTGTACATATTTATATAATATATACTAAATATATAAATATGTACTTATTTTACAGTATTTTTATATAACATTTCGGTATTTCAAAACAAAACAATTTCTTCAACTATCACGATAAGAGATTTAAGCGTACCTCGGTGAGGAGCTCTTATGTTAAGAGAAATTTGACAGATATTTTCGTTTGCTAGAATATCAAATCTCTTAAAAAGAAATCTCCACAAAAGTTAAGAAATCAGCTGACGTCTGACATCTCTTAACTCTTTACGTAGAATACCAATGGCTGCTAATGGAATTTGACAGCCCAGTTAAGATGATAAGAGCTCTTATCGCTTATGTAGACTCGAGGGTAACTCTACCTTTATGGTCGACATAGAAAACAATAATATTTTCCAGTTTTCAGGGGAGGCGGACTTTAATCTTTAGGGGGATGCAACATGGGTATTTAAATAAAAAAAAATTTATGAGGCTTTAATAAGGTTATAAAAGTAAAACAAACAAACAGAGCTAAACATGTTGCAATATAATAATAAAAGACAAAAGTATACATAAAACAAAACTATAAACGAACAAAAATCAATCCAATCGGTAACTGATGGCAGCTCCAACAATTTCTCCCTCAAAACCAAATGAAAAAATGGACTTAGCTAAATTGAGTGCGAACCGAACGATGGAGAAACGAAAATTTTGCTTAGTTAATTTTGAGTTTTTATGGAGACCAAATACAAAAAAATTAAATTTAAAAAGAATAAAAAATATGTCGAACGAAAGTGGAATTTTTCGCGATACCATATCGATAGGGTCCCACAAGGCCAGCCTACAAGCAGCTGCTGGGTTGCAAAGATAACCCCATTATTCATCACCTCTAACATAAAGCTTATCCTTTCCACAGCGTTTGTAGCAATTTCAAGGCTGCCACATGTGGTGTTGTACTAATGTTTCGATTGTTATAAATAGCTTTCATATAATAGATGTGCTCTTTTGTGTCCGCAGAACAGGACAGAATAAAAGATACACAAACGAACGCCTCATACATTTTCATAGAAAATTTATAAATGTAGCGAACAGTACAAATAGTTCGCTTCAATTTACAGAAGAATTTGCTCTCTCCTGTATATGGGAGTTCTAGAGCACGGTTGCCGTCCTACCACTAATCCAAGCTTGTTCTAAGCCTTAATATTGCCGAATTTTCCCACCCCAGTATTTTGTGACACATCTTTTGCAATTCTTTTAAAAACCACAATTGAAATCGAAAGACTACCAACCAGTGTTGGGCAAAATGGAATCTGATTAATGATTAACAATTGCAATTAATCATGTAATCTGTAATCAGATTACTTTGTAACAGATTACTAATGTAATCCCTTTCCATAATTACATAATGTAATCGATTAACGTGTAATGTGATTACAAGTTAATCTGATTACACATTAATCGATTACAAGTTAATCCCACTACATGTTAATCTAATTAATGTGATTACATTTAAGACATTTAAGATATTTGTATTCTAATTCTTCATAAAACTCCCTAAAACTAATTTCGTACGAGAACAATACTATTTTCTTTCAATTCATTTCATTATATTATTAATTACTTTTAAGTAATCTGCAAAGTAATCTGTTACAATGTAATTAGATTACAAAATAATCTAATTATATTGTAACAGATTACACATTTGATAGATTACATATTCTCTCATAAGTAATCTGATTGAAATGTAATCGAATACAATTTAATTAGATTACTTTGTAATTTGACTAAACTGTAATGGAATTATTAATTAAATTACACTGCAATCAGATTACGCCCAACACTGCTACCAACACAGTTCCTATGTACGTACGTATATTAAAGAATTCCATAAAATGTTCATAGTTCCTATGACGAAGTTCAATCCAGTTATTCGCCATATGCTCTATAGGTAAAAATTATGTTTCAGAGTAGAGTTGCATTAGTGTATCTATGTATGTAGCGTTCCCATCTGAGATTATACAGCAAAAAGAATGGTCTATGAGGAAGAAAAACTTAAGCATTTTTCTTCATGTAATAGAACCGCATCGATGTGTTCGTTTTAGTCATGGAAGTAGTAAGCCACGGGTATTCAGAGCGGACAAATAATATAGTAGTTGAAACTTTATTAAGTATTGAAGAAATTTAATAGAAGAGAACCCATTATACAACAACATTTTAAATTAATTTTTAACCTTTTGATTTCATAATTTTTTTAAAAAATTTTACATTTTTAAGAATTTTCTTAGTGCTCCATTTATTTTCTGATAATAATTCTTGGCGTGTTTTGGTATAGCTGATATAATTTAAGCGTCTCAATGACAATTCAACTGTAAACAAATAAACTGGCATTGGAAAATGTTAAATTTTATTAAACTACGGTTGTTTCTGCATCACAGCACAGCGTATTTCATTACTATAATATCTACAAAAATGTGGAGTCTCGATTATATTAAATCTCTCAAAAAAAAAAAAAACGATTGTTTCTCACTATTACTAAGTATAAATAACTTTTAATTACACTTCTTTATCAAAAAATCACTAAAACAAAACCGGACAAGCACCCGACATACGTAAAATCAAAAAGTCCTAAGGGGATTTGCTCAGGAAAGCTAACTTCGTCGATGGTTCTTAAGAATTGTAAATAAGTCACCTCCTTTTGATATTTAATATTCTCGTTTCATTTATTATTTGCTTAGCCAATTGCACAATTTTACACCGCAAATTCTTACACACTTCGGACAACAAAATTATTATACGGTAAACTGGTTTACAAATTCTCGACAAGTTTTATCTTTAATCTTTTTATAATAAAATTGCAAAAGGTATTTTCTCTAAAATGCAATCAACTGACCTTTATTAAATTCCTAAGTGAACTGACTTGAAAAATATTTTTTGCAAAAACAATCTAAAAATCTGGCCTACTCTAAAATACAATTTCGCATACGTAGTGGTTAAAATGAAACGATTTTTTTTTTTAACTAAATTATTTAGTTGTGGAGTAGTGCCAGAGGAATCGAAGGAACGAATAAACATAATTAAGTAAGAAATATATGTAAGTCGCCATATATGCAACTGACACAAAATAGTGTCTCAGCCCTCTATTGTCACCACATACCTCCTTCCACTCCCATCAGCAAGTATAAATGCTTATCATACGTACACGAATTTTACACAATTATAGCCACTATCCTTTTTGCTATATAATCTAAGATTTCCTTATTTATTGTTGTTGGAAGCCAAAAATCAACACGTGGACATCAAGCAAGCTGAAACTATGCATATGCTTCGTTCATTGTAATTCCGCCTATTTGTACACACATACTTAAAATGTGCGGTCTATTTTGTAAATGAAATTCTTTGTAGCAAAATTCTTCTTCCTTAATCCAGCGGCGAAGATAAAGGTAATCGCGGAAGATTATCATCTTCTTATTGCGGACATCACGTCCTTCGGGAGAAATGTGCCCGGAATGTAAGACTCTTGATGAAGTGTTTTTGACTCATCTGGAAGATATCCTCAATCACTGTGCTTTTTCATCACAATGTTTGTTGGGAACATGAAGAGAGGAGTGAAGTAAAATAAACAAAAAAATATATCGTCAAACAAAAAAATATATCGTCAAGACAGACAGGTGGCAAACATGCATAGAAATTTTACGATTGTACCGAATTTTCTTCCTGGTAAGCTTTCGCGATTTGCCAATATGACCTATCCCCATTTGCGGCTACTATCCCATATAGTTATGGAAAATTACAGATCTTTGTAGTGCTTTGCCTACCAACTTCACGAGGAAATTGATTTAGTCCATTTTAAACTATGACTCTATCCAAAGTATAACAGTTAATTAATAAATCGATTTCATATAAAATTTCCTTCTATCTTGATATTACAGGTATACATATACAATAAATACATAATTGGATGACGACACTAAGGCAATTTACTGTAAGAAAACTGAAGTCCGTACAAATAGAGAAAACAATCTTATTATAAAATCGATCGTATTCCTCCTTCTAGAATTCATATTTACTTACGTATTGGCAGGAAGTCATCACAGAATGTCACACATATTGCTTTTTCATTTCTGAAGCAATTCCCGTTAGATACATATGAATACGTTAACAAATGCAATTTCCTTTCCAGACGAGACGACCGCTCACACTGGCATCCTTCAATATGAAAATGAATTTCAAGCAGGAAGTTTGTTCTCTTCTGATGTGACCGACCCGAACCCGTATCGCATCAGTACCTTTTCCAATCCATACACATAGATCACAAATCACAGCATCTTTCTCTAGAGTGGAGGATGTTATAATTGAATTTTTGACGTTGAGAATATATGACACGATGCATATGTATGTAAATACGACTGCTTGTAGGCATACCTCTTATGATATACGAGAACAAAACTTAAAAGGGACAGTTTCTTGGTATACCCAAAATGAAATCTAATCGGTGTCTGTCTGTCTGTCTGCCTGCCCTCACGATAAATCGAGAACGCGTTCACTTAGAGGTACACAACGTTTTTATAAAAATAGTAAATACAATTTCAAAAATGGATTAAATCGGGCAACATACAAAATTTAAGATTTTTACGTTTACTGAGAAAATGATCAGTCCTAGACATTTTTATTGAACTAAAAACTTCTTGAGAATACGAAATCCTATGAAATTGATTATAATCATTTTTACTGTCCGACAACCCGTTCTAGAAATATATGCGAAAATCCAATTAAACAATCAGAAGTAACCATACGAAATTTCATACGGGCCTTCATCTAGGGTATATCATAAAAATTGGTCTTAGAACCAATTTTACTTTTTTTCTTTGTTTAAATTTCTAAAGCGCTTGTCTACTTTTGTTTTTTTTTTAATATCATATCGAAATCCAATATTCAAAAAACATTTTACCCTAAGGCTTTTTTTCCAGTTCCAAAAAAAACCTATCAAAGTATTTGTTGAGAGATTTAAGCTGGCGTAACAAAGAGCAAATATTTAAGGTCAATTAAAATCATTGCCATCGGTGCTTCAGGAATTTCGGTCACATTGAAAAGTTTAAGTTTTAACGTATCTACCTTGTTGACAAAACTACAATATTTGCAATGAGTGTGGCACCTGTGTGATAAAATTTTGAAGAAAATAGACTGCAGTAAATGAAACTTTTGGCAAGATATAAACGTACATAACATATGTATGTATGTAAGAAAAAAAGCTTGTACGATTGCAGATATCGTTATCCTGGTATAGAAAAAAAGCTTACATACAAATAATAGAGAAAATGAAAGTTTATATGTGCAGCTTATTTTCAATAATTCCCAGGAAACTGCAAGGCGGGAATAAATCCTTTTTCCATAATTGGAATATTCCCGAATCACTTGATTTTAAATTACTTTAACGTCGGTGTTCTAGTTGTTATAAAAGCGTGCTCAGGGATAATCCTGAGAGTTCTAACACATTTTCCAGTAAATTTCAGTTGCTAATGCAATTTTTTTTAACGTTACTTAAAATACCTAGGGAATATCATTTGATGCATTTGCATGGCTGATATACATAGGAAAGGAAATTAGAAAAAAGTCACTCAGAGTGCGAAACACAAAGTTGATCTATTTTTCAGACGACTTAGATTGATCAATACCAAAAGTTTTATGCATAATTATTGTTAACCGAGTTTCATCTGTGTAATTTAAAAAATATTTGTCTATATAAAAGCGACCATTGTCCAGGTTCGAACCTAGGCTACAGTCGTGATAAAAATGTCTGGAATTGGCCTTTAACCAACCTACCCTCTACAATATAAAAACTTCGTTGGTTGATTTGATTAACCCTTATATAGACTACGGACACTTAGGTCTGTGCACACCTTTTCGTTTTTCAGACAAAAAACAAAAACAAACAAGTAAAAAAGCTAGAATTAGTCTAAGACCAATTCTTATGATACCCTAGATGAATGCCCGTATAAAATTTCGTATCGTCGTCACCGATCTATGCAAGTTTGATTTTGAAGTGGTTTTTCGCATATATTTCTAAAACGGTTTGTCGGACAGGAAAAATGATTATAATCAATTTTGTAGGATTTCGTATTTTGAAGAAGTTTTTAGTACAATAAAAATGTTTAGGACTGATCGTTTTCACAGTATATGTAAAAAGTTTAAATTTTTATATGGCAACACCAAGAAGGAGCTGCCCGATTTAGTCCAATTTTTGATATTTTATTTGTTAGTACAATAAAAACACCATTTACCAAAGTTCAGCTCTCTACGTCGACGCGTTCTCAGGCAGTGTCCAAATATACAGTACAAAACCAAATTTTTATATGGCAACCCCACGAGGGAGTTTCCCGATTTGTATCATTTTCGAACTTAATTTTACTTTTTTTTGTAAAGTCCGTGTACAAAATTTCAATTCTCTAAGTATATGCCTTCTCGAGTTATCGTGCGCACAGACGGACGGACATGCAAAAATCAAAATAACTTTTAATGTTATGCGAGGGTTTTTTTTTTTTTTATATATTATTAAGCCAAGCTCAGGGGATACCCTATGATGCAAAGCACAGCATGGCAGGAAGGAGATAGGGAAAGGATTAGGGGATATGAGGAAAGTGGCGGAGGTGCCGATGTATGTCGCCCTTAAACTTCCGCAGATTGTATGCCGGAGGAAAAACAGAAGATGGTAAGCTGTTCCACATTCGCACTGTTCGGGATAAAAAAGCATCTCTGAATTTTACTGTACGGCCGAAAGTAATTTGAAGGGTTAAAGGATGTGCGCGGTTTGCAGCGCGAGTATTGCGTGCAGGAATCATTCTACAAGGGATTAGACTAGATATTTCATCAGAACATTGACCATGCATATAGCGATAAACTAGCGAAAAGCATCCAACATTGCGGCGGTGCTCGAGTGAGTCGATATGACAAGTTATTGCCAAATCGCCAATGAGCTTGAAGGCTCTCTTTTGGACAATATCCAATGAAGCTAAGGCTGTGCGACCAGCCCCGGCCCATATATGGGAGTTGTATTCCATTCTAGGTCTAATGTAGGACTTGTAGAGGAGCGCTAGATTTGACGGGCTGAAATATTTCTTACACCTTTTCAGAAATCCAAGACATTTCGATGCTTCTTTGGCAACAGAGAAGATGTGATCTGTCCAGTTTAACTTACTGGAAATATTAATGCCAAGAATGCTTAGTGACGGTGAATCAGAAATGAATGCTCCATCAAAAGAAACGGGTGTGGTTAAGTTATGATCTTGTTTGTCTTGGGTGTCCAAACCATTTTGGTCTACCATCATTATTTCGAGGTGTTACAAACGGAATGTATCCCGGGATACAGATTTAGTTAACTCGATTGGTTAGATCTACTCAGTTTATCAAGTTCGTTTTGAAATTCCCGTCCCACATGAGCTTTGATTTCACAACGACAGATGAAATAGCTCTAATTACTGTCGGAGAAAATAAAGATGTTTTTATTGCTAAGAGTTCTCTTCGGATTTTCGTAGACATAATATCGAGCTACCCGGATATGGCGTGAATTAAATACAAGAAGTAACTATGACTTTTAAGTTTTATATTTAGCTTTACCGTTTTTAGTTTTTGAGGAATATATAATAGTATTTTCATGTAAAAGTCCGTTTAAGGAAGAATTTGGTCAATCAAGAACAGTGCTGAGCATTGCAGATTGATTGGGTGAAAAGTGAAAAAAATATAGGCATTTAAAAAAAATAGTGAAATGCTGTTAAGGTTGGCCAGTGCTGTCTAAGCTGCTGGCCAGTTGAGGAAAAATGTGCGGAAATGATTGAAAATGACCTGGAAAAGTATAATTGAATGAAATAAAAAGCTGAATTTGTTGAATTTTTTTATTTTTTAGCGAAATTTGAATGGCACATTATTGAAAATCGCATTTCAGGCAAATGTCGTTACATTGACGCGCTTCAAATGCACTTCTCTCTTACATTGTCCTAAGATCGGCTTTTTCTGCGTTTTTTTGGTGGGTATCATCCTTTAGCTTGTGTTTTATTGGCGGACTTCGTTGGGATTGGTGCTGGACGTTTTAGGGCGTCTTCCAAGTACACAATTACAGTGGCGCAACCTTGAGGACAAGCGCCATTGCCGCATCAGGGACCGGATTCACTAACTCGGAGAGTTTGGGAGATGAGAATTTTCGTTTTCCCCGGTTAAAACTCTCCATTCTCTAACATACTTGAGGAGTTAAAGGAAAGTGAGAAGTATCGAAATATTGAAAGACGGATAACTCTGTGTGGAAGGGTCGTAGAGCATTGCTGTTTTTTCCTACGGATTTAGAGTCTAGAGCACAAAAATATAGGTGAACAATTTCTGAGGGAGGGGCTTTTGGGGATGGGGTGTCGTACTACCCCCATTGGGGGTTGTCCAAAATCCGTCATGTTTGGTATCAAATTAAAGAGGGAGAAACGAATAATCGAGTGGTGTAGTTTTTTTTGATCATTTTACCTTCATAACTGAATTTTTACCGCCGAAAGACGGATTTTTTGCACTTGGGTCATATACACCCCAGTTCCTATATTTTGCATATTTTTCTACCGTTCTTTATTTCTCTTTTTTTCTCATGGAAAGTGAATTTTCACGACTTACAAGTTCTTCATAATGATGAGTTGGAAATATGTCCATTTTTATACGAGAAAACGGCCTTTTTTTCATCTTAAGAAGGACTGATTGAAACTGGATTGAAAAAATAATTACATATCTAATTAGGGGACAACATTTAGATGCGATTTCATCCTATACATACAAGCTTTAACGTCCATATTTAAAAATTTTATAGCATCTCTTCTGTACTGGAAGACGACCAAATTGACTATTTTCGCGTGAATTACAATTTTTATCGGGTACCTTGAGACACCATAATCCTTTTTTCTCTGTAAGTATTGCAAGGATTTCCATAATTTGTTTTTGTAAATATAGCCAGGATATGCAGTGAATACATAAATCAATTTGGTACATTGGTACCTTCACAAAAGACAATAAAAGCAGACAATACTGTCAGTTGAGAAATATTTTTCTTACTTCTCCACAACTAACACAGCCGAGAGTTTTGCCGAGTTGAATAGAGAGTTTGGTAAATCTCAATACAAATTCCACGAGTTACAGAATTCCGAGTGGAGAGTTAAGTGGCAAAATAACTCTCATCTCCACAACCCATCTCCACCCAGGTGACACCACAACCAAAACATATTACAGGATTGAATTATCCTCTTAGTTTTATTTCAAGCATGAGTCACACAACATATTCACAATGCTTACCTTGATGATTGTATATTTTCTCCTAACTTTCTGGCCGTACTCACTGCTACTAAAAAAATACTTTTTATGGAATTTCAAATGACTGAGTGTACAGCACATACTTCGCGTTCACGCCCAAAATCTGCAATATGCAATATCACGAAAGTTCGCTGTTACTGAGAGTTTTTCCGCGCTCAAACATTGGTAGTAGTGTAGCACTAGTGATCAAAACTAAAAAAATCACAGATGCCGACCTAGAGGACAAGTCAACCCTGACGACATTCCCCTACATAAATCAATATATAAAAATAATAAGTCTCAAGGAAGAATTTGTTTTTCCTTTTTTCTGGGAAGCATCCTTTATATTCTTTTTAAACACCGAAAAGCTAGTTTTGAAATAGTAGGAGATTTAATAACAACGATTAAAGAAAACATCTTTTACTTATATGTAGACAAATTAAGTAGGTTCGCCAGAAGGAATATTTTACAGCAAAGCTCAATCAGTAAAACATACATAAACGCTAATGCACCGTTAGCATAGCCGAACAATCCCAATTATAAAATCATTAAATACTATAAGTACATAACTCAAAACACAGTAATTTTATGATGTTTTTTATCTGATTACTTGCATGATATATATTCACGTGATTACAATTTAATTAGGCTTAATTACTAAACCAAGGTTATTATACAAAAAATTTAAATATTTCCTCAAAATGCGCTAAAAATACAAAAATAAATAAAATATCGTCGTATTTTATAAAAATAACATTTTTTTTTTTTTTGTAATTCTGGCAAAATATCATATAATCATAAATAAAGTGCGTTTTTGTAATAATCTAGTGCAATGGGGGCAATTATTTAGTTGAACTATTTCAAGCTATACAACAATGTGATTTCATATGTAGCACCGGACTGATTTGAGTCCGTTTAATTCATAGCAGTGGTTTCATAGATTTAAATGTGTTCGGCACGACCTAATTAAGGCGAAGCCTATTTATAAGCACTACGCTTGCATTGAATTCATATACCTCGCAATCGTGACTTTAACTTGCAACATGTTCACCTGCTTGTGGCAATTATGGGATTGGTGAGTATATATTTTCTTATCAATGACCAAACTTGGTAAATTTTCTTATTGTGTTTCGTAATATGTAAAAAGCTGTTTAAATTTATTAAATTGAAACGTTCAATACCACGGATAGAATAAATTGATTTTGAATGTTGTGCAAAAACAAGAGTTTAGTGAATAAAACTGTGAATGTGCGTATGTAAAATTTATTTTTTAATTTTAAATGAGCTGTTCAAAAGGGTAACATTGAAAAACTTAACTAAAAAGAAAACATTAAATAAAATCTTTTTGAAAAAACCATAAAAACGATCTTCAAAATATTGCATTCATCAAAATAAGTTGAAATTGTCGTAAATTAAAATGGATTCGCCCATCGGAACTGTAGTCTTTATAAAGTACTAAAATTGAATTTAATTGCGAATCTTTAAATTAAATTTTTCCTGATTTAGTTGGTATCCTTGGGGTAGAATATCCTGTTCCCTATTTACACTAATGAGAGTTTAACTCCTATCAACAATTATCTTCTTCGGAAGGCAATAAAGCATCGCAAACAAGGGGAACATCACTCACTGAGAACGCAGAACGGCCTCCTACATGTTAGGAAGTTCAACGAAGGTAAAAACTTTCAATTATGATCAACTCCGTAGCCTACTACCAAAATGAATACTCGTTAACGCTGACAAATTTTGTTCCTACTAGTGTAGAGTCGGTACTCTGAAAATATTATATTTTCATTATACAAAGCTATCTATTTCCTGTTATTTTTACCTTTTTAGTTGTATACAAAACATTTTTCCTTTTTCTTCTTAATTAATCGAATTAGATCTTTCTATTTTATGAATTCTATTTTTCTTGAAATTAAGTTCTGATTAAAAGATTTGTTATTTTGTTTTTTGGTGTGAAGTGATATCTTAACCATCAGAATCACTATCGCGGTAGTTGAATGCATTGTCAGTGAGGCCTATTTCTATGAGTGTGGATAGATATTCTGGCTTGGATAAGGTGAGAACTCTTTTGAAATTTTTCGGGGGCTGCAAGTCTGTATCCGTAATAAAATTGACGAATTTCGGTATATCATCTCGGATTTGAATTTTGATGCTATATTTTTCAGTGAGACTTGGTTGAATAATGAAATTCCATCCACTTTAGTATCTATATCAGGATATAAGTAATTCAGAAATGATCGTAATGGTAGGCCAGGGGAGGCGTAGCAATTTATATCCATGGCTGGATAAAGGAAAAACAGTTTTCGTTTTCACGGGATCAATCAATCGGGTTCATATGTGTTGCAATAGACTCAGTGGAAAAGAGCCGATCCAATGCCATCTACAAATCCCGCCAGATTTTTAGATGTTTATCGATGGCCACACTTAGATCCATTAGAGGGTCTACCATTGATAAATTAAATTACATTATTAGCGAAATGACTTTTTTGACTGCATAGATAAAAAAAAAAGAAAAAACAAACCATTTTATTTGATCTGACAAAGTCATCGAAACATAAAAAATGCCAAAAAAAAAAAAAAATATAAAAAAAGCGTCATCTTGCCTAGGTTAGGTAAGGTTAGGTAAGAGGGGTACCGCTCAAAGATTAGCCTGCATCACTTAGACCTCCAGTAGGTCCATTGTGCCCCTTGACCTCATGGGATTATCTGTTAAACCGCCCTAGATCGCTAGATCCATCCTGCTTCCCTTAGGAATATCAGGATATATCTGAGCTCTTTACTTTGCAGCTCCTCCAGACTCGAAAAGAGTAGCTACCTAATAATAGTCTACCTATTTTATTCATCATAGCGGGGCACTCGCAAAGTACACATTGGACGGATTCGATTCCCTCCGAGTCCTTGTATCTCTGCAAAAATCGTTCGCAGTTATACCCAGCCTTCTAGCATGGTCCGCTATGGCCCAATAACCCATGATGTCATCTTGCCTAACTGCAAACTTGAGTAGCAACCGTTGTCCGTCCCAATGTAACTAAACCCTAAATTTTAAAATTGCTTAATAAAAGCACTTCAGAAATTGGTAATTAAAAGATCCCGAAGTACAGAATCCTGCAATACAAAATCTCAGAAATTCTCAGAAAAGCAATACAAGATTTTTTTTCTCTTCAAAAGACTGGTTTCAGTAAAATTGAGATAAAAGAATTTTCTTCCCAACTAATTACGAATTTATTTGGAAAAGAGCGGCAAACAGATTCCAGACCCTCTAAAACTCTACGTATTAACTGAAATAGGTCCCAGGTGAAAGTAGTAATTTTCGGGTAAAACATTTTTCACCTCTTTCATATGATTTATGTACAATATTTAAAGCATTCGAATCACTTTAAATGTTCATATTGACCACAATTTTCAGTTTATCAACTTTATTTTGCCAACACAATGGAAAGCCAGTCCAACGCTTTACAATTAAAACTCGATGGAGGAAAAAAGTGTCCAAAGAGAATTTCAATATTCGAAATTGAGATAAATCTTTGTGCTATCAGAATTGCAATGAAATTACATTTCCAGGATTTTATAATCCTGGATTTTGATTTCGATATTTTCAATTCTCGGACTACATACCTACCCACCCAACCGAGGCAACGAAGCACATAGTCGAAAAAAATCATTAGCTCTTTTCACAATAAATGTTGCAGCCGGAATTATGGTCGCCAATTTCATATTTGGTATTCATAAAAGGTTTGCGTGGCAATTATGAAAGTTTTTTCTATAATAAAATTGAGTTTCGTCAAGTCTGTGGTAGACCAAAGTGTATTGGTGCAAGTTTTTCTTCACAAAGAATCCAGTAAATTTTTCCTCAAGATTTCACGCAATATTGTGAATCCTTGAAAAACTCTAAGAGGCCCCTAGGCACTGTTCCTATAGAGTGCCCAATGGATAAAACGTCCCTGGTCTGACCTTATGTGTCGTGCCATGTGTCAAGACACTTTTCCCCATCTACTTTCGTTTGCCTTAGAGGCATATGAGAGCTTTGTTGGCAGTTAAGATAACATTAATATCAGAGGATGAAACAGTAGATGGTAACAGCACATACACATTTGAAAATGGATTTTTATACGTGTGGCATTTAAATATCAGAAAAATTTACAAATTGCCAGTTTACAAATAAACGCTGTGTAACAAGACATCTCGCAGCAGCTCATATTACCATTCGTATTTTATACAGGAAGCCTTTGTAATGAAATCTAAGGAATTCTTTAAACATCGCTCAAGCTCAAATTTAAGTGCTTAAAATCTGATATGGGAGGACATGAAAATAAGCAGAACATTAAAAAAAATCCCCTGACTGCTATTACTAAAATATTGAATGTTTGTGAGTTGTTTATTTTTCCAATATTTTTATCGATAATTTATCAAAGTTGTTTATTTTATCTGTAAAGGTTAACTTTGTTATTATACCCTGAATTTTTTTGTCGATTGCTCTTCAAGCTCTTCACAATGTTTTTAATATTTCTCCTTACTCCTTTTGGAGATATTGTTTTATGCTGCTTTAATTTTGTCATATCGCATGGCAATGGCGTAGTCTGCCAGGCAAATGATATTCTGGTTTTGAAGGCCAACGCAAAATAACCAATAACACTTCGTCTGGTTTGGATGATAATACATATATCCGTTCTCATGTAGAGACACTTGAATGTAATGATCCGTATCCGTGGTGATTTTAATGTCTAAAAAGGCAAGAGACGTACGGGATGGTATTTAAATACATATTTTGAGAAGATATTCTTCAACTTTTAAATAAGGCTTTAATTAAAAACAGTGATATGGGAAAAGAAGATCTGGTATTTGCCAAAGTTAAAAATTACCCTCATGCTTAGCTAAGATTGTAAGTAAAATGTTTATTTCTATGCAACTGGCAAAGTAGCAAATATTAAAATGGAAGATTTATTTCAATATCTACAGATTAAAGACAAATTAGGAACTGATAAAAATAGAAAAAAGAAGATTGAAGCAGATTTGAAAGCAGAAGACTCTGCACCGATTTGTCTCGAAGCATTAACACAAACTATACCTCCATTATTAGAGAAGATGAGATCGAGTATGAGGATAACAAGGTTGCTGCGAATAATGGGCCAAATTGCACTCTGGAATCCGAAAATGATTCAGTTATTTCTGTCTTTATGGGCAGGGGGACGAGAGATCCCAAGCACAGAGGCCTGGACAGCTACAGACCCTTTCACCAAAACTTTTCTGTCCTCTTAATGAAGCGCATCAGGTCTTGGTGAGGTAGGTTTATCAGCTCATTCTCAGATATAAAGGCTGACCGTACCGTATCCAACCTGGACCGGGCAAGCACAAGTGTTCTTCAGTTGTCTCAAGCTCTCCTTCTAGGCCGGACTGACACTCAGGGCTGTCAAAAACTCCTATCCTTATTAGATGAGCGTGAAGCGAGCTGTGGCCGGTGATGATGCCAACCTCAGAGAAATTTTTGTGCACTTCCCAGTACTCAGGTTCGCCCATCTCAGCCTACGGCGAGTTCCTGATCGGAGAACCAGAGCCAGACCTAGCAAGAATGTCAGCCCTTTCATTCCCCATTCGCCTTATGTGCCCAGGTACCTACTGAAGAGACACCTTGTTGTGGATACACAACTTATCCACAAACTGACTACCTGCAGTCGGGAGTAACTTAGATATTATCCGAGGGCGTTTCCCTTGATCTTCAAATCAAGAGCTATTTTGCTGCCATTGCGATGGCGAAAACTTTAGCCTGGAAGACAGTGTTGTGCCTTCCAAGTGAGTACTCCAACCCAATGGTGGAGTCAAGAAAATAAGCATCCACACCGGCTCCCTCATTAGTGAAAGGGCCGTCGGTGAAATTTTTTTGAGTGGACCACGGTTGGCTCGATAAGGCACTTCCCTCAGCCAACGATTCCCTTTCAGGAAAACTCAGAGAAGCGATGCCCAAGACGAAGCTATCACATCAAATGACATGCAGGCTGGAGAGTTTTCCCATTACAGCCCACACGCCAAAAAGCAATGGCAAGAGTCAGTCCAGCCGTCCCCTCAACATCGCCATGGGAGCAATCTACACCCAACCCTTTTAACATCTGCCCAAATGAGAAGATCAGAGGGTATGGAATTAAGTAAAACCTCAAGGACAGCAGTAGCCGTAGATCACATGGAGCCTGTAATTTCCAGGCAGTTTCAGTTATTACTAATCCAAGTGTAATAACGCATGAGATACAAATTAAAGATGCATATCAGATTAGTCGGATTGAAAGAAAGTTAAACCAAAAAAATATATGGATGAAGATGATATGTCACATGTTCAGCGTAAAATAACATCAGACAGCAATCCTGTAGCGAAAGTAAAAACAAACAAAGTTGAAAATACTGGCAAAGATGATAAAACTTCCGAGTTGGTTCGACAAAAATTTCTCTCATTAGAATGGACCTTTATCGATCTTAATCAGAAGTAAACGAAATATTGGGACTTTAAAAAGTCGACGTAAATAAATGCTTAAAACTACTACGACTGAAAAATATAAAAATCTTGAAGCCTTCCCCTTGATGTTAAAAAAGAATTCTAGTTGTGTTGAAAAAATGAAACGACTTCGGAGATATGTCAGGAATGAACAAGCGTGGAATTTTTCAGAGGCAGCAAAGGAAATATTTAGACAAAACGCATTTTAATTTTAAGAAAATGTTTGTACATACCTCCCAATGGATAAGCAGTTTGGAAAATATTTTCGGAGGAAGTTGATACATTTAAAAAGAGGACAAAGTATTTGACTTCTGATAAAAAAAAAACCCTTCTTGTTTTAGAAGAACTAGAGTTAACGAGTGATTCTAATGAAGAGGATGCAAGAATTCAAAGGACGTAAAAATTACGGACTCAAACAATGTATTTCACACAGGAAACACTTGCGCGCGAAAACAGTAGGGTTGTACTGAATTGAGATGCATTAAAAATCTAACGAACTAAATAGTTTATGGAGGGAAGCGTTCATTTTATAACTTTTCCCAATAAAATTCTTATATACTTCAAAATCAAAGCTGAGGGAAAGCTGTAGATCTGTCAAATTTCTGAATATGCAGCTTATTAAAGTCATAGTTGTGAAACGGTTATTTGCAGAGGTATAAGCGAGGTATGACACTGATTATGCTAAAGATGAAATATATATCCACATATCTAGATTGTTTTTTGCACCTTATTTTTACTTGTAAAAATAATTCAGGGTATTATTCTGGGTATTTTACTCTTCACCATATAAATATATCAATGGCCTTCCTGATGTTATTGGGGACTCTATAATTCACATGTAATAATTGTAAAACTAAATTAATCATCTAAATTCAAACTTGAGAAATGTTGGGAGTTTGGTAACTGATTTTGATTTGTAATTGAACTGCCAAAAAAGATTTTTCGCCTATTTTTTACTGATCATCTGGAAATCTTTGTCTTTTCATTAAGCTTAATATGAAGTGTTGTAAAAAACATCCTTGCTTGTTCCTTGCCTTACTGCTGCCTATTGTTTCCTTATTTAAATTCACTTTATTCAATAAAATTAATTTTTATATTTTATTGATTCCACGATTTTTGTGTTTGCTCTAAGATTGTATCACATTTCACACTACAGTAAAAATCTACTTGGCTCGCACCCGAAGAAATATTTAGGGTTGAAGCTACTTGTGCCCATTCAAATGATTATATGTATGTACATATACAGTAAATATCCTGGCTATCTATATAATCAATTAAAATTGTTTAGGCTCGGTAGGCGTTTGACTTGTTGATACCAAGTTTTCGATATTCCATAATAGAGAATACTTACTTTGATGGTGCCATTCGTACTTAGGGTAGTTTAATCTTGAACATCTCAAAGAAGCGCAATAGATTGTAGCAATTTTTGTTTTTGGATATATATTTAAGCAAAAGAGCATATGCAAAATTTTCAATCCTACACTTGGCGACCCCACAAATTCACAAATGATCGTCTGTAGATCTTGCCACCTCTCCATAAAAGAGATTAAATCTCCTCTTAAGTTCATCATAGACGAAGTTAGTATATATAAAGCGCTTTCCCCGTCCAATATTATTGCCCGTCGTATTATTGCGAACATAATCGTGTACTAAATCTACAATGGATACCTTGCTAGCCCTTTCATTCTCCTATAATTCAATAATGCTCGTCAATGCTTAGTCAAAGTAGAGATACTAAATTGCTAAATATAGATCATATTCCATTCTAAGTCTAATTACTGACTATATTAGTGAAGCTGAAGATGTTTTTCTTTTTTCTGAAAAACCTTAGCGCAGCTAACTTTTGCACTTAACACTGTAAAACTCGCTTTATACCCCATCTTTACAACAAATATAAACCAATGGTCGGAAAATTTCAGGTCTCCCTATGTTTTACCACTATATTTAGAGCCGTTTGGAACGATGAAACCCTTCCCAGAGTGTAAGGTTCCTATCCTTGCAATATGCATACATATTGATGATTTCATTTAACAGCTCCACGCTTTTCGTATGAAGTCCAGCCGCATAATTTATGCATCATTTAATTTAGAGATATGAGGTTTGGTAGGGTCTCCTGAGGCACTTTGTTTACTTTAACAGCTTCGTTTTGTTTCTGAATTGTGTGTAGCTTTATATGGTTTTGCTTAAATTAAGACCTCTCGAAAGTATTTACTAAATGTTTGCTTTGTTAATAATGAACCAAAAGATCACTACATTAATTTAATATGTCACGTTCTACTTGTAAAGATTAAGAACACAAACAAACAGAATTAAGATTTCATGACAGAAAATTTCTTCTTCTCTTCTTTTAATATTATATACCTTTTCACTAATAATATTTAAACTTTCTCATTTCAGGTTAGAATCTCCACCACTTTTTACTGCAACAATGGAGAGCAAAAAGTTGCAGCAACTGCAACAAGCCAACTCTCATCTGGCGCCACAACCTATGCCACAAAAGAAAACACCATCATCTTTTCATCCAGCAACCGGAGATTACCGTCCACCACATTCGCCAGTCTTCCAAAGTCATGCACAATATCACAATGTAGGCCCAAATTATTCACAAATTAATGCACCAACAATACAACAACAGCAGCACCAGTCTCCTTCAAATGCATCTCAGTCAACAGCAATTATTGCTGCAACTCAGGGACATACATTTGTAAAATCACCACAAAATTTATATCATCACCAGCAGGTGACTGGTCAATATGGACCGGAGCAAATTTATCAATCTCCACAAGAAAGAACCTATCAAGTGGCACCGGCAAGGAGTCATTATCCTAATTCTATTAGCCATAATCATCCACATCCTGTTGCAAATTTACAGCAACAATATCAGCAACTACAACAAGCGAAAATTCAGCAACAAATTCAAACACAAAATGAAGCATTGGTACATCAGCAGCGTACATTTGCATTACGGCAGCAGCTCAATCCACCTATTCCACAATCTCATTTTCATATTCAAAGCCAAAGTTTCATTTCTTCTCCGTCTATGCAATCTCAATTGCAGCAGCCCATTAGCCAGGCACCACATCGAAGCATTCCACCAACAACTCTAAATCTAAGCAGCCAGTGCCAACCTGCTCCAGGTCCAATAAAATTAAATAATCTTGATATTCGAACCCAGCATTACCATCAAGACCCCCAAAGCCTTTTAGGGATGCAAACGAATAAACTTCAAAGTCAAGTCCTTTACCAACAAAGCCAAGAAGTAGATCAAAGACTTTACCAGGAGAAATTGGAAACAGTTACACCTAGCGACCAAGGCCCCGTATATATTCACCAAAACCATCCTGGACATGTAGTAAACCAGGCATGTCAAACACAAATATCAGGGGCGATTGGAAAAACGAAAATTCCGAATGAAGAGCAAAAAAGTCCCTCTCATCCAGTTCTGGATCGGAAAAAAAGTTTGGGAACTATTCAAGCGTTAAAATCGCCCCTGACAAAGCGACCAGCCTCCTCTCCTGTAACGCTATCGGGCTGGCTTTACAAGCAAGGTTCTGACGGATTAAAAGTTTGGAGGAAACGTTGGTTTGTACTTTCAGAGTATTGTTTGTATTACTATAAGGGCCCGGAGGAGGAAAAACTTTTGGGATCGATTTTGTTGCCATCGTATAAAGTGGCTGCCTGTTTACCAGAGGATAAAATTTATAGAAAGTACGCCTTTAAATGTGAACACACGAATATGAGGACATACTGGTTGGCTGCTGAAAATGCCGAACAGATGTGTCAATGGGTGAGAGCTTTGTCAGCTGCTACACTGATGCAAGCGAGCAGTGAATCGGATCAGGCTTCACAGCCGAGTGTTTCCTCTTTGAATCAAAGTGGAGAAAATAGTGATTCAGGCATTCATACATTCCAATCTCAACAGAGCAAATTGAGTATACCTCAAGGCCCTGTAACACCTGCATCCGATAGCGGCGGGGCTACGCAACCTTTATATGCCAATGCTCCACCGAAACCAAAACGTGTTAATGATGGCGGATACTCATCACCTAGTCCGGAAAATTCAATTGACAGGTAATTATTCTTTTCTTTAGTTTTTCCTTAGGTGTAAATGTTTAGTTGAATTTTTTTTATTTTCTTGTGACTATGGAACAAATTAAGAAAAACAAATTTAATTTGTGAAGGATAAATTATCGTCGATTTCTAGATTGATTGCACGATGTAAAGATAGTCATCCTCTATCATAAAATACAACAAAAAAATACGACAAAAACAATAAACATCAGATTCATAGAGCTTGGATTGCCAGCCCTTCAGAGTTTAAATTTTTTTTAATGGTAGCTCTCATAGTGCAAAAGATCTGATATGTAGGTCGCAGTGCTGAAGGCAACTCAACTCATACTAGTGATTTGTTTTTTGTTTATTTAAGTTTTTTTCTAAAACGGTATAAAATGTAAGAATAAGGACAATAGTGTCACGCGAAACCAGCCAACATCCTCCGCAGTTACATAATGACCCCAGTATTGATTCCATTAATCATCTTTAACGTTATGCTTGTCTTTGCCGTAGTGTTTATGGTCGCCACAATAAGAAAGTGCTTTTAACTTATTAAGCATACTTCATGTGTAACGCCAAGAATATACGAGCTTATGGCCCGGGGTTTAGGCAACACAAGCCCCTGGATGGAATCTTACTCACCGTTTTTCAAACCTATAGACAAATGCATCAGCTCACAAATATATTGATAAATTTCCTAAGTTAAGCCGTTTTAAAAGTACTGAAATCAAAGGCTTTTATACGTTTAATGTAAATATAACATTGCCGAATTGTCATGAACCCCTTAAATGGGTTTTTGAAGTAAAAACAATGAAGGTAATGTAATTGATTATAGTCTGACAAGAAGAATTATCATATATCCGTCCCAACCCCTTCTGCGGACTTACCGAAAGACATTTACATTTAACAAAAACGCTAAAAATAAAAATTGAGCCTTTTATATTTATTAACTTGTCGTAAAAAGACCCTATATGTATTAGGCATTAAGTGCGGTAAGCATCAGAACACGCTATTTACTAACCTAATGACTGTCCAGGATTGACTTAAGTATATATGCTTAAGAAAGTGGGAAAAATCTCTGTCATATAGTACCGAAGAAATAGAATGTGAGATATACATACTTTAAGAATGTGTAGGACTTTCTCGCCAAATACTTCAATGTCTAGAATGAGGATCCAATGTCCTCGTAGGATTATTAACGTAATTAGAACGTATTAAGTCAGAAGCATAGCTCAAAAGACTTTGTTGGTCACAGGGTCCAGAGTTCATGTCTACGATCTCAATTTCAGTAATACAGTCCAAAAATATATATCTACCTTGAACTTAAGATGGTAATGATAAAAGACTACGCACTCTTCACTAGGAGACATAATTTTCATCAGCTTATCCTTCCAAGCTTTCGAATACATAGTTTGTAGCTATCATGCCACGTTAACTATCTTGACTAGTAGCCAACATGAAGGTTGTATATGAATGAAAAGCAAAACACTGGTGCGAGTATTAGGTTTTCGGGAGCGAATCTGCATGTATACCTCGATAGTAAAACACCCATATATATAGGCTGAGGATTTAAGCTAAAGTGATGAACCAAAGGTTTTAATTAACCTCCCATCCTTAGATATGATCATTCAAATAGAAGTCAAACGTGCTCTTTGCAGGATGCCCTCGTGGAAGGATAGGAGATCTGGACTCAGATCACTGATATTTAGGTTACAAGATTATATTCTTTTGACGCATGCTCTCTGGGAACTGATACTGTCTTAGGTCGCTCTGCAGCCTGACATTAAAGCAGCCGCTAGAAATGCACAGCATTTTTTCAAGTTGACCTACTCGGATTGTATAAAGATTATAGGAAAACATAACCATAACAGACATAGAAGACAAGACAGAAGAAATGGAAGTTTGAAACATAGATTTGCTGATTTTTCTTTGATTTGATAGTTGTCGATTTTGCTTTCAATTTGTATTTGTTCCTACGATCTTGAAATATTGTGCCTACATGTCAGAATCATGTCATCTCAAACTCTGTCGAGGCCTTTCTACATTCATCTTGTTATAATTTATCTTCGATAGAGTTTCCGTCACCGGAATTTTTCTTGCATCTTGAATAGAATTTTCACTTATTTAGAAGAAATTACGGCGGTCAGGAGGGCGGGATTAGGATAATTACCTCAATGAGAAGATAAATTGCTTTTTAATGACAGAATTGCGATATTTTCTATTGATTTTCAATTTTTCTAGATGTGAAACAAACGCTGAAGCTCGCCGCCATGCAGCTAGTCAACAAAGGCAAGTATCAAGTATACAGCAACCGATGTTATCAGTACAACAAAAAGGTCAACATCATGCAATATATGATGCACGTACAGGATGTGTTACATCTACTGTACGCCATCCAACTCCTGCTGATACACTTACCGCACAATTTCAACAAATTACTGTTGATCGAAATATGATGGCGAGTGGTACCTACCCACAGCATAAATCTCCTTATCACATGCAGCCTTCACAAAGAAATACTCCCGGCAGCGCTTATCAACCAGGAATGGATATAGATGAACATATAATTCGAGCACCTCAGCGATTCAATGATGATCTTGGAAATGATATTTATGGAGAAAGAGAACTTTATATGTCACGTCCTGCTCAACAAAAGTATCCGAATATTCCGACTCACTTAATTCCAGCTTCAGGTATGCCTTATCCGAATGCAGAGCGGCGTACTCCAGATGCATACGGCCGATCGAAAAGTGGCCAGCCAAGAATATTCTCTGATTATGAAGATATATACAATTTAGCACAAAACAAAATTCATCAAAATCCATCTGAAGTTGGAGCGTATAGACGTCCTATGAGTCCGCCAACATACAACAATGAAAAACACATTCCTCCGATGCCTTCCAGATATGCCCCCAGTCATTTAGAGGTTGATTTTCTTTTCTTGTATTATTATATATGTGAATTAACTAACTTTTCTCTTTCCCGTAGGCAAATGCACAGCAGTTGAATTTACGTGCTAAGCCCCTTCAAACTTCAGGAATAATGCGACCCCATTCAGCAGATTTCTTAGAGTATGAAGCAAGAGCAGAAGCTGCTAGTATTAAACAAGATCCCGTGAGGGCTCCAAGACCTAAATCTAGTTTAGACATTAATAGAACTCCCGATAGCTTCTACTATTCTGAAGCAAGTTATGCTGAAAAAATGCGTCAGAGTGCACTTTATCTGCAAACTCCTCAAAATCAACAAACGCACAATTTATCTGGATACAAAAGTCAAGATTTAAGTCCTTATTCTGGTGGAGCTAATACTATAGGCTATGAAACCACATATGATAGGGCAAAACGTACTGAAACTCTTCCCGAATCCATAAATTTGGGCGCCTCAAGTGTTCCTCGTGTAAATCGACATATTCAAAAAGATTATGGTTCAATTCAAAACGAGCAATTTTTAAGAACTGCAAGTGCACGTCTTCCTAGAAAAGATGAAGATGCCATAAAAGATGGTGAGCGAAAACGTGAAGAATCAATGAAACGTTTGCTTGAGTGGAAACAAAGAATGCTGCAGTCCCCTCTTACCAGGAAAGGTGCACAACAAGGTAGTCCGACAATATCGAAAGTAGCTAGTACACCAAATGTTTTGTCACCTCATGGAATTCAAAGAAGTAGATCAGAGACGCATGCCAATGCAGGCTATAACAGCTACTCCTCTGATGATGAAGGTATGTGATTTTTTATATTTTCTTCTTTCTAGTTAAATTTAATGTGCATGCTCCATTACGTTCTAAACTTTTACTGACATTAAAATTGCTAGCATTTCTATAAAATTATTAGTTAGATAATATATGAAGATGAATTTTGCCTTCTGTGTATTTTTGCTCAAATTATATGTAATTCTTTAATAGTTGAGGAAATAGTACGCATTGTGACATTTATTTACCGCTAAATCAATATTGAAAATCAAAACCAGTTAGTTATTTCTGCTTTTTACTTTCACCGAATTGGTATGAACTTTAGGTTAGGACCTATCAAAACCATTATACCAGTGGTACACTGTGATGGATGATGACGGATTTTTATGACACGTCAATCACTAAATGCTACCCCCCCCCCCCTTTTCATATTATTAGTCCGTATACGAGGCTCTGCTACAGTTTATTTAATCGGATTTTGCTCACTATGCTAGGTAGTAGTATGCTATACTTGCAGCAGCTATCCGAATTATGTGACTGTCTTCTGTCACTATTTATAAAAACCCACCGTGTTCGGGGAAGCTTTTTGTTGTTGTCATAGATGTTGAAGTCTCTGCTCATGACCTGCCAATGTTTCTGAGCCCCCCTAGGGTATATATACCCAGGTACAGCTAGAAAATAAAATGATGGAAATTTTGAATGGACGGTAATAGGTAATATCGGAGAAGATAAGCTATAAAAGTGTAAGGAAAGCTAATTTGAGGACATAGTACCATGATGAGGTGGAATTTAAACCTATAACGGATTGAACAGTAATCAGTGCTTTTATCAACTAAGCTACAAAAGCCATGACCACACCTAAGTCCTCTGTCTAAAAATGTTCGATGGACTCAATGGTCTAGTGTGAAAAAAGTGGAAAATTTGTATTTGCAAAGCCTCCAGATATTCGATTAACTGAGAATTTATGACTTTCCCATATGCTGTACCCAATTTTGGTATGGATCTCAATTCTAGAATGACACACATTTGCTTTGTTTAGAAACTACATCAGTATGCTTATGTAACTGAATATCGTTTTTTCTTGTTTAAAACTCTTTCGTAATTCTATAAAACTAAATATGCGTAATTTACACTCTGTAAGAAATTGTATTTTGCTAATATGTACAGTATAAAATAATATAAGTACGTAGTAATAGATATCCGTCAATCAGCATTCTTACTTTTTCCAAGCTATCTGCTTATGAAACTATTTTCTGTCTCAGTTGGAACGCCTGACAATATTTGCTGTATTCATCTCTTCACACTTTGAAGAATTATATCTCCTCGCTCTTTTTCAGTTATTTTGGTTTCTTTTCTGTATTACTATCCACAATTTCAAGAAATTAATCTCTCCATAAATAATTGTAAATAACGTACATAATGAATTTGACAATACAAACATAATTCATACGTATATACATATATCATTAAATTATCCCTGATGATTTACCAGCAGTAGACACGATTTGATGATCTCACCGATGTGTTCATCATGAACTCTTAGATGTAGGTAATGATGAAATTAGTTCTGGATCTGGGACTAATCTCATTATATACTTTTCATCAACATAATGAACTTTTCCATGATCACTCAAATTGAACAGTTCGAAGAGTTGTTATATTATTTCCTTTTTGAGATAATGGAAATTGTCACTGATACATTCGTACATTCGTCAGTCAAATCATGATGAAATAATGGAAATGCTCACTGCTATTCTCATCAATAAATACATTCTGATGATATTAATATATAAATCAGATACTTATTATAATATCGCACGATCATTTTATTGTCCATCTACATGCTCTGCATTTCGCACAGTTTCCTTTTTGATAGCTAGTAATGGCTCAGAGATGAAAGGGGGATTTTTTAAAGTTTTAAACTATCCTCAGGGAACCTATCGTAAACGAAGCCCATGAGGAACTAGAAGGGAACTGTTTTGATAGAAGGCGCATCAAATAAAAAGTGCCGTGAAGCATGTCGTATTGGAACCACCCCCATCCTAAAAGTATGCAGAGAAAATTTTTCTTCTACGAATTGGAGCTGGTAAAAAAGTGAGTATGAAGGTGGCTATTTAAGGATCCGAGTATAGGAGTGTCGGTACTCAAACTTCTTCTCAGGACCTAAGGAATCCGATTATGTACCAGATTTTCCAAAATATACTAGATCAAATTTTGACCCCCCACCCGAAGCCTTCCTCGGTTTAATTGAAATAAACATTGTTAATAAAATATGTTCAGAGTATCACAATGTATCGTTTAAGACATCTCTCATGCTGTACAAGTCGGACCTAAAATGGGCCCTCCTATTTTGCACATGGCTTTAAAAAAAAGCTAAATTAAGTTCGAAAATAGGATAAATCGGATAACTCCTTCTTAGGGTTATCATTACATATTTGGACAGTACCTGAGAACGCGTCAACGTAAAGAGCCGAAATTTTGTACGCAGTGTTTTCATAAAAATAGTAAATATAATTTCAAAACTGAGCTTAATCCGGCAACCCCTTCTTGGTGTTTCCATATAAAAATTTAGGATTTTTTTGTATATTGTGAAAACAATCAGTCCTAGACGTTCGTCAGAATATGAAATCCCATGAAATTGGTTATAATCATTTTTATTGTCCGCCGAACCGTTCTAGAAATATATGCGACTTCAACTAAAACGATCAAACTTACACTGGGTAACGATATGAAATTACAAACGGGTATGCATCTAGAGTCTTAGACCAATTCTAGCTTTTTTACTTGTTAATATTATTTTACTCGTATTCAATTTTTTTATATATATAGGTACATATAACTGTAATGTACATACTAAAAATTTAATTATATTAGTAATATGAAAAGATACATATAATTTTATGGAAATGCTAAGCATAACATAGCTGTGTGTGTTCCGATATAAAAATTGGTGAAGGTCGCTTATAGTTAATAGAAAATTTGTATGCAATCTAAAAGTATTTTCTCAATGTAATAATTGTTCTTGTTTTTTGTTTTGTTTTTTAAATATTTTTATTTATTTTATGTGCACTTCTATAGCAAACTTTTTTATAGGAAAATACTGAAACAGGAATCATACGAATTTTCGTATGCGAAAACTCTCTCTCCTCTTTATAAAGCTGTAAATAGCTCTAGTAAATCCACATTGTAATACTTAAAATCCAAATTTAATTGCCTTCCTGCCGAGCGTACCAGTATTAGTTATCTAATAAAAAAATGTAATAATGTTGAAATATTTAACAAAAAGAGAAAATTTCAATTTGCTTTTTATAATACTAATCACACCACTTACACCTTACAATCAGCTAGTTTATCATCAGTAGGTATCTACATGATTTCAATTTCATCATATTTTGTTGTAATTAATTAATTAATTAAAGTCTTTTAATAAGGATACAAAAATATTTTTATGAAGTAAATTTATCCATTTAAAAAAATAAATACAAAATAATGAAAAGATAGTGTGAATTTTGGAATATGTAGATTAGATCAAAATCAAATTTAAATAAAGAAAAAAGCACAAAAGTTTGCATGCTACCACCAACTCCAAGTTTATCTCATAGAAGATAATCTACGATAAAAGGTGTATATAACGGTTTTGGGTAAATCTATCTATCTATATTTAGTACAGGAAATAGGGTATTGGGTTTTGTGTAAGCTCATTTATTGTATACATTATATGCGACTAAAAATAATGAATTGAAATTTTTTTTAACAGGAAATTCATTATTTTTTTGGACTATTATGTATATTATTTTTGAAAAATTAGATGAATTAGCTATTGCACATAATTATTTATGAAAAAAAAACCAAACTCATTTGTAAATTATAATTTCGTCAGATGGGCCAGAGTCCTCGCCGGCAGGAAGGTCATCTCCAACTCCCTCCTCCTCAAATGCTATAGATACAAGCGTAAACATTATATCAAGCCCCTCTCAGAGAAAATCCCCGTCAGATATTAACATAAATAATAGTTTAAATACCTCCCTGCTTGAAAACACATCATATGTTCCTGTTTATGCACAGAAAACATTACAGACCAAAGCTTTGAGTACAAAAATCTTTGATAGCAATGCATTAGATGAGAAAACTCAAAGAAATCTACCTATAAAAGATAAAGAAGAGATTGATGATCTAGAAACAAATTCTATTAAATCTTTAGTCCATGAAAATGCAGTAATATGTGATGAAAAGAATGACGAAAAGAAAAATTTAATTAATGATGCCGTCGAAGAACAACATAATAGGGATGAAGAAGAACCAGAAATTGAGAGCGATGAACAAACATGTGAATATACAGATGATGACTTGGAAGAAGCACTCGGAGAAACTGAAGGAAGCGTCTATTCATATTATAAATCCGAGACAAATGAACAATTATACGAAAATGAACCGAGTACTCCTGTTATGACGTCCGTCGGTCCTGAAAACCATTACTTGCCAATGACACCAAAAAGATCTATTTTAAGTCCAACTAATAGCTGTGCACAGCTAAACTCAAAAGAGGACTCTGAAGAAAATCCTTATGTAGAAATGACCAAAGGTATTGAAGAAAATGATACTAAAGAAAACTATGAAATCGTTTGCATTTCTGCCCATTTTCCGAGTAATCCAGAGCCTGTATATATGGAACTTACCCATGGAAAAATTAAAATTGATGAGAAAGTGCGCGAAGAGAATGGAAAATCCACTTTAAAGAAGAGTGCCCTGAAAAAGGTTGACTTATCAAAGAAAAAAGTGAAAAAAATTTCCGATCGAATCGCTAAACGAAAAGATCTTCCGGATATTCTAAAAGCATCCGAAAGTAGTGTATTAAACAGTGAAAGCTCTGATGCCGATGATGAATCTTCAAAAGAAATTGAAAGTATTAAAATGAGATCTCGCTCAAGATTTAGCCTATCAGATACTTTCAGACCAGCTTCATATTACTTAGGAGCAGGTACACCGCTTACAAATTGTATTGAGAGCTCTGACAGTGAGATTGTTTCCCCACCACCAATTCCTCTATCACCACCTCCTTTAGATGAATTAAATACTGAAGAAATATTTTCATCGGAAAATTATGATACCGTTAAAAGAAAAGATAAACTAAATTTATCATTTGATCAGATCCCAAAAATCCATTCCAGCAGTTCATCATTAAATTTAAATAAAAGTGAAGGTCATAAGAGTAGTCGATTATCACTTCCCGATCAATTTACGAAATTAAGAAATTTCAAGCCGAACGTTCTTAAGCATCATGAACGAACACTGTCTGATTCAAATTATAGTTTTCATACTGATAACAGCTCAAATACATCTTCAGATTTTGATCTTTACAATAAACTAAAAAACAATTCACCATCGTTTGTCGGAAGTCAATATCAGTCAAATAGTTCCTTACCACAAAAGTTACCTGTTACAGATAGTAGTGAAACAGATTCAGTCGAATTTCGTCATAGACAAGGATCTGACTCTGAATTAGATCGGCAACGCAGTCGTAGACCTCTATCTGAAGAATCTGTGAGTGAAATTGAATCAATGAGTGAACAATTCGAGGAGACATTATCCAACACAGATTTGGACTCATATTTAAGTCGGCTGCAAACAAGTGATCTGTACTTGTATCAAAATACGGATAAAACTTGGATAAATGACGGAATAACAAATTTCATAAAACCACCAGAGATATTTAGAAATGAAGGCGATGAACATTTTTATGGAAATATTAATTTTGTTTCTTCAACCGACTCAATACAAAAATTAGGAAATGATGTTGATTCGATTTTACTGAGGAAAGAATCTAATTCCATTCAAAATACAATACAACAAATTCCTTCATTACTTAAGGAGAAAAATTTATCCTTACATGATGCTCAATGTGAGTCAGATGATCTAAATGCGATTGAAAATGTTAATTTAAAAGTTGTTGAAATTGCTAAAAGTGTAACTATGTCTTCTATTGATATGGATCAAACTAGCTTTTGTACAGCATACGATTTAACTCAAACAACACCAATACATAGCCGAAACAATAGTAACATTTCAGACCAATCTGCGCCTTATTACTATTCCGATTTAGTACCTCGTGATATATCAACTAATATTAATCAAACTTTGAATAATCAAAGAGATGTGAACTTAAAAAGGGCGGGGATTTCGCACATACACAATCCTATTAGTTCTAGAAATCTTGTAAACGACAATAATACTACTGGCCTATCAAACACAAGATCATTATCAGCCGAAATTCTTAATGCCACTGATAAAGATCAATCATTAAATAATAAAAACTTGTACAAAACTAAAGACAATGTGGAAAAAACTGTATCCAAAGAACTTAACTACAAAAATTTTAAACATGGTGGTAACAGTGGGTTAGCTACTTCAAGCACCAATATACTAACTCCACCTATCATTAAGATAACTAACTATTCACCAACATCATCAAAAGTCCCAAATGTCGATTCCATTATTGAAAATGAAAGCTCTTCAAATAATGACTCAAAACTTTCAGAATTAACTGCTGGTGAGCGACTTTGGGAAGAAGATGTTTTGTGGCGTGAAAGCTTAAGGCGTGTATCACAGAGACATGCCCGATCATTGGATGATCTTGACAGAATATTGGGTCCACATACGGCAACTGTTTTAAACTCTGAAAACAATACTAAAGAAAATGATAATGATAAACAAACAAGAATAAAAATTTCAAGAGATGTCACCTATGTAAATGATACTGTATCGCAACAATTGAGAGCCGCTTATAGGCCCCGGCTAAGTGATCCACCCTTAATAAATCATAAATCTGCACAATGGACAGATTATAAAGATGAAAATGATGTTTACGTTCAATTGGCAATGGACGATAAATCTGATGTTTATGAAACTTTACGTGAAGATACAGCATCAAACTACTCGAGAAAATCAATTGAAATCGATCGTGAAGTTATAAGACAATGGGATTCAATGTCAAGTGGTCTGATGAAAAATGCGGGAGGTATCTCAAAAACTGAAAAAATTAATGATATCGGGAGTGGGGCTTTTAACAGTGAGCACATATCGAGCACTACGGATACACAATCAGATTGCACAGCAGATCACATGATAAATTTCACAAAACTTTACCATGTTCCTTAAAAACACAATTAAAAATGACAATTTCAATAAACCACGGTATATTTATTCTCATTTCTAAAATATTTGTTGCGGTAAGGATATATTTTTTTTCTTTATTTAATTTTTTATTATTTATTTATAACTTTTCTAATTATTGAAATTATATATTATTTTCTACACAATCACACAATCTGGCCTGGTGGATATATGAAAGACTCATGCATTTGGTAATGGTAAAGACATGACATTTTTCTATAAAACTTTCTGAAACGCGAAGAGATGTTTTGAAGATTAATGCGGATTACATGATTCTTGAAATTTGCGATAGTAAACAACTTTCGAAATTGATACGTCAAACTATACTAAATCAATATCTAGAAATATTCATATATGAAATCAACTTCTGAATTATATCGAATGAGGGAAAGTACCTGCAATGTTTCGTTGTATATTTCTTCGAAGATTATGAGATTTAAGAGAACCATACATGGAATGATCCTGGTACTCTCTTCCCTGGTGGACGAGTGGTCTTTATCGATTTTATATATACTCTTGCAAAGTAAGTGATTAGTATATTCCACACTTCGATAGATATTTGGAATACTTTATTATCGCCTTCAACACTTTACCTGAAGCCCTTGAGAATCTTTGGGCTAGATGGAGGATCATACAGCTACCCCTACTTGCAGAGCAGACCTTTAGTACATTGGGTTTATTCCTTTACTGTAAGGAATTATAATTCATTCGCAAAATATTACAAAAAGCTTTTTCGGTACTTATTCTGTAGAAAAATGCGGAACTTTACAGTAGCTTCGTTTTCTTTAGTGGCTAAGTTATTTGCATATTTAGAAGGATCAAAAAGTGGTTCGAATGACTTTGGCAAAAATGTATTTCACCATAAATAAGCAAAAGTCAGGCATTCCCACCTATAGAAACAGACTTATGCGTTATGATGGGGATTTACTCTCCATCTTAAAATATAGCCTCTCCAATACTAACTGCACACGGGGGATTTCATTATTTTTCTTATAAATATATAATTCATTTTTGCGATACCATTGCAGCATCAAAAAAGGAATTGATTGGTAGAGCATGTTCAATTTTAGTCAATACAAACTCTTGAGCAAGTAACTTATAATAACGCTCTTAGGGTACAAATTTTTAAATTTTTCTTTATTACAGCACAGCTAGCTCTTCTGTAGACTGTAATTTTCGTTTTCCAGTATTATGTTACCGAATGACATTTTTCAGGTCAAGCTTTATTTTTTTTTTCATTTACGCTTTCAAAGAATGATTAGCCAAACTTAAGCAAATGAATGGAATATAGATGAAATGTTTAGAGTTTACTTGGGAAAACTATTAGAAGTCTAAATAATACCAAAAATTCCAATTTACTATTTGGAAATAAGAAAACATTCTGAGTTATACAAAATTCATACGAACAGTAAGCCTTCATTTATTCATAAACAACAAATTAACTCCATCACTTTCTTCTATATATCATATTTTACATTCCGACAAATCAAATCATCGAAAATCTCAGTAAAAGCTCTTACGGTAGTAAGACATCGATTTAGTATGGTTAAGAGATTGATCCCAATAAGGGAAAAATTGTTAATCACATTCTTCCTATAATCTAATCGCATTCTTATAAATTAAGGTCATCACGGAGGACACAGGTATGTTACAAATATAGAATTTAATCTTCAAATCGATCCCTTAAATATCAGAAAGTAAAGTTAGAAATTTTCATGATTTCATGATGATGAGTAACTAAATATCTGCCAGACCAAAATTTCAAATTTTCACTTTTGCTTCAAATTTTTTATATTAATATTATTGAGCAAACCGAAATCTCAGCGAGCACATTTTCCGTTACTTAATATTTTATTTCAGGTGATTTAGGTAATAATGTAATGGTCTCTCAATTAGACCTGAAAGTATCCGGATTATCTGGAATAATTAGGATCCGAATCATCTAATCCGAACTATCCGGATCCAAACTAAGCAAAAAAGGTTCAAAATTTGCTCCAAATTGCATTGTTTTATTGAGAAAATGGCATTTTGTATTTCCCCAATGAAGCAATGCAATTTGGATGAAATTGTGAACCTCTTTTTTTTAGTGTGGATCCGAATAGTTCGGATCCAGATCCAGTTATTTCGGATCCGGATTTCAGGAATCGGATAGTTTGCAGCTCCGGGGTATCCAGATATCCAGATATTAGAAAATCCGGATTAAATTTTCAGATCAATTCTCAATAATATATACAATAATAAACACTATTAACTAAATTAAAGCTACAAAATTAAAATGTCCATTTGCGCACATGAAAACAGAAAAATAAAATCTCGTCGATGTATTGATCAAAAAAAGAATAGTAAATTTACTAATTAATAAAGAAGCGAATCGGTAAATGATCTGAACCATAACAACTTGAACTTTACTTTATTGAAAAAGTGTGTATGATAGCAAACAGACAAACAATTTATTAGATTATTACTAATAGCTATAGAGATGATTGCAATAATGGATCTGGTATTGTTCATGGATTAATCAAGGTTTCTTTGGTAGATCATACCCCAATCTCAAAATTATTCTTGTAAATGTCTCCATATCAATTGTGGATAGTGGTGAAAATTTCAAAATTATAAAAATTCAACAAACACGATGTCCATGGCAGAAATGCTTTTCTGCCAATTCGATCAATCGTGGCAGTTTTGACAGATTTTCAAAAAATAAAAAAATAAAATTCGTAAATATTAATGTCCATAGACGAAGATATTAGGCTTAAATCATACTTCTCATACTACTGGAAGGGGTGCAATTTACCTACATATAACAGCACCTGCGAACCCCTTGCGCCCGGCATAACATGGCTATTACTGGGAAGTTGTCCACTCCATACCTATCCATCTCTTTCTACAGTAAAATATAATTTGAATTTTAACTTTTCGTAACTTATACTACATGATGAAACAGACACTTCTGATTGGTAGATATTGCGCTACGATTAGCCTTCGACTGTAAATTAAGCCGCAATCGGCTGATCAGTCGTAATTGTAATTCGGGCCTAAAAGCAGTTAAATATATATATAACTACTTCTCAAGAAAGCAGATGGAAATCCCGTCCCGCCACATCTGCAGTAAGCACTTCTTTTCTTATTTTAAGTGTTATGTAACCAGAGAAATATAATTACCTATACAGAGTGTTTCGCACTAGGAGGTCAATAGAGCGGAAGGTGATAGTACTCACCTCTAGACGAATCAAAAATCGTATGGCCAGAGGGGGGGGGGGGGGAAGTTTTTCACAAAATACCCTGTATCTTAAAAACTACGGAGCGTACGGTCACAGTTAAGAGCTCATTGTATGCAGAACTTCATTGCCTTTCCAATGACTACAATCAGCCCCATAGCCCTCTCCCATCAAGAATTATGGTTGTCTAAACTAAAAATTTCGGATTTTCTTACCATTTTTTTAATTTAACCTCTATTATTTTTGCAAAAACGTCGTTAACATAACTTTTTTTATAAAAACTGAAGACTCTCCTCTTTAATGTGACCTATTACACCCAATGTGACCTATTACACCCAATGTGCTATCTGAAACCCTTTTAGAGTTATAAGCTCTAAACCTTATTCTCAAACCTATTTTCAAACCTATTCTCAACTATAATTTGTTCCCTTAGCACGTCATTTAAAAAAATATCGACTAATTTCGGTGTGACCTGAATAGGTTATGAGTTAATAACTGTTTAACGGCTACAGTTAACACACAGGGTGTAATATGAGACATTTAGTCAATTGTTACTTTTCCATATGAACGCATGCAATTTTATATATAACACAGGTCTTCTCTGGGTTTCCATAGTGAAAAATGTTGCCTCATTCACTTCATTCCGTATATTGAATTGTATATGGATGATATTGTATGGGTAATTTTATCATCAAATCAGACAGTAGGAATATCACAAACATAATTGAATTTTGAAGTAAAATTATGTTTTCGAAAAAGAACTTCATAAAAATATTAAACATTGTATTACTCTGCTACTGTTCCACCACTCTACTCATATAGTAACTTGTTTGTTCCCTTCAACTAGCACTATAATCTCTATTAACTTAGGCTTGTTGTTATGAAACAGTCTGTCTATTCATCGAATGTCTCGAACTGATAAATTTATAGAAACTCCTCTTAATAAAATTTAAAAAGAGCATTTTAAAGATTTTAGATTTAAGATGATTCTTATATGAGATTTCGGTTTTGCCTTATTGCGGTAATTAAATAATTCACCACGTTTGGTATGAACTTAGTGCTCCATTATTTGCCTTTTCTTTCTTTGTGTGTTTTAAAATTTACTAATATTATACAGGAATATATTATTTAATTTAAATAAATATTGTAAAGGCCTGCCTAAATATTACAAATAAATACTTTTTTAAGATGATTAATGAACATTTATTATTAAATTGATAAAAATAATTTCTAAAATAATCGCAATTAAATTTTACAGCATCCATATCTGTTCGCAATGTACGCAATATACCGAAAGTAAATTTAACAGTGAAACCCGAAGCATCAGATTCACATCCCCTAGATTCATCTAATAAGGCAAATCAAATTGTTGCGACTCTGGATAATAAACAAGCAATCGATCGAACTTACTATTCTACTAACAACAGAATTAACGTTCATAATAGTTACGATAAGGAGAACTACTTTCCTTTGAAGAAAAGCGGAAGTCGTGCTGAAATAGATATACTTGAAAGGGAAACAAGCTCACAAATAAGGGTATGTATGTGTGTGTTTGTATATGTGTCATTTATCAATTTGATTCACAAAGAAGCAAAACAAAAACACGAAAATTACTACCTATAAACTTATACTTATACTTGTAAACAATTCATCCTTCTTCTTTTCATTTTGAATTTTTTCTTATTTTTTTTTATTTTTTTTATTTATGAACACGTTTCCACAGAATTTGGACATGTCTGCTGGAGATCTTCTAAGTCGAACACACGAAGAGCTCGTTTTGTTGTTGATTCAATTAAGGCGACAAAACAGTATGACAGCCAGAGCCATAGAGCAATGTTGCACTGAAATACACGAGTTACAGGTTAATTTACACACAATTTTTGCTTAACGGCGATAAATCATATAATACACTGCTTAGTTGTGCTAGTTTAGAATGAAACAAGAATATACTAACAATGCATGCTTTCTAAAATATATAATCAAATCATACATATCTGCATAGTTGTGATAAGATGTACCTACTCAAATAATTTTATAAAAGACCAACAACTTTCGTTGCTTGAAAAATAGTAAAATATTTATGAGGAGAAAATTCCTAATTATATTTACTGCTGCTTTAATCCTTCGAAGGACATATGTTCATTGGATCCTGTTCCATGCGACCAGTTTCAGTTTCATTCATGATCTCACAATTTCATACGCCTTTAGTTAAAATGATCGTCCTCCAAGTGATTCTGGATCTCCTAGTATGACGTGCTGTGACCAATACAATTTCATATTCTTCTTTTGATTTTCATTTCGATCCTATCTTGACCTAACTGTTTCAAAAGTTTTTTGTTTGGCATTTATTTGATCACTCCGCGATATTTAAGGGATTCGGCATTCCACCTAGGCCAGATTTTGCACCGTAACTAATTTGGGTGAGAAGACAATTTACTTTCTCCTAAATAAATTCTACATTTCTCTAGTTTCTAATCAACAATTATTTTTCAAAACATGAGGCACCATTCTTCTCTCCAGTCGACAAGCATTTGAGAGTTTTTGAGTGTAGTAAAGACTTCAGCGATAACTCTCAAAACTACAGAATACCAACTTCAGATTTAAGAGTCGAAATTTCCCCTAATTTTCAACCCTAGATCAAAGTTAACTTAATGACAAGTTAGGACACAGAAGAGTTTTCCGATTGTTTTACATTGAAAATGTACCTGTCAAGAAGAGGAAGAAAGAAGAAAAAAAATCAAATTCTCTTTAAAACTTTTCTGAATAAAGATAAAAAATGTGAATGATCATTGATTTTGCCCGTCTGCCTAGGGTAACTGAAGCACGTTGAGAGTGTTTACCCCCTCAAAATAGGTTGCGTGAAGTTTGATATTTTAATTGTTGTAGTGAACAGCATCAGTTTGATTTTTTGTCAGATTCACATCAGTCCACATGCATATTTTATCCAAAGCACTTTCCATATTTTTATGGATTACGGAGGAGAGTATCGCCGATATCAAGATCACTACATCGCCCTTATATGCGACCAACTTAGCTCATCTCTGTCTATTAGTCGTAGTAAAATATTTGTCATAACTACTAACCGGAGTAATGGTTAGAGGACTCAAGCGGAATGCTTGCTCCTTCATACAGATTTGACAACGTAGATGCTGTCTATTTTAGACTAAATTATCTATGTACCCAAAATTATTATTATCTAATAATGTCTAAGGCAGTGCTCAACTCCAAGTGTGACTGAAAACTATCAAATAACTCTAAGAATGAGACCTTAAATTGTAATGAATAAGTTTTCTATAAGTATACACTACTTTGTGAAGTGCCGTTTTTATGGATATTTCCTTATAGTAGACGTGAGTTGTTTAGAGCTTACATCATAGATGAGTATCCCATACACACTCCAGGGCTAATACGTTAAAAATGTTTAGGAAGCTTGTGACCGCTCTTGCCATCCTTTGAAATAAATATCACCTGAAAACGTCTAAAAGTCTGCAGCACTGTCTGCTAATTTTTAAAGCATTAGACACAGTATGCAACCTAGGTCAAGGGATTTGTAGACTGCGTACTACCCACACAATTTTTTCCTCCGCAATAATGGATTTTAATATATTCAATTGGATTGGCTGGATATTCATATTACCTGAGAGCATAGAGAACATTTCACGAAAATAGGAATGAGTTTCTTCCTATAATTTACGGATAACATTACGTTGTTATTTGAATATCTTCAGATTTGTCTGTCTGATGCCAAACCGAACATTATTATTTTGCTTCTCCTGTGTCTGTTCCTCCATTTATTGATAACACATTCATCCATTGCAACCCCAGGATAATGAAGCTGGAGAAGCTCACCAGATGCAAATTGTTGGTTTCTTGGGATTTTTTTTTTTTACCTGTGATGATACTGCGGTTAGTTTCGTCCCAATTTTCGTTAATGACTAGATACTCTTTGACTATCCCTGTGAAGTTACAACAAGGCAGGAGATAGTCGATAACCAGCTCTGACAGCTTCCTCTCGATTACGTACCACAGATAACATGACAGTTTCCACCATATGCAGCATTTGACCACAAGTGCAATCTTGCCTTCAGACCTGTTCCTTTTCATGCATTACCTAGCTTCCTGTTAACCTGAAGAGCATTGGAGTCATCGTTCGTAAGCAGTACCGATCACTTCGTTCTTTTCAAGCTTACTTAAAATGAAAACAAAACCTAGTATTGGGCCCTATTCTTGTTAGTAAAAATGTATCATTTTATGTTATTTTATGCCTTAAATTAAAATAATTCCCTTAAATCCTATTCTGTACCAGAAATTTTATTTTATTTTATTTTATTTTATGTTATGGAGGATAACATAAAAGATCCTAAGCAGCACATTTTAACGGTATTTCGACACATTTTATGAAAATGACTTGCGTCAATTACCATTTGTTTTGTGAAAATAGTTTTAATTAAAAACTAAAATGTCCAACGCCATATATAAGAATTACAATTTTGTCAGAAATACTTGAAATTCACACTTGGTTCGGTGTAGTAAAATATAAAAAGTTAATTATATTTGTCTTAGGTTTTAATTTTATGCAGAAGAGATCATAGGACATCTACGATATCTTCTCGATTCCTACGATTCATATGAGTTGCCCAACTTTAGATTTCAAAAGTTCTTTCTTTATAACCAACATGTTTCGTTGTAAGAAAACAAATACTTATCGAGTAACTAGAGCCTCATGCCGGAAAGACATCCATTGCGTTTACTTGTCAGTCAGGAGTTGTCATGTTTTAGCACTTTTACAGCCAAGTATCTCAAGAGCTATTAAGAAAGCAACAGCTTTCATAAATGATCATTTAGTGGGGGATTTGATAGAGTATCACGCAAATGTCAATTGACCAGCTGTTCAAAAAGTAATAGAAACCAAAGCGGAATGTACTAAATACCTTATGTTACGTGTTCATAAAAGGTTCCATAAAATAATTTTATGGAACTACGACAGAATACGACTTCTTATAATATTTTATTTTCATTTTATGAAGAAGACATTTTATCACCACAAAATAACATAAAATATTATTTTATGAAAAATTACAGAATAGGGTCCATTGTCTATTTAAGGTGAGCCCAGCCTACGTGCGTTTATTTTATTTTCTAGCGAATCTTTGTTATCTGGTGCAGGTGTAATATGATGTTACCTGCTGCGTCACTTAACTAGTTGCAAGACGTTCATTTTTCGATGAACGAATGATGATATTGAGTCGAGGGCACTTTTATAATAAACAAAGAATAAGTTTGTATATGCGGACTTCTGTACATATTATATACTTTGTTATAGTTTAAAGGACTGTAAACAGATAACAGATTTTCACCTTTTTTTGAATTTTCTACAGTGATACTTATCCCATCTATTCAATCCTCCAGGAAAATAAGGGATAGATGAGAGGACGTATGCTGATAATTCCGATGAAATGTTATCTATTCCAATTTAATAGTAGTTATTATACTGGATGAAGCTCAAACAATTATGCGTAAGATCTTCACATTTTCAATATTAATGTTTTCTGGATCCCTTAAATATGTCCAATTTGCAGCATGATCTTTCCACCTGCTGAGCTATTTGTCCTTGTTGTTCAGCAACCCAACATCCTGACACTTTATTTAATACCTTTTTGTAGAATATATTTTTCAATAGCTGCTTAGTTATTTTATACAATATTACACCCTGCTGCGACTGTTTGCCACGCTCTCCGCTTTTGGTGCTAATTGACTTAATTGCCGTCTTTTATCTCACCGAATGGAACTTTTAACATCACTGTGGAGTTGAGAATATTTATTGTGAGATCATTGTGACTGGCTGCTGAAACTAATGCTGTTTTCAAAGTCCTTTCTATTTTTCCCTTCCTGTCGATATCGTTGAGCGTAACCTATATCTTAAGAACATATAGTTGGCCCTCGTTTTGACAGAGCTTCTCTCCGTAAATACCAACACTACGATGCAGTTTAAAATGTTGTGCTGTATGTTCCTTACTCTACTTAAATACTCTACCTTTTTCCAGTCATAACGAACCGGTGATCATAAAGATTGGGTCATCGTTCAAAAACTCTCTCCAAATGCGACTAATAATTGTAATACTTACGAATTTGCTTGTGCATGCTTTTATGATTAACAGACGTACCACCTACAATAATCTGTTGAGAGAGATGACTATTGAATGCTTGCACCCTTACCTTATTTTCCGCAATGATTTTCAGGGCCAATTTAAGAATTCATATTACCCATTAAAGCGATGATATCTTCTGTAAGAAGGAATCGAACACCATGTTTAATCGCTTATAAATTTCACCTTATTATCTTTTTCTATTTTCTTCTGTCGGAGGGTAACATTGCAAATTACTCCAAGCTCTTACCTTATAGAACAGAAGCATCTTCAATTGATCTAAATATTGATAATAGACGCTGGATTGTGGATTAATCTTAGCTTAGCATTATCCGTTCTCAAAGTTCTCATCCCTGCGAGGGGTTTTGGTAAGGTTACGACAAGATGCCAACGATATCGCTCATGGCTAATCAACTATGGGGACTCTTCGTGTCTTTAATTTTTTTATTAGTTTTTTGTTGAATTATCCCTTTGCATATTCTTCCAGAACGATAGTTAAATCTTATTCTTCTTGTCACCTTTTATTTTTATAGAAAATTATATATATAAAGTTGCTCTAAATGGGGTAAGGTGGGTGATTTTTAGAATTTCGACATTGTTCGTTATATGCATAAATTGCAAAAAGAATATTGAAATATTTAGAACACTAATAAATACTCCGCCTATACAGACAGATGGTTTTAAATGCAATTATTAAAAATTGAAGGTGTCATTAAAATCACCCGTCTGTCTAGCGTGTAAAGCAAAACTATTTAAATTTCGATTTTACAAAAAAATTTTAGAATCGAATTCGCACCAGTGATGGTCCGACCCGTTCTGATAGTATTCAGAGATTGAACTACCTAAAGCAACATTTGATGGACTTAGAAAAACAATATGAAAAGAGCAAACCTCTTGTGAATCTAGTCGACAATATGGTAAAACTAGGCTCATTATATCGGAATAACGAAAATAGCAGGCACGTCCAATCTGAGTCTGTAACACTCGATAGACTTGAGTTTAATCAAAGAGTTCAAGAGAGAAGATTATTGCAAGAAGAGCAGAAACACTGGGATCGCTTAAGTCCAAATCATACAGAATTGCAGGTAAGAATTTATTCGGCATGTAAGCGTACCCATATCTAACGTGCTTATATCTAATAGTCTAAGGTACGTCAATTATACCAATTGGATCAGCTACTGCAGGAAGAATCGGGGACTCTTCAAAATCTTCAACGAGATAAAGAAGACCTTGAGAGAGCTCTTGGTGGGTTGCGTGCTCGCTTGCAAGATACAAACGGACATCCATTAGCATTAGAAGCGGCAAAAAAACAACAACATGTTCTAGAAAGAGAATTATCACGCGTTCATCAACTGCTAGCTGAAAATTCAAAGGTAGACGAGGTGCCTAGTAGTCGTTGGATCTTTCACTCTTATTTGCGCTTTTTTTATTCTGCTGTGCTCAATAGAAGTGTCAAATATTTCTTTTGAGTCACAACCGCCTTTTGACTAATCAAGACTCACCATTCACTCTAATCACGTGTTATTTAGTTTGTAACTCACATTTTCACAGTCCATTTTCACGGAATATAAGCTTCTATCAGGAAATGGTGCTAATTTTTTTTATATTTTTCAGAAACTTGAGCAAACTGTTGCAGGAAATGCACGATTAGAGCAGGAATTGTTAATACTTCGTCAGAAATTACAGGCGTCCAAAGGATCTCGTGGATCTCAGGGGGCATTAGGTGGAAATCAAAGCGCCGGTGATAGTATTCAATATGCAAGCAGTACAACTGCCCTTCTAGAATCAGAGCTCCGTCGTGTTCAGCAACTTGTGGGAGATATGCAGAGGCAAAGACAAGAACTTAGTCAAGCTGTACGACAATTAACTGAAAATTCAAATGCGCTTTATCAGCAAATTGGAAATAACGATCATTCGCTAAATGTGCCATCTTCACACATTAAAAAACGGCAGCACAGCTCTTGTTGGACAGAAACAGATTTAGATTCGATGATAAGTACCGATCATACCGGAAGTTCATCAATGGAAAATTTGAACTTAAGTACGCCGCTTTTTATTGACACGAACTCAGCGAATTCTACTAGTAGCCTAATGAACTGTTCAGGTTCGAGTAAAATTAGCGAATTCGATTCAAAGAATGCGCGATTCGAACGTTTCTCAGATTTCGAAGGAAATGAGACTGGAGGAATTGATGATGATTTGATTGAAAGCAGTTTTGCGAATTTATCTAATCAAGAAAAGCAAGAAATCAAAACAGTTCGAATAGTAAAGCGAGAATCGGAGAGAAGACATCGAGATCGAGAGCGATCATCAGCTAATACAACTGTATCTATTCAAAACTTAGACCAGGTTCTAGAGGAAGAGGCGCTTAATCAAATAACTGAAGATTTATACAGCCGTTCCAAGTCTTTACCGAGGACGTATAATGAAACATATGAAATGTTTAAACAAACTAAAGATAAGAAGTTACATGAACCACAAAAATCATCTCAATTAATAAATTCAAACGGCACCATATCTAGTCCTACAATTCCGTTAAGATATAATGATTACTTCTCGAATACTTCTAATCCATATTTGGTTTCAATGTCGGATAAAAACTCGAATCTTTCCTCCTATAGCAATCTTTCCAACAAAGATAAAATTAGAACATTAAACTATTTGGCGAACAATACTGAACAACCGTTTATACTAAGGAACAAAACAGAATCCATCCAAAGTTTGACTAGTCCCGTTTTCCAGAGTGAAGCAGCTAGACAAATTATAAGTGAAATGTCTGGAAGTGCATCTGAAGATAACAATGAAAAAGTTCCTCAATCGCACAAGCATAAACGTGCTGTTCCCAAAGAAAAACGACGCCACTATACAGCTCCGAATAATGTTAATACTAAAGCAATGCAGAATATGCAAGCAGAAAATGACATGAATTGCAACGTAAGTAAAATAATCGAATAACAATTCGTTTTTGATAGAAATGCAACTTTTTTTTTTAGAATACCAATTGGAGGGCAAGAGATGATCTCGACATGGAAGTTGCTTTACGACCACGAATGAACGCTCCTGATGTTGTAAGATCAGCGTTGGGACATCGAGAAAAGATTTCGGAAAATACTATTGACAAACTCTTGGCTGCTCCTAGTAAAATTCTCATTCCTGAGAGATATATTCCAGAAAAGGTATGTAAAATATCAAAAGCTGATGACACATTTTAGCATTTTAATTATTTTTTTTCTTCTTCTTTTAAGACCCCGGAGCTATCACCAGAAGAAAAGAAGCGACGTCAGGAAAAAGTTGAAGCTATCAAAAAAATGTTGTCCGAAGCTCCTATTAATTCAACAAACGTAAGTTTTATTTAATTTGCGAGTAGTTTATCTAATATATATTGCTGCTAACGAGTTATCTTCATTTAATATTGGATTTCTAAGTTGTCTTTCACACAAGTTTAGAGTCTAAAAGGGTTTGCTGTTATGCTTTTTTGTTCAAGGTTTTAATTATTACAAACGACGGTTTCTGAAGTTGACAGTTTTTCTATAAATCAGAAAACTGTTAAAGCCTCCATATCTTGACTTGAGCCAAAAATCTTATCAACGAAGTTTTTAATCTAGATTCAACGGGCTATTCTCTATTACCCCAAAACATTGTAGCGGAATTCTTTTTTATCTATTGACACGTTTGTTTAACTTTTCACGGAAATCAGGCTAATTTTCAGAATTTTTGAAGAAATCGTTTATTATCCCAATTTTTAATATGAATGAAAGTGAATTTATATCCAACTACTGTCCCATTGTTATATTGCCTTTCATTCCTAAACCGTTTTAGCTTGTGTTTTATGTGATTATCTGTATTCTGACCAACATGGTTTTATGAGTAGAGGATCAATAACAACAATTCTACTATATGTTACGTCTACCTGTCTCAAATCTTCTAACATCAGTGTGAAACTCATTGTAGTTTTCGGGATTTGTATAGTGCTCTACACGCTTCCTCATTAACTTCTACTATTTAAATTACGCACTATAAGTTTTCCAATCTAGCTGATGAATTGACTTATGCATGCCTTGAAGATCGCGAACATCAGTTTCTATTTCCTTTATTTCTATGTAAATATCTGCTAAATTCTAGCTCCTATCTGTATACTTGGAAGAACGACGCCTCAATAGATCTCCATTATTGCCGACACCTAAATGCTACCATAGATTAATAACGCTACGCATAAAAAAGCTTCAAGCTCAAGTGCCAATCAACAATTAATTTTATTTGGCTAGCATTGCACAAAATCGGCTTTCAGCCAGAAATCTCGAGATAAGGGTTTGTTAGGGATGAAATATAACATGACGTATTGGAGGCATTGTATCGTGGAGGTCTTACTGTACAAAAATATACAACTATCATTGATAGCGATATATAGTGAATACGTATTGTAAGTCTACAATTCCATAAGAGAAAAAATCGATTTCACTTACAAAAGTTTATTATGTAGAACAATAACCAGTTACGTCTTGTTAGAAAATAAAATCAACGATGCCTTCGCCTGATAACGTAACAAAAGCAACAGCGGTCGAATATAAATCCCCGACTTTTGGAGCTCTGGATATGATGGATGTACTTATTTCGCATTATTGCCGCTAATGATTTGTGCGAGTGTTCAGTTTTTTCCTACGATTTTACTCAAATTTGTCCTTGCAAATTGATTTGAAAAAACCAAAAGAATTATTTACTATACCCTAAATGAAATCAGTACTAAGCGTGTGGTTCCATTTGAACACATAGAATATTCATTGAATATTTGCGTAATATTAAAAGTCAATGTGATTTTTCCGTTTGTTGGTTCACTCATAAACTCAAGAATACGTTGACGACGAAGAGAGCTGTAATTTTAAAAACTTTTTAAGAAAATAGGCTGCCATTAAAAAATTCCGTTCTTCTCTATATTTTTTTTATTTTAATTGAAAATCCTCCGTTAAGTTTACATGCAAAATTTCCCTTTTTCACCTATATTTGGGAACTGATTGAAAACGTCCTAACACAGATACCTACAGTTTTGGTACAATAATTTAATTAAAACTTCGAATGAAATTTAAAAAATTTAAATGTAGTGAAGAGTACTTCGGAATGTAAAGCTTCTTTGGACATTTTTACCGTTCGTCAAAACGTTATGAAAAATTGACCGAATCGAGGAGCATTATCTCATATTCTTCTTTAAGTGAACCTATATTGCTTAAGTGATATTTGAAAAGACATGACTTCCAGATATTACCGACTTATGAGCAGAGCTTAATCAAGTTTTACACTTGTGTTTTGAAGTCAGTCCAATCATTGCAAATAATAGGAAAAATATTGACATTTTTGGAATTGTTCGCCATCCACCATCCATTATTGCAGTAAAGCCTTCTTTTGCATTTTTTTTTTCTGAGGAATTTACTTGAAAATGTTTCTTCGTAATCTTTATGCACTTTTCTTAGCCGACAATAGGCCAAAAGAGTTTTATATTAATTCGGGTTGGCTGTCTGGGCTACTAAACTTTTTTGTGAATATAGAGAAGCATTCATTTTTCTCTTAGGAGTTTACTCAACTTCATTTCCTTCTTAGCATGAAACATTTTTAGTTTGCCGAGATCTTTTGGTTATAAGAGTAGATATGAGCTATAGTCTTTTCATGCCACGGCCGACTATATCTGGTAAATATTAGACTGTGCTTATACCCTAAATGGTAAATTTTTAATTTTGCGTATTTAATTTACCATTTCGCGCGAATGTTTATGATTATTTCTTAAAAAGCATTTATTTCTTCAAAAAAATTTTAAATTTTTTACAAATATTTTGAAAAATGAGTCTGTTTACGTACTTCATCGTTCTTACTTTTGATTATTCTTGAACAGTAAGCTAAACAGACTATGTGAACAAGTTTTGTCTAAGAACACTTGGTTTCTATCTATTGCTTATTTAGTGACGCCTCGATCATAGAGTACGTGCACAACTAGCCGAGGCGAGGCTATATCAAGAGTTTAAGAAATAAAATGATTGAATGAATGAATGGAATTTTTGTTTTCGCGACGTGCGTCGCACTAATTTTGATTGCTGGCATGTTCTTATAGGTTTCTTTCTTTGTTACGGGGTATTTTTCTATCATCCGTAACTTGGACTGGTAGTGTTTTTTCGAGAAGAAGATCACCAACCCAATAAAACTCTTACCATACCACACTTTCGGTTTATTTGAACAATTTTCTGGTTACACATTTGATAATTTTTTCTTACTTTAAATACTTTTGATTTAGTAAGTTTTGTATAGGTTGCCTTACCACTGGTGGGGGGATAACCTTATTCTTTAGATTTATCAAAAACATCAAAAACTGACTGCCTTGTTCCTCAGATGTATCGGCTTTTTATTTGGTTAGATTTTGGCATCGCTCAGCAAAATTGGTTAAAATTTAGGATGGGGGTAGAAAATAAGAAATTCCATATAGGAATTCTAGAATTGGATATATCGGGAACGCCTTCCCAATATGTCGGTACTAGCATAGGTGGCAAAAGAACTAGATGTCGCATGCCATACTAGAGCAGAGTATACAGATTGTGAAATGGGTAGCGTATTCTGGAATAGACCATAACATGATTCAGAGCTTGCTAAAAGCAAATGTTTTTATAATATCAGTTTTGTATACATTTGATCGACATCCTCAACACTTCAGATACCAAAAAATATGAATCGTATGAAAACGTATACATCATTTCAAATGTTGTGGTCCATTCCAGAATGGACCACCCAGCCATATATATTTTGTATACTTTTTTGGTACTACATGTGACATCTAGTTCTTGTTTCATCTATGGTACTAGTCAATATTGCCTATTCCGCAATATCAGAGCATTTCATAAGAACACTTCCCGCTCATTTGAAAATTTCTCTGCAGCCATTGGTTAACCATATACATATATACGAAAGAAACCAATGTTACAAAAAATCGATCAATTGCTATTTCACTTTACACAAGGGATTTCCCAATTATGTACAAGTAAAGGGATTTCTCAACTTTGTGTGAAGTAAACAATAAGCGGCATGTACTAACTGTGGGTTAACCTAGTGCCATTATAATGCGTGGAATTGGTCTCGTGCCGTGAGGTTTGTGTTTTTGTACAAAGAGCGGCGTATTGCCGCAAAAAAGGTTAACACAACAAAGAATTTATCGCTTGAACAGAACAGCGGAGAAAGTTGTTTCAGAACACGAAAATAGAATTGGGTAACCATATAAACCATATGGGATGCGCGTGAAGCGTGACGCATGAATAAATTTGCGTTGGAATCACCGCGAAAATGCTTGCAATGCAATTTGATGCACGTATTCACATTTGTCAATTTATTATATGTATATTGTATGCGCGTATGTTTTGTTTGCAAGAAATCATTATCATGTAGGTATGTACGTATGTAAGACTCTTATTATGTATGTACGTATTAGACCGGATTTGTTACGAAATACAAAAAAAACACGTCAAACGTTGACAATTACTTTATTCACAAGACAGAGCAGACAAGGCCAGTAAAATTATGTCGGCGGATGAATATCAATTAATGACCTCCGGAGCGTCCGCACACCATCGCGATCTGTAATTAGAATATAAAAAGGTACAAGTGAGAACAGGTCTCAGTGAGTAAAACCTAATCCCAATCATAAAATTCACTCACACTCTAAAAATCCCTCCTAGACCATAATGTAATTCATGGTCACCCGGAGGAAACGCACTCACTCATACTAGGCCTAATTTACCTTACTTCGGTCACCAGGTAATCCAATTATGCTACCGTGTAGTCCGTTTAGGATTTACCTAGACCTTTCTCAAACTAATTCAAACTTTACTCACCCATTCACTCCTTCACTAATCACTTAGAATACTGAGGAGGCTACAACCTACCTCTGGCATGCACAATGTTAAACTACCTACGCCATGCAAATTCCATGCAGCGAAACTTAAAACTCATCGGCACTACATAATGTGTCATGCTACTTTCTCGCCTCAGTGAAGGAATTTAAGGAGATTCTTTTATTTCAGAGATCCCTTTTTCCAAGAACAACGCAGTAGTTATTTATTTAATTTATTGCTGCATCAGTTTACCTCTGCTGACATACATACATAACAAGATTCTTATTAAGTATGTACGCCTGTAAAATGACAATGATTCATTACGAGCGTTATACGTGTGTACATATTATGGAATAATAGTAAAGAAATGATGTATGTATGTTGAGCTAATGATTCATTCATTACATTAATGTGGCGCTAATGAGGAAATGATGTATGTACGTGGTTAAGGTAATGATTCCTTCATTACATCTGTACTCATTCTCATATATTGGAAGAATCTATCAGGATCAGTCCGTATTTCGTATTTATCGGGTAGCAAGCAAAACAGCGGAAAATACACTTATGTGAAAAATGGCATATAGTTGCACTACTTGACAAACACAAAATCTTCTTCTTCAGAATTTGATGGCATAATTTATACTCTCACTTCGCGATTAACCAAGAAGCTGAACGCCTTGTTGTGAACACTACACCTCGAGATGTATCTTTACCTCGCCTTGCTCGACTGCTTAGCCTCGTTGTACCCTTTCATGTTATATCTGAAACTACTTTTCTTAAGGCATTCATGAAGGTAAAATCGCAGTTATTTATTGTTTCTATATAACTTGAAATATTGTCATCTAAAAGGTACTTACCCCTGACATTGGTATTGGTATCAGTGCTACCACATAGCAAGTAAATGATGTATATTTATTTGCATCGCATCCAACGATGATCTGTTTAGGCCTCCTTCTACAGTAATTTATAAGCAGCATTTCATTTCATTTTATGAATATAATATTAACTTACGTAAATGTATGAGTAGTCCTTTTGTACACCCTTGTTGTAGGCCTGGCTCTTGAATGAGCGCCACGTTAAGTTCCTATAAACTACCACTCTGTTAAGCATATCGAACGACAATTTGGCATGATAAGAATCAATTTTAATTACACAACTATTTGGCATTTTGATATTTTACTATTAAATGTTTATCTTTAATTTTCAGGATGCTGTTAGCTTACCTCCAAGTAAGATAAACGCTGAGAAAAAGCAGAGAGAGCATCTTTTACAGCTGAACCAAATTTTGGCACAACAAGTGATGCAAATGAGTAAGATAGTAGCAGGTAAGAGCTCCATATATTCATATTACGGACATTTCTCGTTTTTTTTTCTGGATGAATGCTGTTTTTGTCGAAATTCTATTTTTCGAATTGGACTTGCCATATTATTTCCGTCAAAATTGTTTTGTGTTTTTGGATTGTTCAGAAAATTAATTTTAACAATTATTGTTCAATTTTTAGATGAACATTGAAAATCACTCATTCATCCTCTCTCATTGTGATCATAAGCATTTCACAAAAATTCATTGACTGCCGCGCATTTAATATATTTTTACTGTGATTTTGCTAGATTTTTAGCGTTTTTGCCGTTGTTCAAAAGTGAAATTTTGTTGTTTTCTCTTAATATTTCCATTATTAATATATTTTTGGAACAATTAATTCTTTTGTTCACATTTTTTTTTTTACTTTGTTACTTTATATGTTTTATTCATTTTTAATTTTATTTGTTTTTATGCTTGTGTTTGTTTCCTGTGTTTAGGAAATCCTACCCAGTCTAATCAAAAGTAGTGTCGAACGGAGCTATTCTGTTGAGCTTGTGCGGAGCTGCTTTTCCTAAAAAAAAAACATTAAAATTTCTAAAACAAAAGGTTTGTAAACAATATTTTTGCACCATTTATTTGCTTGATTGTTTTTTCTTGTTATTTTGCTTTACTACCTTTTACAAAAATTTCATTTTGCATTTCATTGTAGAAATAAACTTTTTACTTACATTTATGTATATGAGTATGTACGTTGAACGTATTATGAAAATGGATCTAGCGGTCCGATTTTGATATTTATAATAGAACAAGGAATGTAGGTTTAGATAGACTTATTCATAGAAGTAGTAGAGTGCCGCAATAATTAACATTAATTTATAAAATTAGTACAAATTTTCAAAATTATTTCTATTATAGATTAAGGAAGATAATTTAACTATTGAATGTGATCAAAGTCACGACAGGAATATCATAGGATTTAAAGATGTTCACAAAGGTATGGCTAATACCATAAAATAGGATCCCGATTATCATGCATACCCATGAGTATTGTACTATATTTTAAAACCATCGACCCTACTAGCTAGGTATTCACGTTCATAAAATCATTAATTTATGTGTGCATTTAAGATCATGACACTTAACATTTGTGGAAAGAGTAATATTTGCCAGTGTGGCTCCCATTATTGGAAATCGATTCTCAATCAATTAAATATCAAGCTAAGACCTACTTGTTTTTAATAGTCTCTTGCCTGACCTTATTATTTTCATTCATATGCTAAATTCTCGCATATTCAACAATGAAAAATTCTGAATTTTAATTTTTTTCTTTTTTTTATTAATAATAACATTTAACAACAACAACTCCTTTGGATGAAAACTTAACGATGAGGTTTTCAAAAATTACCTCGATATTAAAGTTTGTTTTTCGGTTGGGTGACCCAAGAGTGCCTCTTCCCATTTGAAAGGAATAAACTTGAAGGAGGAGTTCAATTGGTCGTTGTTAAAGACTGATAATTTAAAACAAGAACATGTTCATACATGAAGTCATTTTCTAAAATGCAAATTTTAACTAGGGAAATCCTAGTTTAAATTGTGGATTAAGGGGAACTAATTAGTCGCGATTAAGGCAAATGTTTAGCTCAATCTAGAATTTGAAATCCTTCGTTCTTAGAAAAGCAGAAAAACTGAAGATGTTTTTCGTTTCGCTCCTGCGTTTTTTCAATAGAAATGATACAGGATGAGCATTGAGCAATATTCTGAGAACTAGATTTTAAAAAACAGTATTTTGGAAAAAGGGATTTTTTAAGAGCAATATTTTAATGGAATGGTATCTTTTCAAATTACACGTCATCTATTACACAGCTGACGTAATTACTTTGTTTTCCCTCCTCCTCCATTTATATGCATTTAAGTTTCATTTCTACTCATTTAAATGTTGTAGCACTACTGATGCCTTAAGCACATGGTCCATGGAGCGATATGGCATGCAGTTGAGTCCCGCTCCAGTTATTAAGTATCATTTGTGAGCAGATGCTCAATGTATCGTGAGCCAATACTCATTTTATAACGCAAAGAATTGCGCAACATTCGTGACTTGCATGACCATTATTTCTCGGTGTATTGCCATTTAACTTGACTATCACTTGTAGGAATCGCTGTCTATATTCGAAATGATGTGATCGTATTCATGGTCCTTGCTGTCATAAAGCGATAAAAAAAAACTGCCGATTTTAGATATACATATAAACTGTGCTAATGAGAGAAATATAGACATATAAGGACGCATTATACATATAACACCTGCAATTCCGCTATCTTGAGGGCTAAGTTCCAATTCCACCAAAACTTTAGAAGTAAATCTTTACTAGTCCAAAGGGAAGTAAGATCTTCTGGTCTCTTGTTAAACAGTTAAGACCAGCTTCTCCAGTTTTTTTATATCACCCATTTAGTATGGGGACTTACGGAATAATTTTTGACAAAACCAATTTGTTTGGTGTTAAGTTTCCACGAACTGTTTTTCACCATCTACTCCACAGGTTCGTCCATCTCAACCTCCGTACAAATCAAAAATAAAGACTATTACATTTCAGCTCGTATGTCTAAAGTTTACTGGGCTTGATGACATCTCCCCCTGTATACTCAAATATTACTTTACTACTTAAACGAAGCTTCTACGTAAACTATTTCATCTGTCCTATTCGACAGGTGTTTTCTTATCAGCATTAAAAATTGCCTATATTAAGCCAATGCCCAAAAAAAGGGGGATGCAAGCGTTCCTTTAAACTGCTTCGAATCTTTCTAAGGCTCTCGAAATACTTATCAGCATCCAATGATGAAATATTATCTATAAGATACCCACTTTATCAGTTACCGATTTTGTGCTGGCCGCATAAGCAGAGATTTTTTTTTTGTCATTACCGAGCTTTAGCCAATGATTTCAAGATATATGTAGATATTATAGATGACAATCGATGTCACATGTTAAGTTAATTAAGCAGCAACCTTACAATAATACAAACATTTTAGCCATAGAAATATTTAAGAATTTTAGCTGTACTAATCATATATTTTTACCTTATCAGATTTAGCAAATCTACGAGGATTGTATTCAATCGAAATTAAAATAACAAATGCACATTTTGGAAAGGCTGGACGTACATAATTTGTTGTCCGCCTTTGACAACGTCCAAAAGAAGTTCTTCCAGCTTATCAGCGATGACGTGCTAATTTAAAATATCGATTCCCTCTATGACGTAATATCGGCTGCCTTTCACTTTTCACTATTCTACCATCTCTTCTATGGCTCCGAGAAAATGTCTAGCCTGATTCCATGTAGAATTCTTCATATGTATACCACACAACCACCAACCCGAGCTCATACTCACAACGTTGAAGTCAAATTTGACCGCACCGTGAAATTTTGTATACATTTTTCTTAAGTAAAGCAATGCGAATATGGAACAATTTACTATATTCTGTTTTTCGCTCTATTTATTATATGACCCACAGGTATTTAAGCGATGTGTGTATCGTCATATTGTCGCTGTAATTCTAATACCTCAGAGCCCCGAAATAATTTATTTTAATTGTCGGAAATGATTTCATTATTGTTTTTTTTCCTTCTCTCACTTCCTGGTACATGGGGGAGACGAACAATAAGCTTTCTCGACTGCCTTGCTCCTTTATGAAAAAAATTGCACCTGTATGCTGCTTGTTTACACTTCAGTTTGACAGGCATCGGTGTATATCTCATACATTCGAGTCACTGGTGCTAAACATAGTTTGGCTGAAGAGGATTTTGTATAGTGTGCAGGTAATTTTGGAATACAAGTGAGAAGTTCTCGTGTAAAAGTAATCCTTGTGTCAGATCAATACACTGACATGTATAATATGGACAGTTGACCCTACTGAAATTGCTTACATTAACATGAGACCACTTTTCTAAAGTTTGCTCTTTCTGATTTAACGACTGTGTTCCGCTGAATTTCAAATAATGATTTCTATACGAAATACATCATAGTTCTGTGGATTTTCTAAATGAATATATCGAAGAGAAATAGATGATACGATACCATATTTTTAATCCTTTCTCTATCCCCCATAAGGAATATTTTGATCTTATAGGAGGCTTCCAATAAAAGTAATAAGTTCGAACTTATAATATGACCGTCCATGTTATGCATGTCAGTGATCAGTACGATTAGGTCGCTGTTGCAATTTATTTCGAAAGGTCGAGCTGCTTAAGATGCCAAAAGCATACTTTCATCATTCTTTAGCTAAATATAAGAGAATTCTCTAAGAGAAGTCCTACTGAGGAACAAATTTTTACAGACTACTCACCTTTCTGCATATACAGTTAAGTAATAAACCAAAGTATTAGTCCGTCTACTATCATTGTCGGTATATAACCTGTTTATTGAGATTAGTTTCATATAATTAACAACAGAAGCTCTCCTCTGGTCGCAAGTGGTTAGATTTTAAAATAAATGAAATTTTTTCCCATTGATGCTGCATGGTTTTGAAACCTCATATATTAAATGTGTTCAGTGATATTTTCGTATTTTTGTATTAATAGTGCATAAAATGCAAAAAAGTTTGTGAATAACAGGAGACGCTGAGTATTGGGAATCCAATGGCACTATATTTTAATTATTTGGGAATTTACTTATTTATATGCACGTCAGTGGGATTTACCGAATTTACCACAGAAGTATTTGGGACTATTTTGATTGTTAAATTTTAATTATGAGCCGAAGAAAGTGATTTTTACAAGGCTGTTTTGGTAGGAAAGTTTTGATTACCAAGTTGCCAATTCTGGAAATACCGCTGAACTTCAAGCAATTTCTTGTTCGCAATCGTTACAGTTCAGTGGGAAAGTATGCTCTCACGGAAAGAGACAGGAATATGAAAATGGTTCAATTTGCTTTCATGGATTTTTGGTTCAACAAGCATTTATCCATTTATATACATGTCAGTGCTGTTGATTCACTATATGATTTCTAGCTCACTAGATTCATATAAGATACAGGTTTACTAATATGCATATCTTTACTTTCCAAAACTGGTCGGTCAATCAAAGGATCTATGCAGGTGTTTTAAAGAAATAAATAAGAAATAATCGTATTCTTATTTGATTTTTTTTATTCTGAAAGTTCTATTTATAGCAATTTTTTGCAATATATTGAGCAAGAAATTCTCACAATTTTTAAACGAAATATAAATAAAAGAACTCTTGTACAAACATATTATTTAAGATATCACAAGATAAGGTCTTTTGGTTTATTTTTATATATTCATTTTTAATCCATATTATTATTCTTAACTGCGGTAAGTAATTTTACGCCTCACGCATCCCATTAATTCCAAAAATATCACCCGCTTTCTATATTAATAAAATATTATTTATCAAACTTCTTTTTTTCAATTTACAAATAATAATAATAATTTTTTTCTATAAAAAAAAAACAGAGAAAGCCATGGCTGCATTACCATCAAAAATAGCAGAATTAAGTGCAACCACATCAGAGGAAGACAGGTCATCACCTACAGATTCACTGCCAATCTATCAACAACGTGAAAACTTTTTTACATAGATTTTGTGTGTCATTGACCGTAAGCCTAATTATATTATTCTCAGTGAATATTTGTAAAATGTTTATTAGTTATTAGCGAATTATGGCTGGCAACTCGCAATGAGTATCTACTGTTTTATGTGAAAATAACCGATTTTGATTTTATCCGTCCAAAAATTTACTTTCTATCGAAAATACATATAACAAACTTATCATAAATATTTAACTATTATCTGAGCACAGAGCTAAGTAATTCAGGCTGAATATCTTCAATCTGTAGTTAAATAATAAGTATTATGGGAACTAATCGTATTATATTCCTAGCTATGTACAGTGTCAAATCATAGCTTTTAATCGATACTTGACTGCAATATAATTAGAAATTTCTGACACCTTTTATCACTCCTATACTAATAGTCCTATATATATAATATGCACATTTGTTTTTGACTATTTGTTTTTTTCTTTTTTTTATTAAAATAACTTTGAGATGAATGCCTAAATTCATATGACAATCTTACTTTACTAATTTTAAGGACTTTGACTGGTCAATTGATAAAGTTTGTGTTTGATTTTTATCTGGATTTTCTTATTTTACACCTTAAAAGCAGATTGTCAACTACGAGTATCTAAGACAGATTTCTTACAAATATAAAAAAATTTCAACGATCTATTATAGTGTATCTGAATCAAATAGTAGTATTTCATTAGTAATGAATTTCATTAAAAATTTACTCATTTCTATGACAAGCAAATTTCAAAATAGCGTTGTCCAAATCAAAATACCTCATATTTGCTATAGGTACCGATTTCATCTTCATAAAAAACCATTGAACTTTTTTTTTATCGTCATAACACGAAAAGCTGAATATGGACCTTCACATGGAAATGATAGGACAACCATAATTTTTTTTTTGCTTATCAAACATTTTTAAAAGGTAGCGAAAGCCTAGAATAGGTAGAATATTGGACCAAAACATCTCTTCAAATTATATTCTAAAATATTTGTTTAATTACCTAAGATAATGGGACTTGAAAAAGATAGAACATATTAAGGCAATTAAAAAAAGTAGCCATAATTTGGAATAAATTTAATTATATTTTTTATTTCTTAGCAATGTGTTACTTTTCCTTGTTTTTAAATTACACTTAGCATTCGATTTGGAAGACTTTTATATTTATTATTTATTTGCTGTGGAATTAGTCTCCAAGCCTCGTTAATTGCATTTTTTAGCTCTTGGATCGAAATTAATTGTTTAGTGAATCTGTAAATAGTACGGGATAATTGCCCCCAAGCATTCTCTATTATATTTAAATCAAGTAATCTCGCTAACCATCGCAATGTAAGATTATTTTTTGAGACAAAATATTCCGTTACCATACAACCTGTATGTACTGTTGCGTTGTCCTGTTGGAATATAAAATTCTCTGCAGACATTTTCGTAGCATGTATCCTGATCTGTTCATCGTAAGGGTACGGCCACAGAAACAAGCGCGCAAATATTAGAAATCGACACAGCTCCCATGACTAAATCGCACTTAAGCGCGCGCAATCACGCGCAATTGCAATGTCCACTACAATACTTTTTAAGTGCATTCGAAAATTAATCGTTCGCTCGTCAATCGCGCGCTTGTTTCTGCGGCTGTACCCTAAGACTAATTGTCAGTACTTTTCATCTTACCATCCACGATACAGTTATCGGTCTTTCTTTTATATACGATCCGTACCTACCCCATAATACCTCTGCCTTCTATTTATCTTCGAACTTGGAAGGGCTCATCTAAGATGAACTTTTCTCATCCGTAAAGATGATATTCATCCATCTTTTTTTTTTAATTTTTATGCTGTCGAGCATATTTTAATCTTTCCTCCCATATGGTTTTTCGTTAATGATCAGCTTTCATCACTTAATTGTCGGAGTTTTTTTTCAGAAGACATTGAACATTAAAACAATGTCTTAACTTTTTTTTATTTATTTTGATCTTATCCCATACAGGACTCAAACTTATAATTTTTAGAATCGGTGATAGATGGAAATAGAAGAATTTTGTGACCTCTTATTTTTTGTAATGATTCTAAATTAAATTATAAATACACGAGAGAGAAAACCACCTCATCCGTGTTTTGAAGCCGGGCCTTAATTATTGGTAGGGATGGAGTGCGGACATATATATATGTACGTTCTAAGTGACTTCATCCTCAAATCAAAAAATAAAATGCTATTTAGATATGAGTATAATAGCAAAATCTATATAAAACTGAAAATCGACCAGAAATTCAAACAATACCTACACATAGTATTATTGCTACTTTTACTGAAAGTTAGATTTTTCCCAATGTATTTTTAAACTACTCATTAAATCTCGAGTAGCCGACTATTTAGAAGTGTAGTTTTTTTTTTGCGTGTAACCCAAACAGCACAAATGTATCTGGTATGTTAATGCGAAATCCTGCAGAACTGTCCCTGGGAAATGCCGTCCGCTCTCTATTAACAATTTAATACATCGGAGTACTGAATGTCTGCGGTTCGAATGTTCCTGGTAAACTCCATCCCCTTCCCACAAGATTTCCTGTAGTTGTACTTAAGCAAAATTAACTCATTCAATAATATTCAATTCCCGCTCCAATATCTGAAGATATTGTTTAGGATTTTCTGGGATTGTAGACATTTTTTTATGGGTAGGCATTTTTACAAAAACAAAAACGCAATCATTTAAACTTCAAAAACCATTTATTTCAATATTATGTCTTATTTGAAAGCAATTTTAAAACAAATTGAGGCCAGCGTATCTGTGCAAGCTTATAATCATTTCTATAATTCCAATTAACCTCTTAATTACCTAAAAAATCGACATTATATAGCTCGCTTAAGCAACGCAGGCCTCGAATGGCTTCTTTCAATACGTATTTTATTGTCATAAATTTGGTCTCTGAAAACGACATACGGAAGCTCAGCAAGCGCCAAATTAGCGCTTTCACCAGAGAATATATCGAAAAATAATTTAAATTTTTGAAGCATCAGGGCAGGTGAAAAATGATTTTCCTATGTTTGTCCCAAGATATATATATTTTGTATATTTTGTACGTATTTGTTTTTAAAATGCTGACAATATTACGTTCGAGTTATAATTTTGTAAATGTTCCCGCTTAAAATAGTTGTGGGATATCCCAAGGAATAAGTTATGGGAAATTTCTAATAACTCTTAACGAAAAAGTGGCTAAGTAGTTACTGAACACTTCCTGTTTATCCCGGAAAAGTTTGGAGATTTATAGGAAAAGAAAAAAGGGGTGTCCCTGGGTAATTTGATGTTGTATGGGGTATTGTATTGCCAAAACATAAAAGCGTCAGCAAGAAAATTTTCTATAATATTTTTGTAGAATTATTGCTCAACTTATTTATGCAACTTTGATTAGAAATAATTACATAATATTAACTTGTGTGATCCAACATGGTAAAAATGTATACCAAATTATTTGTGGAACTTTTTCTCGGCAACTTTTGAGATTAAACGATATTTGAAATTAGACAAAAATTCAATGGTTGATAAGCGGAATCTATACTTTGTCTGATATGAGGCTTTTTTTCAATTTTATTATTTTCTTCTCTTGCTTACTCTCCATTCAGAAAACTTTGAGTCTTAAAGATTATTTTTTCAATGATCTTTTTAAAAAATTGTATTAAAAAGCGGTTTAAATAAGTACTTAAAATTAGTTTTATTATAAAAAATAAAAAATAAAATTGCACAAAATTCGAATTCATCATCCATCTAAACTTATCTAACAACCACAAAAACAACATAAAGCCTAATTAGATAAAAATGTCACACAAAACACGGTAATTACACGGTCATTACATTATATACATATTATATAAAGCAAAAGCATATCATATATTTCCCCATTATCCACATTTAGCTATAGTACTAAACTTCAAAACTATTAGGTCTACATATCTAATCAATTAATTTGTTGCTAAAATTTGTTCTTACTACATACATACATACATATGTACATGAGATATCATTGGCTAAAATCAAGAGAACATCTTAGAATGAAACGAGAACAATAATTAAGTCAAGCAGAGTAACTATTAATTAAACGACTGGAAAGGCTTAAGCAGATTAATTTGAAATGCTTTTATAGCTACACATAATATTAAAACTTAAATGTAACAACAACAACAAAAATTACTAACACACGCAACTAACTGTGCAACATAGAAATAATCGAAGTGGGTCTTAACATATTTCTATGCCTAAAACAGGGATGGACTCTTTATTAGGTTTATTATTTCAAAAAAACAATAACTGAAACTGTTTAATTTGCTTTAAAACTAGCATGTAGTGGTTCTGATGTTATTGAAAGAAGAATAACATGTTCGAGACAAATTGGAATTCCAAAATTGACAACACTTTCAATTAAACGTAGTCAATTGCAGCAATAAGAGAAAATGGGTCAATTTGTTTGTTTATTGTTAAGTAAACTAAAAAAGTGTTAATTATTATTTCTTATCGTAGTGCATAGCTTTAATAAGCTTAGGAAGTTCTCAGATTTCAAGAGATACAAATTGAAATCGTTGTGTAAATAAAAGATAAATAAATATATCATTTTCAATTCGAGACACTTAAGAATGATTAGAAAAGAAAGAAAGATAAACAGGAAATATCTTCATAGATCCCCCATAGTTTTAATAATAATAGTAGTAGTAGTAGCAGTAGTATCAGTAGTAGTAGTTATGTTTGCTCACGATATACACCGTGTTGCATGAAGTGTACAAATCATATCCGAATAATCATGTTTAAGTACCTTTAATTAACGAAAAAATATTGTATATAATATAATGTATGTATCCTATGTACTTATAAAAATTATGTGAGAAACACATTTTTACTTTATCTCCTTATATTTTTAGAAACAAATTGTTTACAGACCATATTAGGATTAGGTATTTATTTCATTGGTGCTCAACGTTAAGTTTTAAACGATTTTTGTAACTTAAATGATTTTTACTTAACGGTTTTTATTTGGTTGTGTAAAAACAAATGAATCGAATTGAAAGAAAGAAAGAGAAAACAATACAAAAAGTAAGAATCATGTAATCATGTACACAATAACATTAAGACTCAGCAATAGAATCGTTAAAACACCACTAGCTACTAAGTCATTGATATCAATTTGAGTGAAAGAAATCATTCAATAAATTTTTAATGTTATATACATAAGTATGTATAAGAGTTGATGATCTGTAATAATAGTTAAAATATACAAAAAACGGAAAATTAAAAGTGTATTTTTTTAAATTGTTTCTAAGGAATCGCACACGGAATGAATGAGGTTGATATTGGTACCTTGTTGAGTTCTTTTATATGTATCTTTTTATTTGTGATTTTTTTTTCATAGTATTAAGGGGGTGTCCTGAATTAAAATTGAAAAAAAAACCTTTTCTGTTTTTTTAAATCGATAGATAAACTATGTAGGAATATGTTTACAAAGTAACAGAACCCAATTCGAGATATTTCCAAGAATATAAAGACAAAAGCAGATATGCCTGCGCTTGCCACTCTATTCAAAACTCTATTCCTGAAAAAGGTTGGGGGGGTCGTTCAATATAATAGTTATAATCTATGGTTGTATTCAGTTGAGTCGTAGTGTGTCTAATAGAAGTATAAATATGTACGATACATTTAATACGAGGCTTTCCCTTAATCAGCGTAAGTAATTAATAATTCATAGTTTTTCCTATTGAAAACTTTGAAATGCTTTTTCTCCAGTTTTTATTTTCACGATTTTTCTAAATTGGCGGGCGTGATAGCTAAAAAACTAAACGATCTATTTAATTGAACGAAAGTTTTTTCATTCAGTATTAAATTCTCTTCTAAGTGACCTAAAAATGTTCGTCAAAAGTTTATTTAAATAATTGTTATAAAGTTGATTTTTTTTTTTTGTAAACCCCAAATTTTTTATTTCAAATTTTTTTCTGCCTATTTTTAGTTCACCCAGAAGAAAAATTTATAATAAATTTAATCCTTTTTTGGTTTTTTGTTTCAGTAAAAAACTACGAGGTGGATCTTTCCCGCCGATTGAAGACTACAGCGACATGAAGCCTATGAAATAGGTTTTGAAATCTGTTATCATGTTTTTTTTTTCGTTAAATATGTATAAAACCATACCTCAAAATTCCATACCTTCATTTCTTTCTTTCCCTTCTAAAAACAATCACAAAAAAAGAGGTTTTAGAACATTCTAATTCAGAACACCCCTTAAGCTAAGCAGCAAAACTCAGGGCATACCTTCTAATGCAAAGCTCGGCATGGCAAGAAAGAAATAGGGAATGGATTAGTGAAAGGATGTGAGTGACTGTGCAGAGTGAGTATTGCTTGCATGAACTAATCTACAAAGGATCAGACTAAAGGACCGAAAGGCACCCGATATTACGACGATACTCGAGTCGAGTCGAATGAGAAGTTAACAAAATTAACACACCAGCAATGAACTTGAAGGCTCCCATTTAAACACTATCTAATGAAGCTAAAGGGGGAAACACAATTCCAATTTTGATTCGATTCGTACAAATGTCAAATTTTCTTATATGAGACATACGTGTAATTGAACAGATTACACCGAAATGGATCGAATCGAAACGGAGAAGTTGAGCAAATTTCAAGTTTTACGGATGACATAACCTAGAAAAATCATATGTAAAGATTTGTTTATACCACTGACATATAATAAGAATGGACTGAGCGTTCTTGCTTCAAAAATGGCACAAATATTGAACAGGCCGTGAAAATCCTTTATTTCGTACAATTGCACACCGATTCATAATTTATTATTATTTGTCGATTGGAAACACTAAAAATGTTATAAAATAGTATTGCATTAAATTAAATTATTTAGGAAGTTAAACTTGTTTCAATGAACCCAAAAATTCATTTGTATTATTACTGAAAAATGTGCTGCTCTGCAGATTTGTTGTCAAATTTCCTTGAGCTTGTAAGAGATAGACGTATAAAAACAATTTATTTGTCTGAATTTTTATGTCAATTCCAATGCGTTCCAATTAATAGCCGTGCTGTTTCCAAAATTGTTTACAGTTCAGTGTAGATTTTGAGCTTGAAAGAGACAAATAGATTTTTGCTAAAATTTGTGCCATTTTTGACTATAGGAATTAGATACGATGGCTCAGTCCATTCTTATTATATGTCAGTGGTTTATACTCAAAGATGCATGAAAAGGCTTTTGTTGAGGAATAAAAAATAAAATGATTTATATGACAAAAAAATAATGTTTTCATGGATGGATGTAAAGCGGAAAGACAAAATCTGGCAAAATTTTAAAGTCAAGTGTTTAAAACCGAACGGAAGGATTGTGTGTGATCGAAATGGGTTTCGAATCGGAATTGTATTTGGCACTTAAGGTTGTAAGCCTGGGACCTGACACCATTCTATGTCTTATCTAGGACTTGTAGAGGACCGATAGATTCGAGGAGCTAAATATTTCTTAAACCTTTACAGAATTCTTTGACAACACAGAAGATGTTATCTGTCCACCTTAATTTACTAGAAATATTAATGCCAATAATACTTAGTGGCGATGAATTGAAAATCAATGAAAATCAAAAGAAACGGGAGTGAAAAAAGGAGGTTGTTTAAAAAAAAGGAGACAGCTTTAAATTCGTTGAATTCGGAACAATTTGCTCTGCCCCAAGCGAGGATCTCTCATGAAGGTCGTTATTCAATGATGTCGATTGAACCATGCGGCAAAAAAATTACAGGAATTTTACTGTTTTCTTTGAAAAAAAACCAAAAAATGAAATTGAATTGTTTCAAAATTCAAAATAGGAAAGTACAAAACCAAACAACATTTCAAAAGGCGCATGAAATCAGTCAAGTTATACATAATCGCAAAATTTCTTTTTGACACTGGCATTTATGGCCGAAGAAGAAGACAGCATTTTTTTCAACACAATCGGTAATGTTTAAATATTGAAAAAGTGCGGAGAAAAAAAATTTGGTGTAATAATAGATAAAAATAAAAGATTAAAAAATTGTTAAAAATGTTGCATGTTGGGACAGCAAAGGTATACGACTAATACATTAGGAAAACCCTCAATATTATATGAGGAAACGAGTTTAATCGACATTAGTCCCAATCCCTAAAATAAAATGTCTGCTAAAAAACCTTTTGTGATCCTAATAATATTAACAGGTGCTGATAGCGTTCTTGCGAAATTATAGTTTTAGCTAAGAAACCTTTTTAAGCCAAACATTTGTCAACTATTTTATCAGTTGATCATTCCACAAAAAAATCTATCAATGAATGTGAATTGAAAATTGTTATTTGGATGGAATTTTGCGAGTTGGGGGGGGGGGGGGGGGGGAATATCCAGAAAAGTTAATTTCCGATTTTATTCTTCGATGTTTGTTTGTAAGATATTTACACATGTTCGATCTCAGATTCTTCCTAGACATAAAATTTGATTGTTGTTTAAAATATTTTCCGAAATTTAGAAACTGACGAATTCGTCTCCATTGAGTAGTTCGAGTTGAACGTTACCTGTTGCTGAAAGGTAAATTATTAAAGAATTAAGAAATATTTCTCTTCGTTAGCAGAAACATTTCTAAATTTTCACACAAAGTCAAGGCTTTGTACATCGTGCTGCAAGGAAGTCGTCCGTTTCTACTGTAATCGGCAGACTCTATTTCAGGAATAGTGGAGGAATAAAAAAATTTTGAAAATTCTTCAAATAAAGATGAGCGAACTTGGGTGCCAGGACATGTAGTAATTAAAGAGCCAGATCTCTGTTTATTGGCTCTGTTATTGAATGCCCAAAGAGCCATCTTTCGACACAAGTCAAACTTTGGGAGGACAGAATTAAATTGACACGGCTGAGACAAGCGAAGAAATTGATTACGTATTCGAAACAGAGGACAAAAATATTCCTCACGCTCAGCAGGAAAACACTAAGGCTCATATAACTGGGCATTGCCCACTTAGATATCATCTCAAGAAGATGGATAATGTCGAAAGCGAGACTTGTCGCTTCTGTATGGAAAACGACGAGACCATGGCCGTCTTTAGCTAAGTGGGGACTCTGGGCACTTTAAGATATGGGAACCCTTAGTAAAAATTATTTTCTAAAATGCTTTGGATTATCAACAGGAATAATAATCTAAAGTATATTAAGGCCTATTGCGCACTGGAGACTATTTGTCAGGTAAAGGTAAGGCTACATGGTGAGAGACTTTGGCCTCCATAGACCAATTGTTTTGGTCTCTGAAGGCCCAGACAAACAGGTCTCCAGGCTCGGTTTTCGGTCTCCGAAGTTTACTCATTTTTCATCTCCAGGTCTCCGGAGACTATTTATGTATTTTGGTCAATTAAAGGAAAGGAGAAGGAATAAAGTGGAGTGAGTTTGAAATCAATGACAACATTAATAATTAATATAATGGATTTAGGGCAGAAAATTTGTTTCGTCAATAGGGTTCTAGTTATTTTTAAAAAAACAAAAGAAAAAAAAAGAACCACACAAATTTCTTGTGTTATCTTCCTTTATCCCGTAATATTTGGACACCAAGAATATATTTTATTTAGCTTTTTCACTTTTTCCATAACATAAAAATATGAGTCACTTTTGAGATTATTCTCTCTAACAATCTCTTGACAATTACCAAAGATCTCTGGAGATTTCTAGAGACCAAACTTCAAATTTAGTGTATACATCGAAGAGTCTCTAAATACTTTTTTATTATTGTCTCCAGAGACAAAAGTCTCTTGCTGCGTAAACATTTCGGAGATTTTAGTCTCTATAAACCGGAGACTGGCGACCAAAGGTCTCTCACCTTAGCTGTTCTTTCACCACCGTCTATTCCATAGGCCTAATGTAAATGCGGACATGAAGTAACGTGACAGCAAGGTGACTTTGTGGTTTCTCCGGCTAGCAACTTTTGGGTGAAGAAACTATCACTGTGCCTTCACGTTTATATGGCAAGCATTGGTAACATTTTTGTTGTCGTTTGACTGCCATTATTTTGGGAGACATTGTAGAGCTGGGAAGTAACTTAACGTACTTACTGGCTGCTACAACGATAGTGTGGGAGGAAGATATAAATAATGAAGTACTAATACAAAAAGTAGATATAAATGAAACCACCCTTATACAACACAAATTTGAAGGAATATTCTAATAGCAATTTGAATATAAAAATATTCAAATTCAAATTTATTCAGGAAACATTGCACAATTAAGATTTAAGGATCTTTCCAATTTGTACAAGATAGAGTTAGAATTTTAAAATAAACAGTATAATTCATATAAAAATATTATATAAATATTAAATAAGAGAGATAGAAGAAGTAAAAGCAGAAAAGAAGGATGAAGAAGATATGATACTATAAAAAATAGAACGCTAAGACTTATTACTAACTACTTAAGGTAAGAAGTTCAAATATGCTACGACTTATAGAGGATAGTGTGCCGGCCTGTATAGAGCTTCTGATTTGAGAGGGTAACTGGTTCTACTAACTGGATGACATGGCTGAAAAACAGGCGCTTTGTTATTAAGAATTGAGACCTAGGTAAAATTATTTGCAATGTTCTATTTGATCTAGAAAAGTTAAGAAGTTCAAAGATATATCTAGGTTTGTGATATTTTATAATTCTTACCAAAAGAACTAGCATACGAAAGTTCGAATAGGTTAGCAAATCAGACCACAAGATTGGGCATCTATATGGTGATACATGATCGTATCTACGAAGGCCATGTACATACCTGATTATAGAGTTGAAAGCAATGCTAAGTTTCCTTGTATTATTATAGTACTAGTAGAGCACGAACAAGAAGTAATTTGGTGGTCATTGGCGTGAAATAGCTGGATGTCCACATTGTACGAAGTCCACCATAAAATTTTTTGATAACCGAATTAATGTGGTCATCCCAGGTGAATGTGCTATTAAATATAACCCCAAGACTCTTAACGGAGTCGACAAAAGGAATAATAGTATTATCAATAGTCACAGCTGAATATCCATCTGTGTTTAATTTTACCCTATATATAATCATGCTTTTAGATTTAATTGGATTGAGTTTCAATTTATTCGACAAGGACCATAAATGAATTGATTCAAGATCTTCATTAACACGAGATATTTTATCCTCAATCAGACCAATACGATTAGAGAATGTGGAAGGACCTAATACCGTTTCTTTCGTTGATAGTTTCTATGTTATTATGAATGACAAATACGCATATCAAAGCTGCCACCTCGAAATTTATATTGAGGAATGATGATATAAAACATGCATTTTTGGGTGTGACAGTTATTCTCTGTGTGCATATTGCGAGACAAAAAGTCTAAAGTGGCCGTTAGATCCTACCATGAACCAAAATTATAAAAATGTTCGCTGATTACCAAATAAATTGAGTTTGGCTACTGACAGTATCCCATGAAAAAATGTCAGTAATTCAAAAAAATACTGGAGCTGCGAACACTGTCATACATGGTACGTTACTTTGTACGAAAATTTGTTGCCATGTATAGAAGTTCGAATAAATCCCTCGGTCTACTTTCAGTAGCCAAATTCTAACAGCTAAACTTACTTATAATAGGTTGTCTTACTGGTTGAAGAATTAGTTATCGCTTGGTCTAGTGGGCCCCATTTATCACGGGGCCTTGCGCTCGGGCCCAGCGGGCCCATTCGTAAAAATGGCACTGGACGAGACACGTCCTCTGCTGACCTATAGGAACATTATAGGTTTTGTAAAAGACCTCAAGTTCGAATGATCGCCCTAGGGCACTTAGGGGTATTATTGCAAATGATCTCACACATCGCAATGACTAATAGATGAGAGGCGGAATCTATGCCTGCATCCCGCATTTTAATAATAATAATAATAAAATACGAGCAGAGAACTCTGCTTTGACTGGTAAAAGTAGCACACATTCTGTGTGTGCTTTTTTCTTTCATCAGTAAAATATCTTAAAAATCAGATATCTTCAAAAGGAGAGCGTTCCGTACCAGCAGGAACCATATACTCTTCAGTACGGCTTGGTTCCCGCCTGCCATGGACGCCAAAAGGAAACAATATTTTTTTGGAAAACTATATTTTATTTGCCAGTTAATTACATATTATAAAACTAATACTAATTATGAATAGAATGGCCTTAAGAAGATTAGGGTACATGCCAGCTGCTTAAGATATAAGGTGCTTTGTGGAAAACTAGCATATTTTCTTAATGTCCCTGTAACTTCGAAACGGTTAATATGCCCCCGTACAATTTTTTGTTCATCTAGGTGAGTACTATCACTTCCTGCCCCCAAAGCCTATGTAGGCTGGAATAAGGCTAGCGATCGCTCCCCATGGATCACATTATCAAAATATGGCGCCTTCAAAACAAGGTGATTTGAATTTAAGCATAAATATATCCACAGAATCCTTGATTGTCATATGAAGTAGTTTATTTCTGATACTTAAGTACCTATAACCCTAAGAACAACATATCTATTTCGTCATAATCGAAACAGTGTTTACCCCAGAAAGGCAACTTTGCAAAACCCTCCAGAAATATTTCCCAAGCCATGAAATCGAAATCCATGTGTGCGTTCCGTCCGATTCTCTAAAATTTTCTATATTGATACTATGGAAAAATGACTAGACATTGATTTTATATATGCTATAGAGCCTAAACTACTTCCATACAGGATAATAGTCTTCCAGTAATTTTAAACTTGGCTTCTTACCTTTGTAAGGCTTTACTTATTATATACCCTACTTAACAAAATCTTAAAATAGTTTTACTTCAAAAGAAGGACTTTAAGGTAGGAGCATGTTAAAGGATGGGGTAAATGTCATCGGACCTATTTTACTCGACGTAGTCAACTCTTCGTTTTCAACTGGTTAATTTCCGGAGGTTTTGTAAGAGTCTCTTAACGTACGTATACAAAAAAACGAAAATTTCGATTTTATGCGATTTCCTTATGCTTCCTTTATCTGAAAATATTTGAAAAAGGTAGTTCAACTATAACTGATTAAATATGTGGAACAGCATAGCATTATTTTTGAATATCAGCCAGGCCTTAGAAAGCAGAATTCTTGTGAAACATCTCTCAACTGGGTAATAATGGAATGGAAGCAAGCTATTGATGAAGGCAAATTTGTTATCGCTATTTTCTTAGACATAAAGAAGGCTTTTAAGAATTCAGTCAATATTCACTTCGTCTGTCAATTTTACTGACTAAAAATTCGTTGCATTCAATCAACTGATTAGTCAGTTCATAATAAAAATGTCGTCAAATGGTGCATATGGATTGATAATGCTTTCTTCCTTATTCAAACTCCGTCATTTTTCGCTAAAAAATAAAAATTACAATGTTAAATAAATTTTTTTCAGTCATTTCCCACTCAAAAGAGAGAAGATCAGAAATATAAACACAAATTTCCACGAACATCTTACCTTTCATTTTCAGTTTGGCCCATTTTAATTTTATTTTTGACAGTTTACTGAGTATGCAGTAAACTAGTCAGTAAAAAAGGCTAGTCAGGAGGGGCTTTACGAGTCAGTGTCAGTTCAACTGAAGTTATATTGCTATAAGAAGTCTTGTTGTTTTTGTCTGTTTATATAAAAACTTAGACAATGTAACAAAGTCGTTTTTATTGACGTAAATTTGCTGAATATCAACTACTGTTGAAATAACAAAGGGTTTAAATAACATTAATAAAATTTTGGTTCAAGCAAGCGATATAACTTGACGAAGTCTAAATTAATAAATTTACCACGGTTATTTTTCTTAGTGTGACGAGAACTGGGAGTAGAATTTATCCTTTGTGGCTTCTTTTGTAGCGTAACAATTGCTCAATCATAATTTTACGAATTCTTGTATAGACTCTGGCAGCTATAATTCTATTCGCTACTGACTTCCAAATTATTCACTATGTGTTCGAGCTAATATATTATGCCTACAATACCTTTACCTTCCAGAGTATACCAGAATGTTATCTTCTTCTGCCATTATTTTACCTGTGTTAAACCAGTTTTTTGTAAGGAAAAGGCACTCGGGTGTACTTTTTCTACTATAATGTAATCTACAATCGATTATCTTCCAAATAACTACAACTTAAGGGGGTCATATAGTGTATGAACTGTTCTCAAAATGAGATTCTCGAGAGTGAAGCATTTTTGCAAATTACAAAGGTGTGTCGACCCATTAATGTAACGACTTTGTACTAATGACATCTTCTTTTCCAATTATTGAATTGGACCCCCGCGCATAATATTAAAGGTTGCAAGAACTTCTCAACTAGCATTCATAGTAGAGAGGAATGAGATTATAGTCGCGTCGTAAAAGACTCTGATATTTGTATGTGTCTTCACAGACGATTCGTAAATGGATGTTGGAGTAGGAGCGGGGTGTACTCAGCATTCCATCAAATACAGGAATCGTACCGCCTACCGGACAACTGCGTAGTGTGTTCCAGGCGGAGGTTCTGGCCTACGAGTAAGAAACTAAAGGAGAGGCCATTGCGTGTATATACATATATGCCATTTTTGCGTGCCTAACGTGATGCTTTTTCTACTTTCTAACATGTTGTATATATCTCTGTCTACATGTACCCTAGGTGTCACTTTTGTTTATGTTCGGTAAAGAAATTTACCCTAGCACAAAAGCCGTAAAATTGGAAGGGTACTAAATAGAAAAATATTTACATTCTTTTATATGGAAATTTAGTAAAACTGTACTTGTTTCTTTTTTAATAATAAGCTAGGAATTAGAATATTGGTAAATATTTGTAATTTTGATAAAAGCAAAAGGATTTTAATATATTTTCTTATTATGGATTTACCAAAAATGAAATTTTAAGGCAAGTTATTGGGCAACCGAAGATGGAAATAGGCTTACTGGGGACCTAGGAATCTCAAAAAGTTGTTTTATATTACTATCTCTCACTATGCTGCTGCTGGTATAGAATTTTGCGTCATACTTTCAAAAACCGCGCCAAAATCCCTTGCATAAACTTTTTTTTCCATCCGCCTGCAATGCGAATTTTTTTTAGTACGTGTATAAACTTACACATTTTTGAGATTGGCACGAAAATTGTTGTTGATGGGCCTCTCCTTTAGTTTCTTACTCGTAGGTTCTGGCTATTAGCAAAGCAGCAACGCTGCTGGCAACAGCTTATGTTGTACCCAGTGATCGAGTTATCAGGATTTGTATTGACAGCCAAGTTGCGATGAAGGCTCTGAACTCGAACAAAATTAGATCGCGCCTAGTGCAACGTTGTCGATGTAAGCTCGGGAAACTAGGTGCTAATCACAGGGTTATTCTCTACTGTGTGCATGGTCACAGTGACATACCTGGAAATGATGCAGCTGATGCTCTGGCCACAAAGGTCTCTGCTATGACAATTCGTATAGCGGTGGAACCCATAGATGGGCCACTAGAATAAGAGGATTCTGGACGTACGGGCTCCCGTAAGCTGGCAAATCGCAGATGGGGAGAATTGACATGCAGAGCGTATGCAAGCTCCATACAATAACACCAGAAGCTGTATGGGCGAGGAAGAGGTTAAAATCGTTCAGCATCTGCTGTGTGAATGCCATAACCCTGCCAAGCGTAGGAGGAATGTGCTCGTCAGCTAATTCTTCTGCGAATTGAGGGAGCTAGCAGAGAAGAAGTTGGGGGACCTAGTAAGGTTCATTAACTCTTGTGGTTGGTTTCAGCGCACCACCAAACCTGAAGTATTTTTCCCAGGTAGGGTCCCAATAGACCATAAATGGTTTAAGTGAGGGTGATCGGAAGGGCTTGCGCGACAGCCACCACTCTAACCTAACCTTGGTAATTCTTCATATTTTGTAGACGTGAGCTGATTCATGTGCCTTTTGAGTTTTACCGTCTGATCAGCTCATATTCGAGTCTCTGCTCTATTTTCCTTTTAATTGTACTCAGTTTTTCTTTGTCATTTATTTATAAGAATTTTTAATGTATATTCTGTTTTATTATATAAAGGGTTTTCCAATAAGAGGTGTTATTTTAATTAGCCCGCTATTTCGGTAGATGTCACTTTTGGAGCTGTCAGTTTTTGACATTTGACAAGTAGAAATTACGCCATTAATAAAAATGGAACGATACACGATTCAACAACGCATTGAAATTATTAAAATTCACTATAAAAATGGTGAAAATGTGGCAGAGACGGTTCGTAAAACTCGAACATTTTTGGGTCGTCGTGAAGCACCTTGTCGTACCGCAATACAGAAATTGGTAGAAAAATTCGAGCTGTCGGGACAAGTTAGTGATGTGAAGAATAAAACCCGTGCACGTCGCTCAAGAACAGCCGAGAATATTGCTGCTGTAGCCGAAAGTGTTGAAGAAAACCCAGGTTTGTCCATTCCTCGTCGTTCTTTGGAATTAGGCATTCCACAAACGTCATTACACCGAATTTTGCATAAAGATTTCGGTCTTAAGGCTTATAAAGTTCAGTTAACACAAGAACTCAAGCCGGCCGATCATCAACAACGTCGAGTCTTTGCTGATTGGGTCCTTGAATGCATGAAAATGATCCGGAATTCCATCGAAAACTCATCTTGAGTGATGAGGCCCATTTCCACCTCGATGGCTTCGTCAACAAGCAAAATTGTCGCATCTGGGGCTCGGAAAACCCAAGAGTTATTGTTGAAAAGCCTTTCTATCCTCAACGTGTGACTGTTTGGTGCGGTTTATGGTCCCGAGGGGTTATTGGACCTTACTTTTTCGAAAATGAAGCTGGAGCAACAGTTACGGTGAATGGATTGCGCTATCGACAGATGATTAATGATTTTTTATGGCCGGAATTGGATGGTATTGATCTGGACAACGTTTACTTTCAACAAGACGGTGCTACGTGCCATACAAGCAACGAAACCATTGATCTTTTACGGGAAAAGTTTCCGGACCGTGTTATCTCTCGAAGAGGTGATCACAATTGGTTATTATTAAAGGATTAGCTATTATTTTTTACATGGACAATTGTTACATAAAAAATTGAATTAAATTCTTCTCTGTTTATTTCATCCCCTAACTCTTTTTAATAAGATATAAGCGGCACAAAAGGCAGCACGTCCAAACAACCTTTTTTTTTAGAAAATAAAAACTTTTGAAATTGATTCCACTTACATAAGAGAGACAAAAATATAAACAATGGTTTAGATAGACTGTTTTAACGCTAAAGCTATATAATATCAATAGCAAGCAGCATTATGTAGAACACTCACGCCAACTCTTTAAATGTAAGTTCACCTTTAGTACCGACCTATATAATTAACTATAGTGGATGATTTCATCTATCATTGATCTGGTAAGCACTTTTCCAGGAACCACTCCGATATCTTTCTAATAAAATCAGTATACCTACATCTCATTAGATTTGCATATTCTTACTACTATTCTAGTAAATATTGAACAAAAGACTTAAAATAACTTTTATAGGACTTAACATTCTTCGATTTCGTATATAGCCTGCAGTAAAAAATTGTTTCAGTGTAATTATTTTAAGACACATAGCTACGTCTGGTGGTATAAACATTATCGAAAGTTACAATAATTAACGAAAATTCAAGTAAACAAGAAATTAGAGTTCAAACACCTTTTGCTTTGAGGCCCACCTTATCAAGATTCACCAAAGCATCCAAATGCAAGAAATATTCCGAGAATCAAACCAGTTTCATTTGAATGCCAGGCCCTAATTTGTAAAATACTATAGATACCGTGATTTCGGTTTAATTTATTTTTCTGCATCGTTTTAAGTGAATGACCTAATTTCGGAGTGTGTTCACCTTTCCCTTATTCTTGGCGCCATTCTATCGACAATGAATAAAGATTCTTGTGGAATCATATGGTGTGAATCTTTCCACTTAGCCTGGGACAGACTTCAATCAGAAAAGTTATTTCCGTTCAATTCCGATGCAGAGATGAATCATCGACAAAACGAAAATTTTTAACAGATCATCGTCACTGAAGTCATAAAATGTCTTACTTTGTGCGTGCTGTCGATTTTTTAGAGGTTAATAAAAACTGTCCATCGAAGGTGGGTGTAGTTTTGGTTGGGATTAAAAAATATATAACCGTAATCTGATTATTATCCGAATAATTAAATTGGCAATTCCGACAAACAGCGATATGAATCAATATTGTTTTTTAAATTGTAGTTTTCAATAGTAATTACAGATTCTGATTAATCCTAACTTTTATTAACTCCACTGCAAACTGTATAAAATTCGAAAATTTGTATCAAAACAGGCTATTTGTCCTTACAGTGCTGCAGGGAGCTCTAAATAATATCAAAAAGGGTCTCAGAGAAAATCAGCTCTTTGTGGTGTAGTTTGTAACACAATTAATACATTCACAGTATAAGTAAAACCTAGGAATATGCGTGACTAGGTTGGATGATAAAAATCGGATAAACGAAAACACGAACGCAAGATTTATTATATAACATAACGTGTAGATATAGTATATATACATAAATATTTTATGAGCAAGATCAACATTGAAACAAACATAATTGTGTTAATTAGTCAAGAATTCAGAATTTGTACGTATATTTGTAGGTATATTATAACGTCAATTAACCTGGGATCGCATTAAATAATAGAAAAAGTTTGAATGGGTACGTCAAAATTTAGGGCTCAACTAGGACCAATTTAATGCCCCTCCCCGAATTTAATGATCTGAGTATTTAAAAATAAGAGAAAAAGCTACAAATTGTCTAACAAGGAGAGGGTCCCTACTCGTCATCACTGATTTCGTCCAAATTCACAGTATATGTTGGGCTGGACTAAAAATTAAATTGATGCAAGTAGGAACTCTAGATGGCCAAGTAAAACCGAATTAATGCATAATGTAGGTGAACCCTGGGTTAAAATTAACATTTTTTCGGAAAGCTTTGATAATTACCACTTTGCGGGTATATTCGAAACATTTAAGCCACTTTCTTTTCGTTACAATTACCTATAATCTGTTATCCTTCATATACAGAAAACCAGAAGTCGTTATCCCAATTAGTTTAGGAGCATTTTCCAAAATAAGATTGCAATGTTTGCTAAATTACTTTCAGCTTAATGCACTTTCACATCAAAAACAAAAACCGAAAAATGTAAACCGAGAAACTCAATTTATTCCACTCTAAAACAAGATCTTTGCTACAATGATTAATAAAATCCTGGGAAATAGGATAAACTAAGAATTTTACTGAGAAAATAGTTATATTTTTTTCGGCAGAATAATTCGACCGATAAAACATTAAAGTTTTGTTTTTCTGAAAAATGTTAGATAGATATAACTATTTTATTAGTAAAATTATTAGTTTACCCAATTTCCCATAATTTTCTTATTCATTGGAGCAAAAATATTGTTTTAACATGGATCGTGTTTTTCGGTTTAAATTTTTCCGCTTCCTGTTTTTGATGTGGAAGTGTCTTCACAATAATTAGCAGCATATACTGTAAAGTTACCACCTCTATCTCTCGGCCAAATTCCAACCGATTTTCAAAATTATTTTTGATAAGTTCATTGTGTGTTTTTTACAATTTTTTGAAACTATTACGGGGATCGTACGGCAGCGGGTTACAAAGTGGTAATCAGTGGTGGGTTGGTTATATATTATTATATTAAAAATAAATAAAATAAAACAATAAATTAGTTTCCATGGGTGGGGGTATTTATTTTAAATTCTGCCATCTGTGTAGATTATTATAGTACCTACACAATCTCATCAAAATCGGATGATAAATTCAATGTCAAAAGGTTATTCATATACACCAATGGGAAAAAGTTTCTCATTTCCCGAATTTGGGTGTTCTTTTGCTAATTTTTTTTAGATTTTTTGAACATATTTTCCCTTCTCTTCTGATTATCGCATCGAAATTTAATTTTTGACAGCCAAAAGTTTGTCTGAAAAATTAATTTCAAATGTTTTTCTAGAACTTATAGATTAATCCAATTTTTTGTTTTTTATGGATGCGCTTTTACTAAGAGATTATCTGTACAACATTTCAGGAAGATCGGATGCCATTTACCTATTTAGAAAAATTAAATCTATAAAAATTTTACATACCCACTTTACGCCATCTACCGGCGATCTTTGAAAACACACTAAAATGCCACTTACAGAATCGAAAATCTACACACCTCCTCTGTGGTTGGCATTTAACCCTAATGCTAATGAATTTTGGCGCTTTCGTTCAAATTCTGTTGCAATTTAACCGCGACAACTCCCGCGAAAATTTACAAATTTGAGCATTTTCCATGGGGTAATAACTACAAAATCCCGGGCTCCCCTACATTATGGATTATTTTGGTTTCGTTCGGTCATCTGGAGCTCCCACTTGCACGACTTTTATTTCTAGTCAAGCCCTACTCTCACTGTGAATTTGGACGAAATCAGTGATGACGAGTAGGGACGATCTCCTTGTAAGACCAATAATATTATACCCTAGATGAAAATAAAAGTTAAATAAAGTGGAAACTAAAAGTTTTGTTTTTTTGGAAATTTTATTTATCACTTTTATGAAAACGTCGTTTACGAAATTTGAGCTCTCTACGTCAACACGCTCTCAAGAAGTGAATATATAGTGAATATAGTGAAAAACTAGAATTTTTATGGCAACACCAAGAAAGAGTTGCTCGAGTTTGAAATTTTATTTACTATTTCCATGAAAACAACATGTACCAAATTTACGTTCTCAAGCAGTGCCCAAATATACAGTGAAAAACGAAATTTTTTTATGGTAACCCTACGAAGGAGTTGCCCGATTGGTCCAATTTTCGAACTTACTGTTTTTTTAAAAAGGCCCGTGTGCAAAATTTCATTTCAACTCTCTAAGTGAACGCGCTGTCGAGTTATCTTGAAGACGGACAGACGGACGGACGGAGATGCAAAAATTTAAATAACTTTTAATGTTATGTGTGGGTGAATTTCTCTGTACTAACTTTATTTCTGTGCGTTACAAACGGAATGACAAACTTAATATACCGAATAGATTTCATCTAAGGCATAGTTATAATCTAGCTTGATCAAAACCTAGGACCACCTAACTAAGAAATAGATTAAATAATATTGACACATTAGTAATCTGGTAAGTAAGGGAGTACAAATATAGCAAAGCAAGTAACCTCGGGGTAATATATAAATTAAGCTTTTACCAACGATGGTTGCAACATTAAATTGGAATACGGAGCTCAAAACTCATAGGTTTTAATGCTCCAACAAATCAACGGCCAACTATATTCTAATCATTAAGTGCTTTCGATATACCATAATACAGGACACACAAATTTAGCTTGCACTGACCACTGTATTTACGAACACATTATAAATAAATGTAATATTGTCACCCACATATATTTAATGAAAAGCGCTTACCTGAGTTCAAAAAGTAATACTCTTCTTCTTGTTTTCCAGTACGCAGCTCTTTTTATTTATATTATTAAGCCAAGCTCAGGAAAGGAGATGAGGAAAGGATTGGGGGATATGAGGAGAGTGGCGGAGGTGTCGATGTATGTCGCCCTTAAACTTCCGCAGATTGTATGCCGGAGGAAAAACAGAAGATCGTAAAATTTTCCACATTCGCATTGTTCGGGATAAAAAAGCATCACGGAATTTGACTGTGTTGGCGAAAGTAATTTGAAGGGAAAAAGGATGTGTGCGGTTTGCAGCGCGAGTATGGCGTACAGAAGCCACTCTAGAGTGGATTAGATTAGATATTTAATCAGAACATTGACCATCCATGTAGCGATAAAGGAGCGAAAGGCATCCAACATTGCGACAGTGCTCGAGTGAGGTCGATATGACAAGTTATTGCCACATCGCCAATGAGCTTGAAGGCTTTCATTTCGAGAATATCCAATGAAGCTAAGGCTGTGCGACCAGCCCCAGGTCATATATGGGAATTGTATTCCATTCTAGGTCTAATGTAGGATTTGTAGAGGAGCGCTAGATCTTACGGGCTGAAATATTTCTTACACCTTTTCAGAAATCCAAGACACGGGAGTGGTTAAGTTATGGTCTTGTTTTAATGAGATGACACAGCTTTGGGTCTTAGATGCATTGAATTCGACGCGATTCGCTTTGCCCCAAAAGAGGATATTGTCCAGATCGTTATTCAATGATATAATCATGTAATCTCGTTTAACACATGCGGCATTCCCCTGGAGTCAGCAAGAGTGTCACAGGACTAAGTGAAATCAAAGGTACTGTCATCAGCGAAAAGATGGATGGGATTGAAAGTTAGGGAAACGACAACATTAATGAAAATTAAAAAGAGAGTTGGAGAGATAACATCTATAATAATATCTAGGGCACCGATTTTGATCTCACCAAAATTGTGAAGGCTGCGGTTCCAACGTTCCGTAAGAAAGGTCAACAAGTCTCCAGATGAGCGTTCAGCTCGGAAGCCATATTGGCGATCGTTGATGAAATGATAAGTTTCTAGATACTGGTGTACAATGGATTACAGAGAAAACAGGAAGTGTGGTAACCGAAATTAAGCGTAGTGAAATTCTATTTGTGTAGGAGGTCCTACATAAATGAAAATATATTTACTCCGTTTTCTCTAGATTCTAAGCTTGGCACCAAATTAGTGTCTACCAAAACTAGCTAAATTTCGCTGTTTGACCGAGCAGTGATTAACAGATAAAGAAAGTGGTTCCATGTTAACAACTAAGCAACCTGCCTATGATTTTACTATCATGGAAAATTGCTTGTCTGGTTTGTTGGAGATTAGCACTGACATGCATAACATGAACCGCTAACACTACTGAAATTGTTAACATTAATATGGGTCCATTTTTTTATAGGTTTCTCCTTTTGATTTAATTATTTATTCAGCTGAACTCCAAATAATAACTTCTATATAAAATCCACCATAGTTCAGTGGGTTTTCCAAATGAATATATAGAATAGAAATAGATGACAATACAATTTTGGTAATTCTTTCTCTGTCCACCATAAGTACTTCTACTCTTCCCAGGAAGAGCAGTATTTTTTTGGAAGATACTTCTTCGAAGTCGGCAGGCTTTAAGAAGTATGAGCCAAAAGCCTGGAATCTACTTACATTACATACACGTGCTCCGATGTTGCATCCTCTTCAAGACATACAGTACGTTTACATGAATACTTGACTTGAAATCCACTTGAAGCTCAGGTAGGCGAATGATTGAATTAGCTTTTTCATAATATTTTGATTACTTCAAGCATACTTCAAGTATACTTCAAGTATTCATGTAAACGTACTGAGTGTCTACATACATCAGTGGGTGAGATGCCTATCCGATGCATATGTTTGTTGAGTTTACATTACAGTGTCCGGTTAGGACTCTTGTAATGATTCTAAGTTGATTTCTAGATAGCCCTAAAAGATCAATGAAGGTCTTTTGATGAATATTTTGGCTTGTCTGGATCCTGTTAATGAAGTCTATCTCTGGTCCATCTGGTTTTGGATCCAGTTTTGCATGGTATTGTAGAAAATACTGCAAAAGGGTTCTGGTCCTATGAGGGGCATGGAAGCTCCTTTTTTGGCCAGTAAGTCTGCATTTTCATTCCCATCAATTCCCGAGTGTCCTGGCAGCCATTGTCATCCTTAGCTTCAGAGGGCAATTCTCGTAGTATGAGGGCATCACAGCTTGTTGAATGCAACTAACGGCTATTTAAATATCTTCTCTTGTTTTAACAGAGTGGATCGATTCGTTTAGACTTTCTGCTAGCTGCCTTTTGTATGCATGCCAGTTTGTGTGTCACTGTTGTAACAATAATATTTAACCTACTTTTTAGAAAAAATAGTTCTAAATTTTGATCAAGCTGGATTTCCCATTTTTTTTTAAATACTAAGTAGAGCATTAAAAATTCGGAGAAAAGGCATTAAATTAGCCCCAATTAGCCCTAAATTGTGATATATTCACAAATTTTCTATGATGAAATGGCGATCCCAGCTTAATTGATGTATATTTATAAAGAAGGTAATTCTTATTTTCAGTATATATATCTTTAGAGAAAAATTTTGTTATGCAATACTCCTTAATCGTTATCCTCATCACAATGAAATATTTATCAAGATCTTCGAGAGTAACATCTTCAACACTTCATCAATTCGGTTCAAAGTTTCAACTGCCTGTTTCGTTTCGACTTCGTTCGTTTTTTTTAATCTTTATACATACTTCATAATTTATTTTTTATCACCGAGAAACGTTTTTTGTTTTTCTGTACATGGGTCATATACACCCCAGTTGCTCTATTTCGCATATATTTCTTCCGTTATTTTTCACATATCCATTAGAACTCTGTTATGAATATTTTTGATACACGGAGTGAATTTCCAGCTTTTCATCCAAAAATATTTTTAAAAAGACTTATTTCAGTTGTTTACATATATCTCCGAAATTACATATCTCTCTTCTCCGACTTTTTTGTCGCTGTCCAGCTCTCTCGGAAAAGCGTTACAGATTTCTTGGTTCACACCTCCTGAACGAGCTACACGAAGCCGGCAAGGAAGGCTAGGAGCCAATATTTAAACTCGTAAGAGCATCCGGTTGGAACCTATGAGCAATTGCTCATAAGTCTGGAGGGTGAACAATGGGCCTTTTATGGCCTACATTGCAGAGCCCCCGCAAGGGGCCTCAATTAAATTTTCAATCAATCAAAAATCAAAAAAATTACATATCTGATTGGAGAAGAAAATGTAGATAATTTAAAATTGTTGTAGCATCTTTTCTGTCTTGTAAGACGACCAAATTGATAATTTTCACATAATTTGAAATTTTTATCAGATACCTTGAGACAGCAAAATCTATATTTCTCTGTAAGTATTGCGTGGATCTTCATAATTTGTTTTTTAAATCTACATATGCGGTGAATCCGTAATTTAATTTGAAAATTCCTAGGTACCACCTTTACGAAACACAACAAAAAACAGACAATACTATGATTTTTTGTCACGGTGCAGTACGGGATAGGATGCTTTAACGCCGAACCTTCAAACTAAAATATATCTGAAGAATTTTTCAAAAAAGGATCGACTGGTTCCCGAGAAAATGGTAGAAGATGATCCTTGAATTTTTCGTTAATTACACTTTCGGTGTTATGCATTTTTCTCGGGAACCTGTGCATCCCTTTGGCAAATATTTTACATTTTGATCAACTTTAGTTGAGAATTCTTCCTTTTTCATCTCCACACACTTGCAAAATACCGGAGAATTTTAAAAAGCGGAGGTGAGAATTCGGTAAATCTCAATACAAATTCCTCGAGTTACAGAATTTCTAACGATTCACATTTCCCCAATTCCCCAATTCTTCGTGTTACAGAATCCGGCACCTGGCTTAAGCAAGGTAACCTTTTTAGTCTCATTCTATGAAAAGCGTGAGGATATACATACAAACATAAAAGACCTATTTCGCCTACCATCCTGATCTTAAATATAAGCACGATAACTTAAGAACGCATTGCTTAGAGATCGAGCTAAAATGTTGTATACGGATTTTTTATAAAAATTTTAGAAAATAGGTGAAGGCGGGTATTTCGTTGCTATACAAAATTTCGATTCTAACGTATATTTGAATACTGATTGAGAACATCTTAACATAAACCTTAAATTTTGAATGTAGTAATTTTATTACAATTCTAGGTGGAGTTTCAAAATTAGACTAAGTCGGTCAACCTCTTTATAAAATTCTAACTTTGCACGTTTACTGGGTTAACACGTTCAGTCCAAAATATGAACTTGATTGATTGTACAATTTTCAAAACAGAAGGGCAGTTACATTTATGAGCATTCTTCTACACGATACTAAAATGGCCATAAATGAATTATAACTTTTTTCTAGTCATAATTTTGGACTTTACTTTTATTCACCTTGCACCAATTACTGGCTAAATGGGACAAATAGCTTGCAGGTTTTTGTTTAAATTATATAAGCAAATATAACCAGTTGCCAGGTAAATAACCATTGGAGCAATCGAACAAATAACGAATATTGATAACTGTAAGGAGCCTCAATATTTCTTAAAATTAACGTAGAAACAAAACTGTCTTTTTGGAATCGAATTCAAACGTGCTTTCTGTGTTTTAACAGCTGAATTGTTTTGTGGCTAAACTTCTATTTATTTGTGCAAAGCTAATGCTGTGAAATTGTGTTTTCCTTGAATTTTAATTGGCTGTTCTCAGTTGGAATGGAAAAGTATTTCTTTGCACAACCACAAATGCTATGACTTCAGTATTTACTTTTGTTATCCATGAAAACTTTCACTAATTGGTGGACAAAAACAAATAAACAAATTTTACAGATGAACAAATATCTAAAAGGAAAATTACAGATAACTACGCATTAAAATATACACTTTAGTCCTTCAAATTAATATCGCTTGAATATTATTAAAAAAATCAAGTTAGTTATTAGTTCGACTTCTTGCCAATTTAAATAACTTTCACATTTTAATTAATTATAATACCTATTTGTAAATATGCCCAAAAATTTATCTTAAACCAAGAATTGCCCTTTATTCCTGATTTATTAAAAAGTACCTAAATAAGTATTATTTAATAAATGTCGACCTACTTTTTTTTTAAGGAAAACAACACAAATAATATTTAGAGATAAAGAATTTTACTAACATTTTAAAATTAGGCAAAGAAAGTTACAATCGGGTGGATTCGAGTTCACTTGATGGAAAGTGGTTCATATGTCACCTAATAGAGGTCAATTCTTATGCAAATCATTTTCAAAGAGTGCAAATGCCCAATAAGACAAATGGGATCTATTCCCATTGCATATATTTTAGCATGGATTCCAATCTAATCGATTCATCAGATTTGGGAATCAGTACTCGTAAATCGTAATAGATTAAGCATTGATTCCAAATAAATTTTTGAATCCCACCGATAATATGTGTGTTTCAATGTTCTTTTATTGAGACAGAAACATATAGGTTAGAAGCAACGAAGACTAAAAGCATTGGATTGAAGCCATCCTGACAAACCGCTTCGTTTTCATCAAAAATTGAAGAAATTGCTCTTTTAGTATAGGAGATATGTACTCCATCTAAATGTTGCAGGAATATTATGTAAGCGAATAGTCAGAATCTATTTAAAAATCGACTCCATACCAATTTCAAATATATTCCGGATCACTTTTGAAATATATTTTTCAATTCTTCAAGAGTCAATCGTCTGTTCAGAACCGACTCTTTTTTCAATGCTTTACCGATGAAGCACAATTTACCAGAAATAGAGATTAGAGCTTGGGAAATAAAATACCAACAGCGGTTCAGCAATAATGTGTAGGCTGGATTAATTGATGACACTTCAATCGGTCCTTTCATTTTACCTGGGACATTGACAGCAGGTTAATTATGACGTTTTAATAAATCATATAAATGATTTGTTGAAAGAAGATCTACTTAGTTTAATGCGTACATGGTTCATATATCATGCATGATGCGGCAGCGCTAAAGCAATTTCGGATCAGTGATCCCCAAAGAAAGATAGGTCATGAGGGACCGACAGCCCAACCTGGACCTTATCCTCCATTGAATTTCTACTTATGGAGTCATTGTGTATTCATAATGTGGGAATTCTTAGCCAGTGTAAACACAAAAGAAAGATGTCTGTAGATACGATAGATCCCTGAAATATAGGAGGTGGTAAGACAGTCAGTCCATGATGCGGTGCTTAGAAACTTGTATTATAGTTCATTTTGAACGATTTCTGTAGAAGTTGGACAATATAGTGGTCTGTATACGAAATAAGTATTGTAAAGTATCTATTAAATTAAAGCACAAACTATGAACGTAACTCTCTAAAACTAATCGATCATATATATGCCTATAAAAACTTGCTACTTTTCAGGCCCTCTATTAATCCTCCAACATGTTCAATTGCATCCTGTATACGGGGTGCCCCATATATAATGGCACTAATGAAAGAATATAGACCTAATTTACAATCGAAAAGAATATATGTATAAACTTTTTTCGATATAAGTGAACATATTCAATTTGTAAAACCCTCAAAGATTAAGTAAGGTGTACTTTCTTTTGCCATTTTTACTTAAGTGACTTACAAATGTATATGCATATTTTAGCATTCATAGTTTGACAGTCGACATAGTGTGCATATTTTCTCTTATAACAAGAGAAAAAGTTATAATTGGTTTAAGATCCATAACATTATACGCTAGATGAAAATAAAATTGCAACAAAGTGAAAAACATTAAGTTTTATATGGCAACAACAAGAATGGGTTGCCCGATTTAGCCATTTTTATACCCTAGATGAAATCTAAAGAGTATACTAAGTTTGTCAATCCGTTTGTAACACCTCGAAATATATAAGCAAAATGGATTGGACACCCACGAATACTATTAAAAGTTATTTTGATTTTTCCATGTCCTCCCGTCCGTCCGTCTGTCTGTGCGCACGATAACTCGAGAAAGCGTTCACATAGAAAGCTGAAATTTGGTCCACGGCGTTTTCATAAAAATAGTAAACATAATTTCAACAAGTAAAAAGCTAGAATTGGTTTAACACCAATTCTTATGATACCCTAGATGAATGCCCGTATTAAATTTGTATGGTCACCGATCTATGCAAGTTCGATTTTTGAAGTTGTTTTTCGCATATATTTCTAGAACGGTTCGTCGGACAGAAAAAATGATTATTACCAATTTTATAGGATTTCGTATTCTGAAGAAGTTTTTAGTACAATAAAAATGTCTTGGACTGATCGTTTTCACAGTATACGTAAAAAACCTAAACTTTTATATGGCAACACCAAGAAGCAGTTGCCCGATTTAGTCCATTTTTAAAATTTTATTTGCTAGTACAATGAAAACACCATATACCAAATTTCAGCTGTCTATATCGATGCGTTCTCAGGCAGTGCCCAAATATACAGTGGAAAACGAAAGTTTTGTATGGCAACCGCAGGAAGGGGTTGCCCGATTTGTCTCATTTTCGAACTTAATTTTACTTTTTTTTTTAAAGTCCGTGTACAAAATTTAAGCTATACGCGCTCTCGAGTTATCGTGCGCACAGACGGACGGACATGCAAAAATCAAAATAAATTTTAATATTATGCGTGGGTGTCAAATCCATTTTGTTCTACCATAATTATTTCGAGGTGTTACAAACGGAATGACAAACTTAGTATACTCTTTAGATTTCATCTAGGGTATAAAAATGGGACAAATCGGGCAACTCCTTTGTAGGGTTGCCATACAAAAATTTCGGTTTCCGCTATATATTTGGACACTCCCTGAGAGCGTGTCAACATAGAGAGCGAATTTCAGTATGGTGTTTTGATAGTAATAACAAATAAAATTTCAAAAATGGACTAAATCGGGTAACTCCTTCCATATAAAAATTTAGGTTTTTACATATACTGTGAAAACGATAAGTCCTAGACATTTTTATTGCACTAAAAACTTCTTCAGAATACAAAATCCTATAAAATTGGTTATAATTAATTTTTCTGGCTGACGAGCCGTTCTAGAAATATATACCAAAAACCACTTCAAAAATCAAACTTGCATAGATGTTTACAAGTTTATGTTTACTATTTTTATGAAAACGCCGTGGACCAAATTTTAGCTCTACGTCGACGCGTATCCAAAAATATACAGTGAAACACGAAATTTTTGTGTGGCAACCCTACGAATAAGTTACCAGATTTGTCACATTTTCGAACTGAAATCTACAATTTTTTTTAAAGGTCGTGTACAAAAGATTCAGCTTTCTAAGTAAACACGTTCACGAATTATCGTGAGGACGGACAGAAAGTCCATTTTTCTCTGCCGTCATTATTTCTTAGCAATACAAAAGGACTAACAAACTTAGGTAGTAGGTATACCCTATGAGATTTCATCTAGGAACAAAAATATGCATCCTACTGCATACAACAAATCTTTCTGTAAAATTAACAAACTGGATATGTGCAAGGGCGAACGGTGATCAGCCGGGAGACGAGGTTCTTCACCCTTGCCCCCAATTCGTGCTAATGAATACGGCACAGCTATTCATTTGTTGCCTGAAACGTATACCCATTTCCTAACGTTGAATATTCTACTATGAATCCTTGAGAAATTCTGAATCCTCGAGACTGTAACCTGAAAAGGTTTCAGCGCTCTTGTAGAAGCTGCACCAACATCGGAAGTTCAGAAAACAGCGGGGCCCATAATAGAATGCAATGCAGCCCAATCAATCATCAATTTCTTCAATATGCCGGGTAAGACTAATGCTGAAAAATTATGTAAAAATGTTACAGAGAATGCTAGGAACGGAATTAATGTCTTATCTATACTTGATTTGCTATTCGTCGCATTTTAATAAAAGTCCTACAATTTTTTGGTTCTATCTTCATGTCTTCTTGAATATGCTGTAAATACTAATTTGTATTTCAGGCAAGCTTTTTTAGCTCATCCCTACACACCTACTTTCATCATCGTAAACTAAGAAGAACACACTTTTTATTGCAAATATGTCTGAGGTGTTCATAAATAATATAATGGCATCAAAACTGACGTCGTATAATTTGTGAATAGATTCATTTATATCATTAGCCGCTGCAGAGCAATCAAGAGTTGATGAAAACTATAATTAGAAGTCCTCAGAGATTAAATAAATGTCACATCCTGTAACAGCAGTGTTTGTTAGTATCAGTTGGGAAGGGCAAAAATTTAATAATCTGTTAATAAATTCAGGAAGAAATTTACTTCCTTTAAGCCATTCACAGTATCATTTACGGTGCAAGCAAAATTAACCGAAAAAAAAAGAATCATCAGTGACCCCAAAATCGCACCTAATATTAGGCAAGTCAAAGTCATCTACGAAGATAGTTCGTTTCATCACTGCACCTGTCAGCAATCTTTGATGGCAACAATATAATTACTATGCGTTTCCACATTTTATTGAAATGGAATATACCTGTACTAGAAATATCGGAGACCTAGCGAGAGATGGATGCACCACTCCATCAAAGCCATATTGCACCTTTGGCATTCATCATCGACCCATTTCTGCATGAAAACTTCAAAGAATTTAACACGCGATGTCCTAGGCAGGTTCTTTTAGCAGGAGTAAATATCGAAGATAATATTGAAGACCAATAATGGAGGAAAAGATCGGCGAACAGTAGTCGAAGAAATCTCGAGGAACAATAACCGAGGAAATCTTCGGTGAATATAATATTCACTTAAATTTTTGCAGATCCAAGGGTGGTACTATGTAACTTGAGTCGAGTAATGTTGCAACAACTTCTTCAACATGAAATTTGGATTTCTAATAATTTTTTTTTTATGTATATCAGCTTTAGAAGTCATTTCGACTTAACTCGATTCAAGTTACATATTAGACACGCAGCAGAAAGGAATGGAATTTTGGAGAGAAAGAGAAGTTTAATCGGTTAATGCGATACCAGAAAATTTGGAAATTTAAAAAAAATCTCTTTAAAAGAATTAAATGTACCTATATTCTCGTATATGTGAAGGTATTTCGCAATAATTTAATTGATAATTTGAAAATTACGAAATCTTACAACTCCTTTTTTAAAGTAGATATGTATATACTCGTATGTATGTTGAAGTTTATCATTCCGCTTCTACAACAGCAAAATTATTTCAACATTTTTTGCAAGCTAGTTTTTCAAGGCTGATGGTGCTTATTCCTAGCGACTCTACGTCTACCCTACAATGCTTACCTTTGTAGGCAAAAAAAAAATTTATAAATTTCTTCAAGAACTCTTCTGCACATTTTTTTAAATTTACTTTTATTCACTTTTTTATTACACGCACATTTTAAATAACTTTTTTCTACGCACAAGCCCCTGACTAAATAACTTTGTGCCTGAGAGTGCCGTACGTGGCGAAGAGTTTTAGGGTAGCAAACATGGTTGAATTTACAAGGGTTTTTTTGATTTAGAATGAGTGATAGCAAGCTTTCCGATGGGGTAAAAAAAATTACGTTTTTCGTGGTTTTGGGTTGGAGGGTGGTAACTTTGCCACATGGGGGTGTGTGTGATATAAAATCAAAGCTCTTGCTGAGTACTATTAAATGGCATATTTTCTTTTCTTCTGTAAGAAATTTTAACACAGACTTTTTTCAACCGAATATCGTTAAAATGCATGATTTTCGAATTTGTGTAGTTGCGAATTAATATGTATAATGTCAGATAGACTATGTACCGTTATATGAGATTTTAGTGAAAAAGTAATGACTAAAAAGTAGAACATAAATAATATTTAATAAAACTTTTAAAATAAATAACTTTCATACATAAATTGAACTAAAAATTAAAAAATATTTTTTTCTTTCTCTGTAATATACACAAGAAAAATGTTATTGCAAAATATGAAAGAACTCAGATCAAATCTTAAAAGTTTGGCATGAGTTGCAGATAGACAATTGTGATTATTGCTACGGATGCACAAACTTTTAATATTTAATGTGAGTTATAGCACTTCTTATTTTGCAATAAAATTTTTCTTTACAGAGATAGAAGAAAATATTTTTTACGTTTTCGTACTTTTTATGTATGAAAATTATTTATTTTAAAAGTTTTTTTAATATTTTTTATTAGTTTTTACTCAAGTAGCTAGGTACTTAAGACAACTGAATCACTTGAGTTAACCTAAAAGTCTTGTCTGCAGCGACGTTCATGCAGATAACTCATCAATGAAATTCCAACTAGAGAAGAATAAAAACAATTGTTTACAGACAAGCAGCCTGGTCCTAACATGATTTTCAACTTCAGAGTCGGGTTTCGCTTTTCTTTCTTTGTTAGGTGGGGTGAGGCTGGGGTGGGGTGGGGTGGCCAATGGGATTTTCTTACCTTTTTTAATTTAACCTCTATTATTTTTGCAAAAAGGTCGTTAACATAACATTTTTTTATAAAAACTGTAAAGTGTAAACTCTCTCTTTAATTTGCCCTATGTGATAACTGTAGCCGTTAAACAGTTAATAACTCATAACCTGTTCAGGTCGCACAGGCGATATTTTTTAAAATGACGTGATAAGGGAACAAATTGTCTTAGAGAATAGGTTTGAAAATAGGTTTGAGAATAGGTTAAGAGCTAATAACTCTTAAAGGGCTACAGATAGCACATTGGGTGTAATAGGTCACATTAAAGAGGAGAGTCTTCAGTTTTTATAAAAAAAGTTAGGTTAACGACCTTTTTGCAAAAATAATAGAGGTTAAATTAAAAAAAAAAAGATAAGTAAATCCGAAATGTTTAGTTTAAAGACAACCATATAATTCTTGAGGGGAGAGGGGTACGGCAGGCAGTCATTGGAAAGGCTATGAAGTTCATTATACAATTGTGACCGTACGCCCTGTAGTTTTTAAGATACAGTGTGTTTTGTGAAAAACTAGCTTTTTTTCTTAATCACCCTGTAACTCATAAACGGTTTATATTGCCCCCCTGCCATACAAGTAAGAACTATCACCTCCTGCTCTATTGACCTCCGCACAGGACGCGACCTTAGAGCCCTATTGTTCCGACTCCTTTTGGACTTGCGACAACTATAGTCCCCCCCCTACCCCTCAACGACAAATCCTGAGTACGTTTTACATGATCATTTTCCACTAGTGATGGACGCACAAACATATAAGCTCCAAGAGTATACTTTGTGATAGCCCCAACAAATCCATATGAAATCTGTTTTGAATGGTGAAAATTACTCCTCCGCCTACAAAGGTATTAAAGTAAGAATATTGGTCCTCCATTCTTCATGGCTCAATGAGCGAACCACCCACGAATCATTTATTAACCATTTTTGGCATTCTTATGTGATTGTATTTGTTTGATGGTAAAAGTTTACTTCATAGTTTTTATCTAATAAGACTTTGCAAACATTGTAAGAAGTAATTAATAATGTGTATGTGGATTTTAAATTGTTTATCAAATAAATGGTAAGTGAAACAATACAGATTCTATTTTTATCCATCATACCTAACCCAAAGTGATTACCTCTACATCAAGCGGGAAATATGTTTAACCACATAACTTCTTCGTGTTTGGCAGTGAAATATAATTTTCTTATATGAAATTCTTATTATAGAAGAATATTTGGATGATATGGAAATGTTACCAGATTGGCCAGTTTGGCTGAATTATTACTCGTAGCTTAATTTCAATTAAGTAGTACCATAGATGACACAAGAAAGTTGTCTCGCATACTTTTGTTCAATAAATTATCAGTTGCATAATAGGTTTATGTAATGAAGTCGAAAACATTCAGAGCAGCTCAGAGCAGGGCAGGGCAGTTCACCTTAGGTTTACTGTCAAATTAAAAGTAGAGCAGAGAAGAACAAAAAAAAATCAAAAAGGAGCGAAAAGCTCATGAAACACACTTTTCTGAAATTACAAGAAACTTTTTTTTCCCACAAAAAACCAAAATAATTTGAATTATTTATCAGATTTATATATGCCTAATTTATTTACAATATTAAAGCTGTAAATAACAATTGCTATAATTCTCTAAAACTTAACGCCTCTTTATAAATAAATTTAATTTGGATGAGAAATTTTAATTTATCAGATATATCAACAGATTTACAGTTGTCAAATACCTGCTCTAAGTTGCTCCTTCGAAAAAGTTAGAGCAGAAAATCTTGCTTTAGGTCACTCCAGTTCACTTTAGAGTAGACTCTCAGGAAACACGGTTCAATTCATATTAAAATACTTTAGAGCACATTACGGTTTTGTGCTCTGTTCTGCCCTTTTCTGCTCTAGAGTAACCTAGAACAAAATTCTACTACTATTTTCTATACGTTTCTCATAATAAGATTATACTATAGTAGGTATATATATATTCCACGCATCATTTATCAGCTTCGTGTAAAATAACTATCAAGAAACATCATTGGCATTTTATTTTATTTTTTTAAATTGAGGGAAAAGTTTTCAGGAGTAAAGATTCTGAAATGAATAAAATTTTAGTATGCATAAATCAATTATTATTATTGAATTTACTCGAACGATCTTATCCAATAATTCATTTTTATTTCATTGATTAGCTGTCCTTTAACAACCTAGTAATTTGACATTATTGGCAAGTTCTTATAGGCTAGTAATATTAGCCAGTAGAGTATCCGGCTTAGGAAACCTTTCAAGGGGCTGATGTGCATTGTGTCCACGACAATTTATTTCTGCATATTTCTAGTGTTCATTTTGACATTTCTCCACTCTAAAGTTTTATTTCTCTGCTGATTGGACGGCAAAGGATTTTGTTGTAGTTATTCTTTTTATACATACCTACATATTCATATATATACAGGGTATTCGCTAAACAAGAAGGATGGAGTATGCCTTCCCCTCAAATTTACGTTTGAGAATTTTTCGTTCTTCAAGGGAAATATAATCACTTAAATGCTCATTAATCCATGCTCAAAATTTAGCACTTGCTCCAAAGACGACCTTTCATCCTTTATAACGATATCCAATATGTGCTTAAAGTTGAATTCTCAAAAGAAAAATTCATATAAATTTGCTGTTATCTTTGATCACGTAACATTTTTACACCAAGAACAACATTTTTCTTCCTCCCAAATATGCTAGCGAAATCAAACTTTTTCGCTTTTCACATAAGTTAAAAATATAAATAACTTTTGAATCGAAAAAGATATTGAAGAAATTCTTTGTATCTTTCATAGGATTCTTAACGGGTCATATTTGAGATGAAAAAATAATTATATCCATGGTGTAAACATTTTATGGGATCAATGATAACACGTCAAATTTGTCTAAAATACAACTCTTTTATAAGGTTGTCATATAAAAATTACTTTTGCAAGTATATACGGTGGAAATCGGTTAACGCGAAATCGTGGATACAAGGGCAAAGTTTCTGTGGTATCCGATTTTCTTATTAACCGTTGTCTTATATAAACAAACAACGCAAAAACATTTACATTTTTCAAAAATTTGGGTAATTGCATCCTCTTATTTTTCATTCTTAACGGACTCCTCAGCTTTAGATACAAATGTTGCTGGGGACCTATTCTTGAATTACGAATGGTTTTTACAAATTCGTTATATAACGAATGGTTAATAACGAATAGAATACACCGTTCGAATTCTTGAACCTCATCGTTATAAAGTCGAAGTGGTGAAAAAGTTTTTCAACATAACGAATGTGCTAATATTAAATCTGTCAATTTACAAATTGAATATTGTCAATTGTTTCATGTTTTAAAATATAAATTGTAAAAAATGGCTAGATTCAGTGAAATTTCATTATTTGTTGCATCTGAAATTGTTGAAGAATCTATGGAGAATGAATTACGTCGATCGTTAATCAATTTCTACACCCTTAATTCATCGCTGGATAGGAAAAATTGAGCAGGAGGACCTCCACCACTGCCATATGCAGGGGCGGATTTGATCACTTGGCCGCCCTAGGCCTATGGAAGATTGCCGCCCCCCTACTCCCTGTAAAACACGAAAAATTGAATGATCTATATCCAGTGAAGGGACCCCTGGCTAGAATTAGCGGAGTAGGCTGCCTCATAAATCGGAGTAGATTTGAAAAAAATGGAGTAGAATTAAAAATAACACTTTCCAACGAATTATTTTATTTAAAAAAACGAAAAAGTATAAAAATGTAATGAAATACCCACAACTACAAGAAAAAATCAAAAATCATTCAAACATTTTGCCGCCCCCTAAATCTGCCGCCCTAGGCCCGGGCCTACTCGGCCTATAGGGAAATCCACCCCTGGCCATATGCAAATGTTTTTGCCGTCGCAGATTTTCCTTTTACCACACATTTTAAATTCTGCCAACTCTGGAAATTTTCTATATATAATATCATAAAAGATTAATATGAATTTATACACATAACTTTCTGCAACTTTTCCAGTCCTTTTGCGCTCCGGGTATGGAATTTAATACTGATGTTAGCTTTTGCAACAATTCCGTGGTATCTTCTAAACTGAAAGAGTTATCGTATTTACCAAATTTCATTTTCGGATTTTCCTCTAAAAACTCAATTATTTTAGTTTTTTGAGCATATGGCATTTTCACACAACTTTTATCTCCCATTATCACCCGTAAAATAGCAGCTGACTCTTCGTTTGGCATAACGAATGGTTGAACCCAGTCGTTAAATAACGTAGGGTTTGCGTCCGGTATATAACGAATGCGGATTTCAGGAATACCACATGTGTCGATTCCGAATGGTTTTCACAATATAAGAATAGGCACCCTGGTCCAATTATTTCCACAATTTCCTGCTCGGTTAACGATATCAATATGGTCATCCAGGTTTAAATAATCTTCGAGCGTAATATTTTGTGGTTAAGCGCAATTTTATGTAATTGTAACATCTACGGGACAAGGAACCTTTGGTAGGAGAGGCATTATCAAAGAAAATGAAAAAGGATTATTGAAATAATCTTTAATTGTTTTGGTTGTTACACATCATTAGGCTGATTGCATTGCAATAGATGTAAGGTGTCTAAAATTGTTACTCCTTTAGTATCTACCTTAGGTTCAACATTCGCTATAAATTTTCTCAACTGGAGAATTTCCTCCGTAGAAGACTTTCAGGTTCTTAATGATATCCTGATCACATGGATGTAAAATGCTTGTGGTATTATTTCGTGGTAATACATTTTTCTGAGCAAAATAAGCAAGTAAGTAGTTATTTCAAATTTTGTCGTATTAAGCGATATTTCGTGTTATTCATTTTGCGATATCAGTATAACTTCACATGAAAATCATTTTACGGAACGGGTACTAGCCTGGGCGTTTGTTTCGTGCCATGCAATATTTCGTGTAATCAGTTTTCGAGTTAAGTGAACTCTACTGTATTATACTAGTGGTTGAGGACGCCTTGTCATATATAGACCTCAAATTGTAGATGCTGTATAGTAGTAAAACGATTTTAGGTGTAATACATATCAAAAATCTACTAAATTGAATAACCTTTCTATAGGATTTCCATATATACAAATTTCGATTTTTTATGTATACATAGTTACACTAGGAACAGGGTCAGATCGAAACTTTTTTAATGTACAAGGGTATCTTCAAAATTGGTCTTTATAACTCTCTGTCTTTCACAAGTTCATAAGCTTTTTTCTCGGAATGGAAGTATACAAATATAATATATATATATATACTTATACCCCTATCTGAAAGTACTATGGTACAAAAAAAAAGAACTATCGGAATAGAATATTAATAAGGTCGTAATTGAAAATGTCACCATCAATCATTCTGCAATTTCGTTGAAGATTGTAGAACAATGGGAAATCGGTTCATGTCGGTCAGATAAAGCTCTCCAAATCTCAGTATTTTGTCTGGAGCAGTGTTACCACTTTGGCTATAATCGTATCAAATGGCTACTTTGAGCAACGTTTAGCAACAGGGATACCCCCTAATATTTTGGCTACCATAGAAAGTTTTTGAATACGTAGCCAAAATAATTCCAATAATTTTTTATATTAATTATCAGTACTGTAGCAGTGTAAGTGTATGTAGTAATGTACATATGTATTATCATTATTTATCCTGACTGAACCCACTGATTTGAGATTTCCTTAGATTTCTGGACCCATTTTTACATATAACAAAAAATTGAAGCGAGGGGGGGGGCTGTTATAATCTTAGAGAAACTGCCGCATTGAGTTGTGCTGATTTATTTATTTTTTTCAAGTCTTTAATCAAATTTTAGTTATAATTACTCTATAGGATTATATTTAATGTACGATTTCAAAGTTATCGATAATTTTTTCAGGTGTGGCTACGCATACTACTTTCGGCCTACACTAAAAAGCTACAATAGAATGATTTCAAGTGGCAACACTGGTCCGGAGAGTGAATAAAGCTAGAATTCCAGGGCGAAATTCAGAAGTTGTAGGACCATTCGCTTGAATCAAATTCGCATTTTCTTTATCGTTAGCGGTATTGATGTTATCCCCGTATCAAAAAATTCCTTAGTTACAGAAAAAGATTTGCATAACAACAACAAAAATTTTATTATCTACGCCTATCCTACTCATACTCTATATTTTGTTTTAAGATACAACCTCGTAAATCCCACACTCAGAAAAATAAAATAATCAGAATTGATAATTTTCGTTTGTCATTACAAATAGTAGAAAGATTGTAGAAATTAGTTTGTAAATGGTAGCTTTTAAGGATATTCGAAAAAATAGTTAAGTTTTACAATACACCTACCTATTGAAAATAACACATTCTGATGGATTATTTCTCATGAATGACTAAGAAATTGTTTAATTCAATAATTTCGTAGTCGACTTTCTGAAAAAATTGAAATGGACTGGTAGTTTTTGTTAACGTGGTCACATTTGAATATTGGCTTGCATTGCAAAGTATTTAAGATATTGTCCTTGTTCAGTGTTATTTTCTCTAAACCGTATTAAGTGGATAATTTTCAGTGATGCATAAGCATGCTAACACCCAATTATTATATATACATTAAACATATTTGTATGTATATATATTTCAATAAAAACAAATACTATTACTATATAGTTACTATATGTAACAAATTATTAACTATTTATTTATTAAATTTGACAAATGAATGGCTGATGAGTAGTTGTAATATCAGCACATTTAATGTTATTCCCAACTAAAAAATAATTAAAAGTAACTATTTTATTTGTCCAATCCGTCAACAAATGAACTATTTCTCTATAGTTAAGTAAGGAACATAATAGTCTCTATTTCAATTATAAAAATAGTTACAAAATAGTTGATTTTGACTATTTATTTTTCGGAATGCAATTCATCCCCTAATAGAAGCATTTAGATTTCCTTGGATTCACTCAGACAGATTATATATATGTATGGAGACTCTGATAATCTTTTGAATCCTTTATTGTTACATAAAGCTTAAGATTGAGCAAAAGAGAAAAGTTTTAGTATCTGATAATAAGTAAAAAAGCTAGAATTGGTCTAAGACTAATTCTAACGATACATCTAGGGTATCGTCGGTAGATAATATCGTATGGTCACCCATCTGTGCAAGTTTGATTTTGGAAGTGGTATTTCGCATATATTTCTAGAACGGTTTGTCGGGAGAAAAAATGATTTTATCCAATTTTATAGGATTTCGTATTCTGATGAAGTTTTTAGTATAATAAAAACATCTAGGACTAATCGTTTTCACAGTATACGTAAAAAATCTAAATTTTTATATGGCAACATTAAGAAGACATTGCCCAAATTAGTTCATTTTTGAAATTTTATTTGTTCTTACTATGAAAACACCTTCAACCAAATTTCAGCTCTCTATGTTGACGCGTTCTCATACAGTGTCTAAATATATAGTGCAAATTTTTCAATGGCAACCCCACAAAGGAGTTGCCCGATTTGTCTCCTTTCGAACTTAATTTTACTTTTTTTTTTAAAAGACCGTGTACAAAATTCCAGCTCTCTAAGTATACGTGTTCTCGAGTTATTATGCGCACAGATAGACAGACAGACGGACATGCAAAAATCAAAATAACTTATAATATTATGCTTGGGTGGGTGTCCAATCCATTTTATGGTAGATCATTATTTCTGTGCGTTGCAAAGGGAATGACAAGCTTAATTTACCCTATAGATTTCATCTAGGGTATAAAAATAAAAAGAAACCGGTGAAGTAAGCAAATGCCCTGGAGAACACCAGATGAAGCAACAAAAACCTTAAAAGTATGAAATATCCTTCTGTGAAAAACCCTTTTAGATTCCTTCGATGGATGAAGAAAATCTAGAATTTCTTTTTAATAGAAGTCCAACCCACTGAAAAATCATGAAGTGATAGAAAATACTTACAAAGTGTCTCACGAAACAAAGTACGACGGAGGGCTACTGTTTCTGTTTTATATACCCTGAAATAAAATAAAGTAAGAATTTTCAATCTAAACAAATCATTACCGATAAAACTACAAAAGTCGATTCTAAAACGACCCTTCGAGTATCGAATTTACAAAAACTCACAGCTCTATGTTCCGTGTAAGAATATTTTGTCTGGACCAATCATATCTTTTCTTCTATTGTTGAACTTTTATTAATAATATGCGTTGGTGACTATAGTATATGTCTTAAAGTTATTTATCCACTTACATTGTTTTTTTTTTTTTTTTTTAATTAGAATTCTTATCACCTTCAAAGAGAGGAGGACAATTATTATTTTTTGTAGTTATACTATAAAATATTACAGCCGTAATATATACACAGAAATTGAATCGTTGCTGTTTCGATTTATATCTGAAAAATTTCAAGTGCAAAGTATACAGACAGAAGCGAGACTATTGCCAGAGCATGGAGCGACAAACGTAAATATTATTACAATGAGTGTACGCAATATTACAAAGAGGAAATTTCGAGACTTGAATATCAAAAACGATAGTTATTATGCATTCATGTAAAGTACCTACATAGTGTACCAAAACGCTATTTTATGGTTCTCCCATCGCGTCTTATCTTCCTTTGTGACGTATTCTGACGAAACTCTAAGCAGGTTAATTACTTTTACTTCGTTGATCGGTTTTCACCTTTCTTGAAAGATCTGTAGGTATGTATGTGTGCACCGAGTTAGTGACAGAAACAGAACGTTCTTTCTACCAAATCCGACAAGTATAAAAGTTCGGCGGTTTGATAATTTTGTTATCAATAGTTCGGCAACAATCACCGAGGCAAGATGGGTGAGTAGTACATTGTGATGGAGAAGTTTTGGCGAAGGTAAAAATTCTGCCGCAATATTCGCATAGTTGGGGACGACACAATGATTTTAGTGTGACAAAAATTGTGTTCAAGTTCAATAAACCTAATCGTAACTGTCGTTACTATATATCTATACACAATATGCAAATTAGTAAACATTTCCTGAGAGTTATTGCAGAGCTTTATGGAATTTTAATTGATTTTTTGGCGGATATTTTATTGTGATGCTTTAGAATATAATTCCTTTGTTATGTGTATAGTAGAAGATTATAATTTTTAGCGGAAGTGCATCTTTAGTGCTCGTTTTTTATCAGTAAATTTTATAATTGATGATCTCAGTGAAAAGATAAATAGATCTACCTATTTTATGGACTTAATATGTATGTGTTATAGTGTTTCATGAAAACGACAAAAATTATTGTTAGTCAGTTATAATATATATCAGTATTCGGGATACAGTTTAATGATTATTCACCATTTAATTCCAACATATTTAGTTTAGTGGATAGTGCGTACATAGTGGTTTATTAAATTAGATAAAACAAAAAATATTTACTTTAAAAGTTAAAATAAATGTTATGAGCTACGATTTCCCGGTTTATACATTTTCGAAAGAAAATAGTGACTAGATTTCACTCTAGTTGTATTAAATTTATTTTAAATTTTTTGTTGTCGTTTTTCAAAAAGTAAAATTAAAAATTTTTGTTCGATACTTACCTCTCCCTGGGAAGTTCTTGATTCGATTTGCAAAGCAAACAGTCGAGCCTATTTGCAAAAAAAAAAAAAAACTATTTTGGGAAGATATATGCATGTACATATATGTATTTCTGATATTCTGATTAGTACCTACCATGATATCAATTAGCACGGCTACAGTTATAGAGTTTTGATGAAATCTAATACTAGTTTGTTGATAGATCTATATATTTCAAGATACAAAAGATTTTATATAAAAGTGTGTAGTTCTCTCGATTTCAAATTAAATTGAAATATACTTAATGTATTTTATTGCAGAACGATTTCGTAGGTTCCTACAATTTTAAAGTAAATTCCCTTGGCGGCTGCTTTTGGACAATCGAATTATAGGAAATAAGAACATTTAAACAATAAATAACGATCAATAACTCCCATGCAAATTTATGCGGCACATTTTATAAAGACCTGATCGTTCTTACATAAAATTGTCTGTTAAAATATATTATCTATGCCTTGGCTATAGAAACTACATAACATAGATCTGTATTGACTCGATATACTTAAGTTCACGTTGAATTTAAGTACGCGTATGTACTTAGCACTATCGCATGTTTGCAGATGTCCAACTTTCAATAAGTGACAGTATTAAATTTCCTTCGAAAAATCTTTTAATGAATATGACTCACAAGATAATATGATTTACGGTCTAAATAATTACAATACCTACTAAGCTTTGAAGTTAAATTTATATTACCATCTCTCCTTGTTTATGGAACATGTCCAGCTCTCTCAAAACAAAAATTGGAGCTGCTATCAATAAAAGTCTATGTCTCGCTGAAATATGATTTTCGGATTTGAGATAGAGAGAGATTTTTACCCATATGAATTGCATCAATTGCACATTTAATTCATTTCGAACCCACACTTTCGAGCCAGAGAAATGTGTCTGTAAATGCAATTATTATTATTAATAACTCACAATCTACAGCGCAGATTTATCGGTCGGTTCTTTCTGCCCGAGTCCATGTTTTAATTAAATTAAATTGCAATTTTGTGCCTAAGCACTTATTATCAAATATTTATTTTTATAATTAATAATTTCAATTTCTATTAAAGGTAAATATGCAGCTATTATATCTTTGCTATTTTTGGCACTGGCTGGAGTAACTGCAGCAGCAGGTGAAATAAAAATTAATTTAAATTATTATGCAAAACTTAACACATATACATATTTTTTTTTATAACAGAGCAACCAGCTCGTATTGTGTGCTACTTCAGCAACTGGGCTGTTTACCGACCAGGAATAGGACGGTATGGAATTGAAGATGTTCCTGCTGAATTATGCACTCACCTCATCTACTCGTTTATTGGTATTGAAAAAAATACCAACCAAGTGATGGTTATTGATCCAAGCGTAAGATTTCTAAGTGAAGGAAAAGTGAACATTTTTACAAATATTACATTCTCTTTTACAGATTGATATAGAGCAGAATGGTTTCAAGAACTTTACAGATTTGAAGAAAACTCACCCCAACTTAAAGCTGCAAATCGCTGTTGGTGGTTGGGCAGAAGGTGGAAAGAAATATTCTCAAATGGTAGCTGAGAAATCTTCTAGACAAACATTCATTAAGAGTATAGTTGAATTTATGCATCTCCATAAATTTGATGGTTTCGATTTGGACTGGGAATACCCAGGAGCAGCTGATCGTGGAGGCAGTTATAGTGATAGAGATAAGTTTTACTATTTTGTCGAAGAATTACGAAGAGCTTTCGATAAGGAAGGTAAAGGATGGGAAATCACAATGGCTGTTCCAGTAGCTCGATTCAGACTTCAAGAGGGTTATCATGTTCCACAACTTTGCGAGTACGTATCTAATACATATTATCTATAAAAATCAGTTCAACCTATGTATAGTACGAAAATTGAACATCAGTAATTCAAAATTTATCAATATGATAAGAATTTTTACAGCTGTTGTTGAAATTTCGTTTTAAAGTCCGTTTGAATGTTAAGATTATTTTTAAAACTATTTTAATAATTATTTTCAGATTACTTGATGCTATTCATGCTATGACTTATGACTTACGAGGAAATTGGGCTGGTTTTGCTGATGTACATAGTCCCTTATATACAAGACCTCATGATCAACATGCATATGCAAAACTCAATGTGGTAATTTATAGAGATGCCAATTTAAAGTTTAACTCTATTCTATAATTAATATTAATTTGAAGAATGACGGTTTAGCACTTTGGGAAGAATTTGGTTGTCCTGCTAATAAACTTGTTGTTGGTATACCTTTCTATGGACGTTCGTTTACATTGAGTGCCTCAAACAATAATTACAACCTCGGAACATACATCAATAAAGAGGCTGATGGAGGTGCACCGGGACCATATACAAACGCATCTGGTTTCTTGGCTTATTATGAAATTTGTACAGAGATTAAGGATGATACAAAAGGATGGACAGTTAAATGGGATGAGCATGGTTTCTGTCCCTATGCCTATAAAGGAAACCAATGGGTTGGTTATGAAGATCCAAAATCCGTTCAAATCAAAATGGATTATATCAAGGAGAAGGGTTATGCAGGTGCAATGATATGGGCTATTGATATGGATGATTTCAGAGGATTATGTGGTCCAGAGAATGCTTTAACAAAAATTTTATACTACAGTATGATTGATTATAAGGTTCCAGAGCCTACAAGGACTACAACACAACAGGTTAGTAAAATTGTTCTACGTAAAAAATTAAATCTACAATTAGAACTCTTGTATTTTTTTTTTCCATCTAAATCTAATCAAATTTCAATATTTTATACAATTCTTCATTTACTGGCCTATTTCCTCTTTTGTTATCAGTTCTTTTTAAACCATCAATAAATTCAGTATATCTTCTTACCATTGATGATGTGATACTCGTAGAAGATTGAATGAGGTCTAAGTCCTCTACGAGCATCCTTGGCATTAAAATTTCTAGCAATTGTTGTTGGGTTTACAATGAAATACCTTGGAGTTCTACACAATTGTAAAACACCGACTGTACCTATAATGAACAAATCACATTGCACCCCAAACTTCAGCCACATATATTTATTTATAACTAATTCATTTTTACAGCCTGAATGGGCAAAACCACCAGCAACATCTAATCCAGATGAAAATAATGTCATTCCGACTAGAAAGCCTGCAACAACTGCAAGACCTGATGTAAGTATAAATCTGAATGTTAAAAAGTAATCAAACTTTATATTTGCGACAAAAATGCCGCAGTCAATGCAAAGAGTTTAAAATTAAAAATGAACTTTTTTCAGGGCCCAACATCGTCACCAACAACTAAGCCACAACCATCCCAGCCAGGTTCAGCAGGACAAGGAGAACTTCCCAACTGTGATGATGATTCAGATTTCATCGCTGATCCTGACTGCGTTACGGTAACTTTTTTTTTAAATATGCTTAACCATTATGTGTATATTTATTTACACTATATTTTATACAATATTATAGTACTATCGATGCGTTCATGCGAAGCCTGTCCAATACCGATGCCAACAAGGAACAGTTTTCCACACTGTCTCTCATGTTTGCGTCTGGCCCGAGACTGCTGATCGAAATCAATGCATGAAACTTAAGCAGTTCAATGAAACGTGATTTGTTTAGATTTAAATTCCTATCCAATAGCTTTGTCAAACCTATTGAATATTTATCTGAATAAAAAAAAACAACTCACTCAATATATGTTGCCTCATTAATTTTCCTAAATATACGCAATAGCTTATGATCTCTCTAGCAAGAACAACTGAAATCTTGAGGAGCTTTTCAACAGATTCTATAGTATGTCCGTACACTAGAATAGATAAACATGAATAATTCTAAATACGCGCGTGAAAGAGTCAAAGGCTAAGGGATTTGGCAAGCCTTTACTGCGTGTGGCAATTATTTTCTCACCTGATATGACTATACGATCGATGCTATACTATACATCACCAAGTGAACTTCAGCACTGTAAAATGCCCGTGATTAAATTTAAAACTGAAAAACGATTTTTCTTTTTCAATGTGAATTAATGTACAATCGCAAGCACTTGGCTGCCTCATACATCTTGTTTCACAATATTTGCGTGATATCTCAGGCGGTCTTATAACACGAATTTTGGCACCGACTTCTAAATTAAAGCACCTAGGACAGCTTTTAGTAATTTTATAATTACATCTATAATGAATGCACTTTGCAAATGAATATAGCAAAGAATGATGTTCTGTTTTTTATATGTAAACAGGCGCCCGTATTCCTTTAGAAAAAAAACTTTTCACCGATCTGATCAAATCAAAATCAACGAGAATAAAAGGAACTACGAGATAAAGATGATACACAAAGGTGGTATTCACATTTTGTGGCATTTAAACAATATCTCGTCGTAAAAGTGTATTTCATTAAAATAACAATGAAGCTCTAGGAGGAAATATGATCGTATATGAAACTAGGTAAATATGCTGGAAAAACTCCCATTCCAAACGAAACCCACGAAAACCCATAACTTTGGGGACTGAATTGGACCTGATCATCTCTGATTTCAATGAAACTTTTAAAAGAAGAAGTAAAGAATTATATATATTTTGATTGAATTTAATCAAAGAAAGTTTCTTTTATTTCTATATCCAGTGACGTAGGAAGAAGGTAGTGTGACTGGTGGAGGGGTCGGGGGAGGGAGGAGGGGCGGGGAAGGGGAGGGGTTGTTTGTGGGGAATATTGAATATGAAATAGCGTACACATATTTTTATTTAGAAATGTTGAATTAAATTTAAAAATTGTTGACTTATTTGAAAAACGCGTTGAATTATATTTGAAATAAATATTGAATTAAATTCAATTTTGTTGATCGATTGGTGTAAGCTGTTGAAGCATTTCTGAAATCTGTTGAACAGAAATAAAATTAGTTGAATTAAATCTGAAAAAGGTATACCAATTCAATATGCATGCAGTGTTCCTAACTTAACGGATTTCCCGTCAGATCGACGGATTTTTCATCGGAACGGACTTTTCAATGGAATCGTGAGATTTTTATTTATTTTTATTATTTTTTATTATGAAAAAAAATCGCATGTGCATAAAAAAATCCCGCCACAAGTTTGGTGGTATCTACGTCTGTATGTATTCCTTGTAAAAACTAAACATATTTTTCTGTTTTATTAGTACTTAAAATTGTTGGCACTTTCAGCACTTTCAGCCGACATTCCTCAATTTTCTCTGCTTGGAGTGTTTGGGTATAGTCTTGCCTCCGCAATCTATTACTTATTTTATCGCTACAAAAATCTACCTCGCATTCCCACTAATCTACTATAAACAAATAAAGTAATTAATATGATTGGAACAATTCAAAGTTACATTCAACCGTCAACCTCTACAGCTCCTGCAAGTATAACGGCCACATCACAGCCCGAAAGCACCGAAAGTGACGATGATTTTTGATTAATTTAGAGTATTAATTCATTTAATTATAAAAATACAATAAAATATATATTTTACTGTAGTTATAATGCATTCTATTTTAAGAAACTATTTAACGGATTTTATTGACAGAAAGAAAGTAAATCCAGCGGACTTTTTAACGGAATTTTACTATGAATTCAACGGAATTTCAAAATTATTATTGGCAACACTGGCGTGACCGGCTAGAGATCGAAATGTTTCCTTAATTGCAACAATTGATATACGGCGAATAGTATGGTATTAAGTAATTCAACGCTCTATAGTTAAATGAAATATATCCTGCGACTTTCCTAAGGGGTTCTTCAGAAAATTGAAGACGATAATCTGGACGAAGTATGATTGATTTTGGACAACGGGCGTACCACTAAATACATGAAGTACGTGATCTTGTCTTTCAGACAAGGCACACTCCACTTTTCTACCACCATATTCTCCAATGAAGAACCTCATCGAAGAAGTCTTTTCCAAAATCAAGTTTAATGCAAGAAATATGTTCGCTGCAGGAGAACCGTTATAGGCAACGTTGCCAGATTGACGATTTCTGTATCGAGAATTTTAATGCCGATTTTGCTTTTGAAAATGACGATTTTATGACAATTGTAAACATTGGTCATTTTTGTACAGAACAAATTTTTGATTTTGAAGTATGTATATACCGAAACAGAAAATGTTTGACCTGGGGTACCGTACGTACATGCCAAAATGTAAAGTTTTTGACCTGAAATACATTCCGAAATAAAAAAAAATTCGACCAAACTATAACTGCATCTGCATAGCATTTATGATTATGATTTAATTTACCATTTAGTGAGAAACAGCAGTACCAGCACCATGTTGAAGGGAATACAAAAATATTTCAAAATAATAGGTAAATTCTTAATTTCTACAAGTTTTGATATTCTTGAAATATGTTTTTAAAATAAGAATATTACGTCGACGAATTCTGCAATTCTGCATTTGGATGATTTTGATATGAGTCCACGGACTCATAAGTAATACTAATAAATAAATATTAATACTAAACTGCATCTACCACTTCGTAGCTTTGTGCTCAACCCTATGCTTGCTTTAAATTGCTTTCTGCAGTTGAAGGTACCATTGCTTCAAACAATGCAATGTTTCAAACAAGCCAAAAAAAAGTCAACAGTTCAAGGATATACTCATCCTATTAGACTACAATCCTAAGAAATTATTACACTTATCTCAAACGAAATTTGCATCGTAAAACCAGAATGTCTAATAATTAAACATATTAGCTTGGTAGATTTCAAATTTCCACATAACTTGCGCAATCGTGAAGAAGTTTATTTAGGCATTTTTGTCAGAAATAAGTTAGCATTACTCAATATATATATATGTATTATCAAGACATTAATACTTTTGTTGATAACTGCGTAATGTTTTATATTGAATTATACGAACAAATTTACAAACCATTTGATTTTACAAATCCAATCTTATTTCGTTAATCGATCCGGTAAAAATTATCAATTGACACAGAGTTTCACACAAATTTACAAACCATTTGATTTTACAAATCCAATCTTATTTCGTTAATCGATCCGGTAAAAATTATCAATTGACACAGAGTTTCTTTATTGCCCTTAATTCGTGAGTTTTCAAGTCTTATTTTTCATGAAGGATATAGATAATGCTAAGGTATCTGGACTATAAGACCATATTTACTTTTGATGAAAGTGTTAACATATCAGTCGAACATTTCTGGAAATCTATTTTCAATTTAAAACGGGGTGATAGATGAAAATTATTTACAAAATTTGAAAAATTTATGTCTGCACTTTTAACTCTTACAAATTCGTTAGCAAATGTAGAGCATATATTTGAATAATTAATAAAAGTAAAACTCGCAATCGACTTTATACACACTCTTTACATGGATTTTTATTTACGGGGGATTATATGAATTTATTTTTAAATAACGATTTACTTAACAAATTTAACTCTACAATGTTCATAAAAAAATTCATTTGGTGATATTATTTTTTGCCAATTTTATTCCTAAAAATATTAGTGAAGCAACTGTTAAATTTAGTTTTTCATTATATATTTTGTAGTTATTCTCATTTGTTTTCGTTCTCTTAATAAAGTGAATAAGACAAAGGATGCATTGCATTTAATATGTATGACGATTTTTACTCCAATTTGACGATTTTTTTAACCCGCAACTGCCGATTTAAAATTATATTTTCTGGCAACCCTGGTAATAGGTTAGGTTATACATATTTACAACATACATATATACGTAAGTATATTGAATTATTATTATAATATTGCATTATCTGCACACTGTTTTCATACATACCTTCATTGTATGAATTATAATAAAAATTTTGATAATAAACATTATTTGATGTTTTTTAAATATAGGTACATAAGATACAGGGTATTTCCCCTTAGGAAGTCAATAGAGCAGGAGGTGATAGTAGTCACCTAGTCAAACAAAAAATTTAAGGCCGGAGGGGCCTGGGATGGGGGGGTGCAACATCCCGTTTAGGAAATACAGGGTGTAAGTAAGTGTGGGTATTCTTTGCTGGGTATTTTTTGGTTTATTAAAAAATATAATGATGCTACGAAGCCAGTCAGTTTTTCACATTTTTTCGATTATTATTGTTCGCCGCGCAGATAAGATGAGAAATAATATAATAATATATTTGCTTATGTGCAATAGTCCGAGTGCTATTTAAACTACATAGAAATAAGACTCACTCGCGACTTTAATTTTCAAAATGTTATTTTTATGGATAAAAGAGATGGAACCTTTCACACATTATTCTAATTTTTATCTTATTCTATCCTGTGTAACTCCTAGCCAACCATATGAATATATTTATAAATTAATTCTTATAGGCAATTTTTGATTATAGTAAGAGAAAATTTAATAATATCTTTAAAACACTTAAGGACTATTTTTGTTTTTTGAACTTGGAATAATGTATTAAAGAGAATGCAAATGGATTTTCAGATATCATTCCAAAATTAACTAAGAACTATAGGAGAAATTAAAAATGATAGACTTTCTCAGCTTTTACCGAAGATAACCACGATGAATGTATATCAACTGAATGCTCCTTCAGAGCGGAAAATTTTGTAATTTTTTTCTATATATAATTTTAAGCCTATATTTATGTATATGTTACAGTCAAAACACGAAATCCGTCAAAACCCGATTTTACTAGGAAATTCTAGTTCTAACAAAGCGCTCTCGGTAATTCTAGTTTTAACTAATATAACACAGTTAAAACTAGAATTAACGAGAGCGCTTTGTTAGAACTAGTATTAACTAAAGAATATTTAAATTGTACGATGGTACAGAGCCCTTCGTACGCGAGTCCGACTAGCAATTGGCCGATTATTAAATAATCACATGATTTTCTCTTAAATAAACTATTAAAAAATTCCAATCGCTTATACATAATTGAATTTTGCGTGCTCGTTCGATTCCATCTCTCCAGCCTAAAGTTACTGCTATGACGAAGGTTAAAAGACTGACTCAGTAATTTTCCCTTAAGTATACAAGTGATATACTGTGGTACATTTTAAATATGAACATCATCGCGTCATATGTAACTCTTTGTTGAACATTCATTCATCCACTTTAGAATATTTGGCATACTGAAGACTGGCATGTATACACTCTCATCGCATCTCAAATTTACCCGCATAGCTTTATTTTGAAGTATTTGTAGCCTTACTTTAATTTCACTTGAGCATACGTATACAGTAATGTTGAACAATAATAATAATGTGGGTAAAACAATGTATTGTACAGCAATATTGTAGTTTTTAAAGATAAGCATCATACCTATATTTTAGACAGTTTTTTATATGCCATTTTCATGGTCCTTAAATTTTAATTTATTGTTTTACAACACTCCAAGATATTTAAAATTTTTAACACATTCCAGTTCTGATCCATCCATTTATGTTAAGTTTCATAAACTTAGATTTAGAAATATTCAATTATAGTTTGTTTATTATATTCCATTCACTTAACTTTAGTAAATCCTCATTTAACATTTTAACCATCTCATCAATATTCCGCCAACTGATATACATACGTATGTCAAAGTATCATCAGAGCAAATGGGAACATTCTACTATACTATCTCGTTAATATAAATCACAAAAAGTATAACACCCAAAACGGATCCCTGAGGTATTTCCAAGTCAATATCTACAGCGCTTGATAGGACATTGCTTGCTTTGCTAGACAGCAATGAAGTCTACCATAGAGATCAATCTAACTTAACTTACTGGAAATATTAACGCCAAGAATGCTTAGTGACGGTGTATTGGAAATTAAGTTTGTTACATCAAAAGAAATGGGAGTGATAAAATGATGATCTTGTTTTAAACAGATAAGACAGCTTTGTATCCTTAAATGCATTGAATTCGATGCGATGCGCTTTGGCCCAACCAAGCATAACTTGAAGATCGTTATTCACTGACCTAATCATTAAATCTCGTTTGACACAAGCAACATTCGCTCTGTAGTCCGCAATAGTGTTAAAGAAGTAACCGAAATCAAGGATACTGTCATCAGCAAAACTATGCCTGGGATTGAAAGAAAGAGCAAGCAGATCATTAATTAAAACTAACTGGACACACGGAGAGATAACAGAGCGTTTATATGGTGAGGTTCAGATGTAATTCCATCTAATACAATACATATTACGCGAGATAAAAAAGAATTCAATACATAATAGAAGAGGAGAAAATAGGCCAAGTACATTAAGTTTGGTTAAAAGTTCAGGAGGCCTTTGAAGTATTTAGATCACTGAACTAAATTCGATTAAATCTATCTTCAATGTGCATAGATCGAAAAGCGAACACAATCACAAATTTAAAAAATTCACTTAGTGAATACTATCAATACAAAAAAATTGCATTTTAGCTTTAACGTTCATGGCAAATTTCGCTTTGTTTGTTTGATTCACATCTAATAAATTTTTTAATAATTGGTAAGCCATCATATTGCTGCCTAGTTGTTCATAATCAAATTTTTATTGCTGGAAAAGGCAGATAAATGAATGACAAGCTTCTGTAAACCCTTCCTTCAAGAGATTTCCTTCAACCTGAAACCACAGAATAGAGAAAGGGCGAATTTAAAAATGCAGAACATACAGCATTATGCACATCAAATCAAATCATAATGAGTGACGGGTATTGCACACACCTTAGACTTGTACATTTGTCAAAATTCGTATGGTAAACAATCAATATATAAAAAATTATTTAAAACAATAAAAGTGTTTTGGCCGTACTATTATCGGTATATAGTATGTTCCAAAAATGATTGCTCATTTTCGAAGTTCTAATGTAATAGTTTCCACACCATTACATATACCTACCTACATAATCATGTATCCATAAGTATCCATATAAAAAGATTTCTCCGAAGATAGGTAAATATAGTCCTCAGGTTAGGTTAGGTTAGATTAGAGTGGCGGCCATCGAAATAGAATGCGATCAGTCTTAGGCCATCTCTATAGTCCATTTTGGTGTCACCTTATCGGGATCCTGCCTGGAAAATATGCGTCAAATTTAGCGATTGCGTTGAAACCAGCCACAAAAATTAAAGAACCTCACCAAGTCCTCCAACTCCTTGTCGGCTAATTCCCCCAAATCGCAGAAAAAGTAACTATCAAGCGTATTCCTCCTACACTTGCAAGGTTAGGGCACTCACACAGCAGGTGCTGAACTCTCTCAACCTCCTATTCGTCTACATATACAGCTACTGATTAAGTCATTACATATGAAACTTTCATGCGATCTGATTTCGTACATCATCATGATTTCTCCGTAGTAGAGATTCTGTCTTCCCAGACATATCTTAGGGCATTTTGAAGTTAGCGACTTACCATTTCACACTAGGTCACTCTACAGCTCTAGGCGTTATAAAATAAAAGACTTTTAATTTAGAGATAACACTTAATTCTTTATTGGTTTTTTTTTGGCTCTTTTGGCACCTATTACACGGTACTTGGTTAATCTAAGCGTCTACTGTATTGGACGGACTGTCTGTTGCTCGTGGTAGAAAGACACTCGACTACTATTACATCTTTTTTGTTCTAATTTTTTTTCATAGAGGGCGCGACATCACTAAAGAATTACAATTCGTTGCGCTAGGCACTAAATGTAAATGTTGCCCTCTAACTTCAGTGGCGGTTGCCACAGTACTCTCCCCTGCACGTGTTGATTTTTGTTTCTCAGGTTTTTCAACGTTGACTGGTGGTTCAGTCCTAGTTTCGGATGTTTCAGTTGGTAACGACGGATCTGGTTCAATGATATAGGCGGGTTTCAGTCTATCAATTGATATATTCGTGGGTTTTCCTTTGAAGTCGATGGTAAAATGTTTTTCTTTACGGTTAATCGAGTCGTTGCGAATAAAATCATGTGACGTTGTATGTAAATTCTTGTGAACGAAAACTGTAGGCGTAGAATGCCATGTAGTTGAAGTTGGCTGAATCTTTTTCATCGCATTTCTCAGTTCTATGACGACGTCTGATTCTGGTTTCCTTGATCCATCGTTCGAAAAAAAATCTGATGGTATGTATAATGTGGTTCCATAAACTAGTTCGGCAGGCGATGCTTTGATGTCTGGTTTATACGTTGTTCGTAGACCTAACAGAATCATAGGCAGGTGTTCTGTCCAATGATCCGTATTGCTACAAAGAATCGCCGATTTGAGTGTTCGATGCCATCAATCGATTAACCCATTCGCTTGTGGATGATATGGTAATGTCGTGACATGTTTAATTCCCAGTGTGGTCGTTAGTTCGGAAAAGATATTCGATATAAATTGTCGACCACGATCTGATGTGATTATGGCTGGAACTCCAAACTTCGAAATCCAACCGGATACCAGTGCCTTTGCTATTGTTTCGGCGGTTTCGTCAGGAATGGATAGAGCTTCAGGCCATCTTGTAAAGCGGTCAATGATCGTGAGGCAATATTTGTTGTCCATGTTCGGAGGAAAAGGCCCGACTATATCAACATTAATGTGCTTGAAACGTTCGGAAGTTGAATCGTACGCTTGTGGAAATGTGGATGTGTGTCGATTTATTTTTACTCGTTGGCATTCGACACAGTGTTTGGCAAAATTTGCGGAATCTTTGTTAATACCTGGCCAAATGAATCTCTCTGTCATCAATTTAGCTATAGCACGTCTATCCGGATGAGACAGGTTGTGTATTGCTTGCAAAACGACGTTGCGGATTTTTTTTGTAATAAACGGTCGAATTTTCTTTTTCGAACAGTCGCAGTAAATTTGCCTTAACGTACCTGGAATGGTGTAGAGTTTCAAATCCAAGGAGATGTTTTCGTTTTCCGAGGCCAGCAAAGTCTGTAATTCTTCGTCGGTTGATTGATCAAGAGCTAGTTGCTCGTAGTCGAGGCTTGTTGCTATTTGAATGGCTTCAATGCGTGAAAGTAAATCGGCTGGAACACATTATCGACCCCCTTGATGTAACGAATGTCGGTCGTAATTTGAGATATTCGGTCGAGTTGACGAGCTTGTCGTTCTGAAGCTTTATCCAACTTTTGTTTGAAGGCGAACGTTAGAGGTTTGTGATCTGTTTATATGTGACACTGTCTGCCTTCTAGCATGTGCTTGAAATGACGAACCGCCAGAAACATAGCCGTGAGTTCACGATCGTAAGTACTGTATCTCAATTGACAATCATCGAATTTCTTTGAAAAAAATCCGAGAGGTTGAATTTCATTGTTAACAATCTGATGAAGAACGGCTCCCGCAGCAAAATCAGATGCGTCTACGTACAGTGATAATTCGGCTCCAATCATTGGGTGAGCGAGCTCTGTTACGGTCGCGAGTTGGTTTTTGCAATTTTCGAATGCTGTAATTCCTTCTTTCGTCCAAACTATCTCACGTTTATCGTTCTTTTTGTTTTCTGGAATCATGCGGAATAGCGGAGCTTGCAATTTCATGGCTTGAGGAAGAAATCTTCTATAAAAGTTGATAGTTCCCAAAAAACCTTTCAATTGTTTGATCGTTGTCGGTTGTGGCAGATTTCGTATCGCAGAAACTTTTTCTGGAATAGGCTTGATGCCTGATGGTGTTATCAAGTGACCAAGAAAAACTAGCTCTGATTTTCCTAACTCACATTTCGCAGTGTTGACAGTCAATTTGTGCTGTTTGAGTCGATCGAAAATTGTTTTTAAATGATGTCGATGTTCGTCAGGCGAAGAAGATGGAAACACAAAGTCTAATCCTCTTACTACCTCATGAATTAAGCGTTGAAAGGTTTGTGCAGCATAGTCCAAATGTCATGTACGAAAATTCAAATAATCCGAATGGTGTTGTTATAGCTGTCTTCGGAATATCTTCCGGAGCAATAGGGACTTGATGGTATGCTTTTTGTAAATCGATTTTGGAAAAAATAGTCTTTCCGTGAAGAATCGATGTGAAAACTGTTAAATACGGAATTGGATAACGATCAGGTACCGTAATTGCGTTCAAAGCCCGGTAGTCACCGTATGGCCGCCATTTTCCATCTGGCTTTTTAACCATATGCAAAGGATTAGCCCAGTTGCTATTCGACGGACGGCAAATTCCAGCTGACATTAATAGTTCGAATTCGTGTTTCGCTGCTTTAAGCTTCTCTGGTTCAAGAGGACGTGGTCGTGCGAAAACAGGTTGCCCGTTAGTCTTGATCTCGTGGACAATTGTAGTGTTCGCATGCGTACCTAGCAGTGGAAATTTCGTTATTTCTTTATAATCGTTGAACAGGTCGGCGAAAGGTGCGGTAGTTTCATACGTCTTGAGGCTTGTCTCATTTATTGAAACTTCTCCGATGCAGGCGATTTTTAATCCTGTTAAAGGATCGATGAGCTGATTGTTTTTAAGATCGATTAATAAGCCATAGTATTGAATAAAATCGGCTCCCATGATCGGTGTAGTAACATCTGCTATGTAAAAAGTCCATAAAAAATCTCTACGGAGACCTAGATTAATTTTTAAATGAACTTGACCGTAGACCTTGATTGCTGTGCCATTTGCAGCGTAAAGTTTCATATCGGTGGGTTTGATTCCAGTTGCTTGTAGATTCGGTGGTATAACTGAGACATCCGCGCCAGTGTCAATTAGAAATTGTTTGCAAGATGATGAGTCAGTGATCTTCAGACGATAAAGAAGTAACTTCAAGCCCACGGTAGCTTGAAGTTGAAGCAACTGGACGGCTTCATTGTTGTGTGTTGGAGTTTGGTGCGCTCTGATTTGCCGATTGCTTACCAAACGTGCACGGTTGTCGACACACACGAGCCTTGTTACCAAATTTACGATGGTACCAGCATTCGGTTGAATCCGTTACTGAATTTCGTGAGTATGACCGTTCTCGTTTATAATTTTTTTTCATAGAGGGCGCGACATCACTAAAGAATTACAATTCGTTGCGCTAGGCGCTAAATTTAAATGTTGCCCTCTAACTTCGGTGGCGGTTGCCACAGGCATATAGCTGTAATTGAAATCGCACATTTTGACAGATCTCCCCATCTGCGATATGCCTGCTTACAGCGGCCTGTAAATCTAGAATCCTGTTCGCTGATTCTAGGGGGGCCGACCTAATGGATTCCTCCGCTAGGCATATATTCATTGTGAAACTCTTACTGGCCAGAGCATCAGTTGCCTCCTTTCTTGGTATCTCACTGTGGCCAGGCACCCAGCAGAGAATATCTTTGTGGTTAGCACCAAGTTTCCCGAATGTTTGAATGATAGAAGCCATTAACATTGTTAAAGACTCCATCGACGGCAAGAAACACATCTATAGTGTATTCTTTTTTATCTATTGATTTTGCAATTATTTCTACTACGTCATGTAGCGCAGTTTAAACCGATTTACCTTTAAGGTATGTGTTCTGTGATCTAGAAATCTCATTTCCTCTGAGCAGGCTGTCCATGAACGTCGCTATCAGACTTTCAAAAGTCTTCAGAAGAAATGATATGATGTGTCTGCTTCGCCCTGTCTTGTCAAGGAATATCACTTTAGTTTGCTTCCAAATGCAGGGAACATAGGAGTAGAATAGGCAGCTTTTATAGATCATGATAGGTATGAAATATATACCTTACGCATTATTTTTATAGCATCAGTCTTCTGTCTCAAAAGTACCCAGCACTTGCAAAACCTATGCCCGAAAATGTTGGCAGTATTCATTGCAAGTTTTAGCTAGCATTAGCTTCCAGTGAAAAGTTGCAGTCAATTTTTGAATAAACTCACTTGTACCTTCTGCTAACCAAAAGTTAAAAATTTTTAAAAATTTTATATTAAAATAACATTAATTCGGAAGTTTTGTAGATTATCAAAAGTTTTAATCCCACCTATATACATAAATAAAAAAGGAGTTCATCATTAAAATCATGTTTACATTTCACTACTCATCTCCCAAATAAATATTATCCATCCACGTCGTCATAATTAAATATCTGTTGAGGCATCAATGAGCGCGAATTAAAGATGCGACACGACACCCCGAAGAAATCATCTGTAAAAGACGACTTCTCTGTTCTATTATTATATCATCTCCCATGAGAGCGCATTTCTTCGACTTAGTTTTCGCGGTCACAAGGTAATATTGGTTTCCCTGTTACGAATTGGGATTAGACCGGGAGAGATCGACGGCGCGTTTAAAAATAAAAACTACATTTTCAACGGGAGACTGAAAAGTTGATAATATTTCTTAACACTTTCTTTTTAATCATATTTTAACGAATTAAATATAATAAAATTCCAGCTATGCTAGTGCATAGCTGTGAATTCTTATTTGACATTTTTTTTTTAGAAAGAAATTATTTTAATTTTTTTTTATTTTAGTGCAATAAGCGCGACGAAATTCATCTAAAAACGGATTTAATTAAGAGAGAGTACAGTTGAAAGTGACCGTGTGTGATTTAAGTGAAAATGGGGCGGCTATCCTTATGGGCCCTTCTGGGCCTTGCGATGCTCGCTCTTTCCTTACAGGGTAGGTTGGTTGGTTTACCAAATTAAGTTGGCTGGGTCAAATCAAGACATTTCCACGTGAATTCCGAAAATTCGAAATTCTTGTCGGTCGGCTTAACTCATAATGTCGGCTCTTGTATTAAAGTGCTTTTGATATTTGAAATGAAATCGATTGATATTCAAAGGATATACATAAGAGGATCTGTTTAATATTATATAACATATGAAATTATGCAACGTTAAAAATTTGTGGAGCTATGTGTAATATTTAATTATAGATGTAAAAAATTTCGAGATTTATTTTCGAGATTAATATTTTCAAAAATCGAAGAAATGCGTGAATTTAACAAAACAGTGTGTGCGGAGTGAGTAGAAAATTGCAATGATTGATGGGAATTTTAAATTTGTGATCATTCTATGTGAAAAGGCAAATAAATAATTATTGTGAGGGCCACTAAATTTTGTCGAGATATAGTGTACATATAATATATAAATATGTAGTGTCATATTGCTAATTTTCAATACAAATTTTGTATAAATGTGTGTTAAAATTATTCGCACTAAAGCGGCTCATATATGTATATTAAGATGTCCGAACTGCCTAAGTGGAACGAATGACTTAATATTAATCTTACTATAGCAAAAAAATAACTACAATACAAAAAATTTCCTAAAATGTGGGCAAACTGCCAAAATATACACATAATAATAATAATTTGACACAAATGGCAAGGACAGACGTGCAGATTTGACTATAGCCTACATACACAGTTTCACTCGGTATTATCTGTTTCACAAAAAATATTGTTTTTTTTCTCATTTTCTAGGTGTGCTTGTGAGTGCAGATGCTGGACCCTCCGAGTCCGAATGTCGACCATATATTGAAAAAGCGATTAATGAATTAAAAACAGGCGAAACGTCTGATTCAGCCGAAACAGGTAATCGTTTACCCTAAAAGAATTTATTTTGTTTTTGTTTTGTTGCATTCTCTACAACATATATATGTATCAGGTGAAGGTAGTGAAGAGCATGAGGTAAGTGCAGAAGATACCGGAGGAGAAATTTCAAGTAAAGAACAAACAGACGAAAATGAATCAGCTGAGCAACAAGATGCTGAAAGTGATGGCACAAATGAAGATGTCGTAGTCGAAACAATAGAAGAAAGCCAAGAAGGAACTGTCGAGAAATCGCCAGATAGTGATGTCGATCACTCAGAGGAAGATCAGCCCAAGAGTACTAATCAAGACGATGATGATGATGATCAGTCAGAAGAAGCATCAAAATCTAAAGAAGGAGAAGCTGATGATGATGACGATGACCAAAAGTCTGAGGAAGCAGATAATGAAACAAAATCAGCTGGAGATGACGATGATGATGATACTGATGGCCAACAGGCAGATGAAGGAAAATCTGATGAAGATGAAGAGGAAAATAAAGCATCTGAAGAAGATGATGATGCTACGAAATCTTCCGATGCTCAAGGGGGAGATGAAAGTCAGGAAGAAGGTGTAGAAGCTGGCGCCGCAACTGATGAAGAGTCTAAAGAAGATGATGATAAAGATGACGATGATGATGTTAAACAAACTGAAGGATCATTAGAAGGAAAGACTGAAGAGCAATCAGAAGAAGAAGAAGATCAAACACCGGATAAAGCTGCAAATAGCCAAGAAGAACAGGGATCTGAAGGTGATGAACAAGATGATGATGATGACGATAGTACTGCTGATAATAAATCTGAAGAAGATGGCGATGATAACGATGAAATCAAATCAAGAGGAAAGAGAAGCTTAGAAGATACAGAAGATAAACAAAACGAAAGCAAAGAGGATGATACAGAAACCGAAAGTAAAGAGGGTCAGGATGATGATGATGATGGTGATGATGATAATGAATCACAAGATGATGACAAAAATGCAAATGATGAAGATGATAGCAAAGAAAACGAAACAAAGGAAGATACTACTGAGGACGATAGTAAGGAGCAAAATAAAGCCACTGACCAAAAAGATGATGATGAGGATAGTACTGAAGCTGAAGATAGTGAAAATTCTGAAGAGGAATCACGCCCGGAAGACGACTTGTTGCTTGTAAATATTTTTCTTTTCTTGTATTCAAAAATTTCAAATTCTAATCATTTAAACTTAACTATTTCTAGGAGGTTGAAATCCCGGAAAATCTCCGTGATCGTAAACATATTGATGAGCTGCTTCACCTCGATGATGAATTTGAGGAACAGGAGAAAGCCAGCGATCGCGTCGCCGAAATAATCTTACGCGATTTAAAACGTATTTATGAAAATGCCGTAAAACCCTTGGAAACCTTATATAAATACAGAGACTTGAGCAACAGACACTTTAGTGATCCAGAAATATTTTCGAAGCCGCTTATACTATTCATGGGTCCATGGAGTGGCGGAAAGTCTACGATAATCAATTATTTAACTGAAAACGAATACACACCGAACTCTTTAAGAACAGGTGATTTTTATAATAAGGAATATGATTTTAATTTAAAAAAAAATTCATGACAATCTTTATTTTATATATATACAAAATGAATAACACCAGGCGCTGAACCATCACCGGCTTACTTCAACATAGTCACGTATGGCAATGAAACCGAAGTTTTGGACGGTACACAGCTAGCAGCTGATTGGACATTTTCGGGATTGCAGAAATTTGGTCAAGGACTTGAAGATCGTCTACGTGGCCTTAAGCTTCCGAACAAATTGTTGGAAAAAGTAAGCGAAATTTTTTCGTGAAAAACAGTATACATACTAAATAAATTAGGAAAACATTTCATTGATGCTAACTAAAAACTCTTCATGAATATGAGAAAAAGAATTATGAAAATTTTAAAAAAATTACTCTAAAATTATCAATTATACAGCATGACGTGGTCCCCACGTAAATTTTCGTTGGTGTTACTTGACCAGACGTCATTAGTGTGAAATTGAAATTATTTTTAGATGTTTCTAATTCTATATATAAATACACAGGAGGTCTGCACAGTCAAGCAGTAGAAGCAGGCAGCCCCGAGCTTAATTAATACGTGTTAATGTCCAATTAGTAAAAAAAAAATAGCAACGCCTTATAAGATTTATGTATATACCTACATATAAAATATATCGATTTAACCTCTGAATACATGTGCAAATTTTAGGTCGGAAACGATCGAGTTCGAAAATTTCGTTATAAGCGAAATGCTTCTAAAAATAATTAAAAATTACATATTACGATAATTTTGCATTTATATAAGTTACATTATACATGCTCACTTGTACCGCGATAAATTGTATTCACTTGTATCGGGATTACGCTGGGTTATGCTTTTGTTACATTATAAAAATAGTTTAATTGCAAAATGGCTTTAGCTTTTGAGTTCCAGCAATGAAAGAAAAACTCATTTTGTGGGGGTGGCCACTGATAAAGTGATAATTAATTCCGAGATAAATACCCATCTAAGACACTTTTCAATTGACGGTGCTTACTACTATTAAATACACTAGAGGAAGCTAAGTGTGTCTTTCGGTTATCCCTCATTGGTTTCAGCGTTGTTGCGTCTTCATAAAATTATTAGTACGAGGACTTCCAATATGAGGTTTCATTTGATTTTTATACCCCAGATGAAATCAAGTTTGTCATTCCGTTTGTACCACACAGAAATATTGCTGGTAGAGCAAAATGGTATGGACACCCACGCATAATATTAAAAGTTATTTTGCTTTTGCATGTCCGTCTGTGCGTACGTCTGTCTGTTGGTCCATTCTCACGATAACTCGAGAATGCGTTTACCATTGAAATTTTGCACACGGGCTTTTTACAAAAAAACAAAAAAAAGGTATTTGGGTTCTGCCTGAGAACGCGTCGACGCAGAGAGCTGAAAATTGGTACATGGTTTTTTCATAGCAATAGTAAATAAAATTTCAACATGGGCCTAATAACAAAAACAAATTTGCGCGCCACATGCTCTGGATCTCAGTTTATACGATTTTTGTTCGTAATATGTGGTTTTCCGCAATCATTTGATTGATTGCAACTCCTAGACTAGGTTGGTAATTGGTCACATTGTGTCGTGACTTTATAAGGATCGATTATGTTTGTGTTTTTGGAATTGATACCTGCTCATCCAAACTAAGTACTTGTTATTCATAAGCGATGGCTCGTGGCTGTTGGCGATCATCAATTACTGCGATTTGCAGCGTTGGTGTTGTTGCTTTCATTAGCATATCAGCCATTTCAGAGTTATTCTTTAGATTGTGTTAGAAACTACAAAAATTCGTTGAAACATTTGTAAGGTTGACTAACTAAGGTAACAAACATGCAACTATTTTCCTGGTAATGGTATGAAAAAACTTTGGTTTTCTTTTTAAGTCAATTTTCTTTAATATTTACACGTATACGCATAACAAAGATCATTGGTACCATCCAAATTTTTTTTATTCATACCAATCGACATCTGACAATTATTTAAAAACTCGTACTGTGCAGACCTCGTTATTCTGTAGACCGTGGATAAAATATACCTTGTCTTTTTGTCATTTATTTTATTATTGCGTGCCTTGACCAGGAGATCATATGCCATAGTTTTGTCGGAAGATTGGTCTAACTAATTAAGCATTATCCAAAGTAAACCACAAGTTTAGGGTGTTCGTTGGATTTGAGCTACAAGATGTTTATAGTAGTCGCTGAACAGGCTTAGATCTATCAATTGAAGATGTTCCGACACGCTTTCCAAGTGTAGAATTGCCTCATATCCGAATCTGACTGCTTCTGACTTATTGACCCTTCGCCCCTCGCCTTTTATTTATTATTAATTTTTAAATTTATTTATTTGGGATTCATACTTTGATTTTTCATTTCAACCTTTTACCTTACCGTATCTTTTACGACAAATACCTTATTGTAACCATATCACCATACACTATATAAATAATCTCGATGCATAAACTAAATGTTACTTTAAATTCTGCCCTTCGCAATGAATTTAGATTCAGACGATTCGAGCATATTTCTCAATTTCTTTAAAAGATATCGATCGAGCTGTATTAGAAGTCAATTTTCTATGTATATTATTTGAAAAAGTTCAGTTAAATAGGTACATATTACTTTCTTGCACAAATAACAAGAGCCATGTATGTATATTACTTGTGTGGCATATTTTTCTGATTAGGTTAGGTAAGTAAGAGGGGAGCCGCTAGAAGAGCCTAGCCTGCATGACTTAGACCATCACTATCGCTGCGGAGCTATCCTTTTTAGAGCCCATTTTGGCCACCAAGTCAGTCATCTAGTTGCCTGGGATATCCCTAAGGCCAGGTACCTAGCATAGGATCACCTCCTCTCCGTCCACAAACCCCCGCACTGAACCTGACAGCAATAATTACCGCTACACTCCTGTAATGGAGATCTAGCGGCAATAAATCAAGCATGACCTCCAATGCCGCCGTGGGTATGGTACGCGGTTATTCCCAGGCAAGCGGCACTGAGTTTTTGACAGCACATCCAGGTTACGTCAGTGCCGTCCACCAGACCGTAGAGCCGTAGTAGAGGATCGGCCGAACTATGGCTATGTACATCCAACGTACCACCCTGAGTTTGAATCCCCAGTTGCAACCAAAAATTGTCTCGCACGTGTAAAAGGCCAAACTGGCCTTTTTAACACGTTATTTTTCTTATTAAATAAAGTTAAAATTAAATATTTTGTTTCTTTTCTTTGCAGGTCAATATTGTCGAAATTCCTGGCATTCTAGAGGTACGGAAACAAGTCTCCCGCCTGTTTCCTTTCAATGATGCCTGTCAATGGTTTATTGATCGTGCAGACATTATATTTTTGGTTTATGATCCAGCTAAACTAGATGTTGGCCCAGAAACTGAAGCAATTCTCGATCAGCTGAAAGGACGTGAATATCAGACCAGAATAATTTTGAATAAAGCTGATATCGTGAAACCTGAAGAATTGTTGCGAGTTCAAGGTGCTCTCATTTGGAATATCTCTCCATTAATGTCTTCTGCTCAGCCTCCAGTAATGTTCACTACATCCCTCTGGTCTCATCCATATGAAACAAGTGCACCAGTTCGACTTTTGCAAGCTCAAGAACGTGCTTTCTTGAGAGATATTCGAAGTGCTATTGATAAGCGAATCGAAAACAAAATCGCCAGTGCGCGGCGTTTTGCAGTAAGTTCGCAATTATTTATATACATATTTATATGTATAATCCAAAAATGTTAATGATTCTATTTTCAGGTTCGCGTACGAAATCACGCTAAAATGGTTGACTGTTACTTAACAACATACTACAATCATAAGACGCTGTTTGGAAACAAAAAACGCATTTCTGATGAAATTATCCAAAATCCACAGAATTATCATATTTATGAGGGACTGTCTACACTCACCAATATTTCACGCTATGATTTACCTGATCCTGAAGTTTATCGTGACTTCTTCCGACTAAATCCGTTGTTCGAATTTAAAAAACTGTCAGAAACCTGCACATACTTCCGTGGATGTCCAATTAACAAGTTGGATGTAGCCATAGCTTATGACTTACCAGAATTAGTTGGTAAATATAAGAAAATGGCTGAATCTGCATTGAACAACCTCGAGTCAGATGAGAAGAGCAAAAGTTGAAAAGCAAAAATCTAAAGATTTAAATAATTTAAAAAAAAAGTAAAATTTTTAATGCAAATGATAAATTCTGTGTGATTTGTTTTACTTATACAAAATGATGAGAGTGAGACAATTTAGGCTAGACATAATGACTTTAATCTATAACAGCAAAAGTATGAAGACTTTTTACGAAATTAAGAATTATTGAATTTTTTGTTGGGCTTTGTCCGAACTATTCAAACACATTTGATTTACGAAAGCCGACAAAACCATACTTTTAGCGATATTATGATGATTAATTATTATTTATACTTATTTTTCGGAAAACAGCTTTAAGCTGAAGCTTTTGGAAGTTGGCGGGTTACCCAATCTTCTCCGATTATTTTGCCTGTTTTTTGCTTCTATATACATACATATACATATTGTTTATTTTAAATGCAAGACAAAAAATAATAATAAATTAAGTCAACAATACCTAGTAATATAACATCGGGTTTTTACTGCACCCGACTCCATTTAACCGATTTATTAAGGCATTTAATTAAATGTTATTACTAGTTTATATTATTTTCTGTTATTTCCATTTAATTTGTTTAAGTTCGTTCGTTTTCTCCCGGTTTAGTAGTAGATAAATATCCTTTGTCACTTCACATTTAGATTTTCTTCCCTTGAATAAGAAGATTATTATTTTACTCTTTTGTTCTAAGATAGTTAGGTAGGAATACAATACCAGTAAATAAATATCATGAACTGAGATTACGTTAATTATGATCAACTTCAACTGTGTTCGTCTTTTCATATATATCTAAAACGATGTGTAGGTATATGCTTTGCGCATATTAATTTGTACTGAATTTAATTACATTTAAATAAATTCGTTATTATAAAAAATATATAAATTTATATTTAAATAAAGATACCAACAACGAATTTATCAAGTATGTATTACTTAATTTTACTGGTTTATAGAAGGAACTAATTAATTACATTCAAATTAATTAAAATAAGCTACTATACCGACAAACGTATGATGGAAGTGTTCCTCTTCTGTAAAACTACGACGCTTCTGGGCTTCTATCACAAACTACATCCAGCCATGTCTACATTGTATCCTCTCCAGTTTTCCATCCATCATCCACATATCATCTCTTTCTTAGCTATCCTTTCATCTGCGTCCTTGTGGAAATTCTGTGAGTATTGCACTCTGTTCGAAAGTCACTCACTTCTAAAATCAGTTTAAACAGCAAAGCTCCAACTCATTGTTATTGGAGTGAAAAACTCTGTGATCTTCCGTACTGGTAGAACTCTTAATCCTTCCTCAAAGTTTTTCAGATGTAGTATTTGTCGTCTCCTCTCAAAAACTGTTTGCTTGTTTTCTTCCGTTTTTGCTAAAACCTTAAAAAATTACCTTGCATGTACGAGACTTTCAGTATGCCTGCACTTGCAACCGAAACCAGAAATATTTCCCAGTATTAGTCAATGTGCATCGTCAGCCAACGCCATCGCCATAGATTAATAGAGAACAAAGGCGAATACCAACGACTAAGATTTGTGCAGAAACCTTGTCTTAAGCCGGCCATAGATTGCTGCGCACGGCTACGTTAGACACGTGGCTATAGCTTTGATCATTATGAGCAACCGTACATATCCACACATAACATGCCACGCGCACGATACGCACGGCTGTGTGATTATGTGACGTCAGAGGCACACGCGTAGCTTTTCGTGGTTGTGCCGGCAGAGGAAAGCTACGGACACGTAGCCAACGCACGGCATTCACTTGCATAATTTATTCTTATTTTTCTGATTGACAAAATTATTCACGCCTACCATTCAATTTTTAAAACAAATGGGCTGGCGTGTGCACGGGTCAACTAGCATAGCAATTTGTTGCCGCATCGCTATATGAAGCCACGTAGCTTTCCTTTAAAGCGTAGCCGTGCGGCCTTTAAGCTTCCAAGCAAAATACTCTGAGCTATATGATATAGGTTTCTTTTATAGTTTAATCCAACTTCCCTAGGCAATTGAAGTTTCGTAGCTGAAATCCTTCCTGTAACTTCGCTATCATTAGATATAAATGTATTCACCGACGCAGAGATCTGAACTTTTACATAACGATTTTTGTTTGTTAGTTCGTTTTTTAATGAATGAATATTTGTATTAGTATCGTCAAGATATCGTGTGCTTGCCTTACCAAAGCATAATCATTGGTAACTATTACCATAGATGGCACAAGAGATATATGTCGCACGGCATACTAGAGCAGAGTATACAGATTGTGAAATGGGTAGTGCATTCTGGAATGGACCATAACAAGTTTTAGAGCGTGCCGAAAGCAGTTTTTATAATAGCAGTTTTGTATTCATTTGATCGACTTCGACAGATACAAAAAAATATGAATCACTCGACATATACGTTCAAATGTTGTAGTCCATTCCGGAATGGATCACCCAGCCATATAAATTTTGTATACATTTTTGGTACTGCATGCGGCATCTAGTTCTTGTGCCATCTTTGCTATTACGTAATTGACTCAATGGTCATAGTTGGCCATCGTGTGCCTAGGGTATACATTGGTAGAGTAATACAGGTAAGATTTTTACAGAATATAGAATTACATACGACAACTTAAAATAGCAAAAAAAGCAGATTCGTGATTATGGTATTAAAGCGACGATATACCATATACGTTCGAACTTAGAGAAGCATCATTTATTACACTGCCGGCGCTACCGCTGGTAGTAATCGAATCTCAAGGAATAGACTTATTTTTTTTAAATTAGACGGGTTTCAAAGAATTTGTATTTGATGATGTTGTTTCTTCTTCTTTCTAAATTAATATTCAACATAATTCCAATAAAACATATATTAACGATGACTTATTTCATTCATTTATAAACTCTTTAATTGTTAACACAATATGAGCCAGCTTGCTTGCCTCAAATAAAACAACTTTTCTGTACGGTACCAGACTGCTATCTTTTTTCGACCAATCTGTCATTCCACTGTCTGCTTCTGTCTGAACTGAATACTCAAAACTAAGAGTAGCTTCATCACAGATGACTTCCTCCTCTGAATTGGAATAAATGTTTTCTGGTGTTTTGCTTTTCTCGTCTCGATAGAATTTTATGAGCATTAAATAATATTTGAAATTATAGTTCATCTTTTTCTCATTAGCTCGCTTAATTTCTTTGTATAAATTCTCTAGTAAGGGCACAGATATTTGCGGTGGTATGTTAATAAACCGTTCATTTATGAGAAAACCAACAGGACGGCCTTCATTCCCCAAAATATTTCGGAGTTGTGTTACAATTGCATCTTCAGCGTGCTGTTCTGCTTTTTCTATTACGTAATTTCGTAATTGCTCTATACAAGTAATATCTTTCCTTGTTGTTATATTTAAAGCGCTTGTAATTCCGAAAATCATATTTGAATCATATAATTCGTCGTCATCGTCTTCTTCGTCGTCAATTTCGCTTTGTGTTACAACACTGCCAATATAGTTTTGTCCTATAAGAAAATATAAAAATAAGTGATACAAATATAATTTATTAAAAATAACGTTATTTTGAAAAAAAAGGTAAAAATTTAAGGCGCTATAGTTCCTGGTTCCGGAGTTAACAGTTTCAGTTTAATGCTAATCTTCCAATAATAAAATTTCGGCAAACCCGCTAACTATTGGAGTTGGAAAGTCTAGGTACGCTACCATCTCAATAGACCGCAATGAATTGAATTGAGTCTTTACATAACTTCATTTAACCCAAGTGTTGCTATGTCTGATTCTGTAAAGGGGGTGGCATAAGCAGTAATATCAAAATATGTACATTTGAACCATTCAATAATTACGATTATCATTTCAGCGCAACGAAAACCTTTAGAACTGAACCGTTTCACAGTATATGTAAAAAACCTAAATTTTTGGATGGCAACACCATGAAGGTGTTGCCTAGTTTAGTCCATTTTAAAATTGTATTTACTATTGTGTAAGAATGTTATCAGAAACCAAACAACAAGTGAAAATTTATAGACAATCTAGACATGATCAGATGAAAATTGCTTCTAATGAGATCGCAGAGACCTCAGTACAGATTATCCTGCCGAAACTTAATTTAGAGCCAGAAGAATAAACCGTTAATTTGACTATGAAGAAGATAGTAAATTTGTAATACACTTTTTCAATTATATTCGGCACATTAACTTAAATTCTCTGAATGAACACATATAACATTTTAAAACCCAAGGATATATATAGATGACAAAACGCTAGTTATTGTACCATACTTTCGGGTCCAAAATGAATCAGATATAAATGCAATTGATCTTCAAAAAGAATGACATAACTCTAGACTAGACATCGCTATTAACGAATTTGCTAAAGTTAAAGTTAGAAGGGTACTGTAGTAGATTGTTGTAGTTGATAGTAGATATCATTATTTTGAAGTGATTTATATTTTAAAAATAATATTAGAATTCGTACATTTTGTGCAGTTTTTTATTAAATCACAATCGAAGATTATTTTAAAGAAAAAAACATTTAAGTGGCGGCATTTCAAAGACTTGCAAGATACTTAGAAAATCCAACGCACGTCCCTGCTTTTGGATACCAATTGAATAAAAATAATTTGAATAGAAATGTGGTAGTGTTTGTTTGTTTCTTGAAAAGGTTTGTGAGCTCTTTTAGCGAACTTTTGGAACTTAAACGGTATTCAACATTATGTAAAATGGCCAATTAATCACTCTGAAACCATTAGTTGTCCCCATTATTTGAAGAAACAGCCCTTAAGTTTTTCCAATCTCCCTGTGTATGATTCCTGTATTCCTGTATATGTATGCCTTAAAAATTCACATTCCACTGAAGTAACCTGTATTTGATGTACGTATTTTTTTTTATTATTATTATTATCAAGCCAAGCTCAGGGATACCCTAAGTTGCAAGGCGCAGAATGCCAAAAAGGAGAGAGGGAAAGGATTAGGGGACATGAGAAAAGTGGCGCAGGTGATGATGTATGTCAGTCTTCAATCTTCGCAGATTGTATTGTGTGTATGTATTTCATTTCGATTAGCATTTGTTTTGTGTACTTACCTATAATTTCTTCTGCCATTTGAGTAAGATTTATTTGCGCCTTCAGAAACAATTGCTGCAGTAATTGACATATTCCATGAAAATCGGAATCAATCGGATTTCTTCCTTCAAAATCCACTTGAAGTTCCTGAAAAATTCAATTTAAACACATAAACAAAATTAAAAAAAAAATCACAAGTAAGGTCAGGTGAGTCTAGGGCTTTCATTTTAGTTATTCATTCAAGTTATTTACTGGAAACAAGGATCATAACTGATATAACTATAAAAATTAAAAAAATTGAAAAAAATTATTATTTTCAATTACATATTACAATTATAAATCAAAATTAACTCTTTCCCTTTTAGTTAGCAGTAGTTATTAACAGTTGATTTTTATATTTCTGACCAGTGATAATTATTTGTACATTTTTATTTTTTTATTTAACAATTTAATTTATTTCCAACGACCTACAATTTATTTAAAACTTTTCTAAAGTATGTTAAATCCACAGTAAAGTGCGCTCGTAAAAATTTATAAGACAACGTCAATTCAGTGTTAACAATAAATTGTACATTTTTTCGATTATTGAATTTCACTACCTCCATTTTCGCGCTGCACATTTCTCAAATCTCAGACTGAAGTCCATGATAATTTTCAAAGACATCATATAAATTGCAAAAATATACATCCTCGTCAATTTCTGGAATTATTATTAAAGCTATCGTTCCTCCTATTATATAAAACGAGCTGATGAATATAGAGCCCTCTCCACTAAGTCGGATGTCTCTTCGAAATGCACAAAAAGGAGCAAAAATTATGTATATTTCGGTTCGCAAGGTATTTATGTGATTTAGCCGGAACGGTATTTTCTATTCCCAACCTTCAGCAATCTTTCAGTCAACTGTTGCCTTATTTATCACCAGTATAATAATAATGAGATAATTGACTGCATAATTTGCCGCCCTCCAATCATAAGGACGGGTGATGTCACATGTTATCGCATGGAGAAACGGACAAAAAAATCATGACAAATTCATTTTTCACATCCACCTCACATCGAAATTCTTCACTACGAACCGATTTGTAGCAATTCTTCATGTGAAGCAGTAAGGTATACATAATATACTCTACTACGGATTTCAAATATTGTCTTTAATGTTTCCTCTTCATTCTTTTAATACCAGCTATAAAAATCAACTAATAATTGTGATTATTGAGCGAAAAACTAACAATAAACTAACAAACGCCTGATCAAAAACAATTTTTAATTTTAAAAATTGTAATATTAAAATCTGGGGGAAAGCAAAAAATTAAACTGTATACCAATTTTTGTGCAATGCAACATTATAATCAAGCATTATAAATATTTCGTGAACCGTAGTATAAATAGGACATATTGAAGAGCTGTAACGTGTAAGCACAGATAAATAATACCCAGATTTAGAAACCAATGTTAAAAACCTGCTTCTCATGAGCCAGCCAACATTAACCAGTCTAGAGACCAGCCGAACAATTTGGCCTCAGTCTGCTCTTGAAAAGTAGGAAAAAATTGTCAAAACTATAGAGGTTTTGTCACGATATTCAAAAGCTTTAACAAAGACTTTAACCAAAAATAATGTACGAAAAACCTTAAGATGTCACTACATACGGGGCATCATCTGACTATCATATTTCCTTCAATATCTGGGTATATACTGTATATACTGTATCCTGTATGTATATGACCATATGACCTTGGTGAATTTCTTCATTCATGAGGAAGATCTTGATCCAGGGCAAGCCTTTCCAAAAATTTGGCTATCACTTTGTGGACACTTTTTACAAGTAAATTTCTTTTAAAGTTTTTTTTTTCGTTTGACTTAAAGAAATGGTAAATTGTGCAACACCCATTAAAAACCTTAACATAAGTCAATTAGAATATGTTCCTTGCGCCTTTAGTATGAAATGTTAACCATATGACGCGTATCTCAATTTACAGTTTGGAAGGGCTACGGTACACAAAAGGAAAAACACTACACTTCTCAGTTGCACTTGTTTTCTGTATAACTTGGAGGAAACCATAATCTTTATAGAATAGTACCTTTCAATACAAGGTTTAAAAGAAGTAGCTATAATATATTATTTTATTTTGATGCCATTCTTTCTCATATTTCTACCAGATCTGTTTTGACTACAGACTGTGGAATGACAAGATCTGCGCAATTGTGCGAACTCTAATATAATAGATTTTTATTTTGAGCCAATAAGAAAATCGCTTTGAAAATTCAAAAAAAGGACCCGAGTATTTGTGCCATTCTTAAATAAGTTTGATGGCTCGCTGTTAGAAGTATTGAATGAAAAGGAGCATTAATGAAGAGTGAAAACAAAATCGAAAATTACTTGTTATTATCAGCTCAAGCAAGAGGCTAATGATATTTTTGTCTTGAACGACAAAGTCCAAGGAAAAAGCGAAGCCTGGGAAGATATCTGTATAAACAGGAGACGATAGTGTAAATTTGTCGGATACAATGATTGCCACCCCTGAGCCTCGTCGGGGAGCAGGTGTGGCAAACATTGCATAGCCAGTGTGCAGGTAAGCATAACGCTTAAGTTGTATGTATGTATCTTGTGTGAAATTCGTCCCCTGTAGAAGTGCAATGTCTATATCGAACATTTTGACATGTTCGGTAGTGCTGTGTAATCTTGTACAAGCACTTAAGCCCCCGGTGTTACGAGAGCCTATCTTACACATTCAAAGAGATCAGAAGCTCAAACGATGATGGTACGACGTCTGTTGAAGAGGAGCGTCGGCCATTCTCCTGAATTACCTCCTTCGCCTTCCTATGGAGACGCTCACAACGAACTGCATCGTTGTACTTCCCCGTCTTCCTAGACTCCTGTTGCAGAAGCTGAATCTGAGGATGTAACAACTCTGGCCTTTCCAGCTCCCTTACGAGAATATTCCAGATTTTATCTGAACTCTTCTTGTAATGGAGCTGGGCAAGAATGCCGCGAATTTTCTCCCTAGGAAGGGTTTCCATACCATTCGAGACCTCAAATTGGCTACCACTCGAAATGGTGCTACCATACGACTCATAGCCACTGAAGCTCGAGAGACCAGTCTCATCTAAACCGGTCATATTGCAGTCCGAAAGCTGATCGAGAGATACTTCCGTCTCTCTCACAACAACCTTCGAACCGCATGCTCCACTATCGTCCTCCTCCGAGTGGGGCCGTTTTGGAGCGACTGGCTTTGCTGGCTCTGGAGGAGGCAGCATCGCCCGGTCCACCTTGTTCCACCTCCTCGTCCTCCTTTTTTTGCCTACTTGGCTGCTCGACTCCTCGATTCCTTCCGCTTCTCCTGGAGCAGTCAACAATAAAATGCCCTACTAAATGGCAAGCATGGCATTTCGCTTCGGTGCTCACATCAATCCAGTGCCTTGAACGGGATATGCTCAAGTAGAAGCCTCTTGGAAGCGTGCACCCCTTATTTAGAGTGATGGACGCTTCCCGACTGGTACCGAAAATACCCCGCCCAAGACCCTCATCCAAATTTTAATGGGAATAGGGCGAACGCTGCCATGAACCTTCACAAATCTCCCTAGTAAATTCAGGAGGTCTTCATGACTGGCTCGCATAAGGACTCGTGAAAGCACGACCTTCGTGGGCTTTTCCCTGAGTGGAAACGGCACAAGGTATCTACCACCTACCTCGATGCCCGCAAGCATAAGCTTGGTAGCGCTCTCGAGGGTGGTGGTGTACACCTCAACTATTCCCCCAGCTATTACTCCCATGGAGAATAGCTCCTCACGAGAGATGACCTGAAAGATCGCTTTTATGTGTGCGCTCTGAGGACATCTATTGATGTGCTCGAGCTGCATACCATAGCTGTCATCCTGCCATCTCCCGTCGAAAAAGCCTGTGGACCCGCACCGGTCTTAAGCCGAAGCTTACATGCGTCCAATGGGGCTGGACGAGGAGTGATGCCCTTACCTAGAATTTCTATGGCTGACTCTTTAGTGGAACTGCCACTTACTTGCGAATAAGATATCCCTGCAACTCTGCTGGGGATCGTGATGCTGCTGGTGGCTGACTTTTTCCTATGATCACCTTCGCTGATGAAAGCGGTGGCCTCATAATGGTACTTTGCGGCTTTGGCGCGGAGGCTGAAGTTGCTTTTACCACATCTGATAGTTTCGCATTTGAAGCTGATGCTACTGTTGTAGCTACTTTCAACTCCACTGCCGTTGCTGTAAAAGCAATATAAATTGTGGGTGCTGCATTTAGCACCTTGAAAGCAGCAGGTGTTGCTTTGGTGCTGCTCATTGAAGCTCCTTGGGAGGCCTTTGTTGTCTTATTGACAGATTTGTCTGTACAGGACAAAGAAGCAATATTCTCCTTGTTGGCCTCTTGATTTGGGCCCTGAACGACCTTTTCGGTGGGCTCTTGTAGATTAATTTTTGGAAGAAGAAGAAGCATTTCTGGTCTTCTTTCTCCTTCCACTTGATTTGAGGGAAACATCAGTTCCCCCAGAATCGCTGCTGCTCTCACTAATTTTGAGTGAGGCAGAGCAGCTTTATTACTTTTAATTTTGTTCGAATTAATCAATGTTTTATAATAAATTTAATTTTTAGATTTGTTATTTTTCAAACGTCTTACTTTTTCACTCAGTTTCACCATAATAATAAGATAAGATAAGATAATTATTTATTAGTACAAATAATACTTTTATAAAAATATTTGTAGATATTGTTAATAAATCCCTGTTGAAAGGAAGTTTCCCTGATTCATGGAAGGAATCAATAGTAACGCCAATAGCTAAAATAAAAAAGTCAGCTAAGTGTGAGGATTATCGACCAGTGAATGCGTTGCCGACATATGAAAAAGTGTTGGAAAGGATAGTGTATAAGCAGCTTATAAAATATTTAGAGGAAAATGCACTTATAATCTCTTAATCAGTCGGGCTTCAGGCAGGGGCATTCCTGTGAATCGGCGCTTAATATGGTGATGATAGATTGGAAAGAGCAGATAGCGTCAAAAAATAAAATCGCTTGCGTGTTCCTGGATTTTAGGAGAGCGTTCGAAACTGTTGATCATCAACTTCTACTACAAAAAATGTATAAATATGGAATAAGAGGTAAAGAATTGAACTGGTTTACAGAATTTCTGACTGGGAGAACACAGAAAACGAAAGTGGGACAAGCAACATCGAAAGAGGTATCGGTCGATATCGGCGTGCCGCAGGGTTCAGTACTGGGGACACTCATGTTTTCGTTCTATATTAACGACATTAGTAGAGTTGTAAAATATTCAAAGGTGGCACTCTTTGCAGACGACACACTAATATATATAGCAGGACAAGACGTTAGCGAGGCGGAGAGATTGTTGCAAGAGGACCTCAGCGAACTTAGTGAATGGCTTAAAGCAAATAAATTGAAGTTAAATGTATCAAAATCTACTTCATTATTAATTAACGGTGAAGGTAATTTGAACCTAATGGTTGACGGAGCAGTAATAGAAGCTGTCAAAGAAATAAAATATCTTGGGATTGTTATTGATAAGGATATAAAATTTTCGAAACATATTGAATATATCACTAAAAAAATAGCAAAAAAAATTGACTTCCTAAGAAGAATTAGAGGTAACCTATCAACTTATACGGCGATCAATGTATATAACACTATTGTGAGACCCCACTTCAAATATTGCTCCACCATTCTTTTCATGGGAGGCCAACAAATGTTGCAAAAACTGCAGACCTTACAGAATAAAGCAATGCGAATTATTCTCAGATGTAGCAGATATACAGCTATTACATTAATGTTGGAGGCACTGAAATGGCTTAGTGTAAGGCAAAGAATAGCTGCGAATGTTTTTGTATTCATATTCAAAATAAGACACAACATGCTACCTGAGTATTTAACTGGACAAATAAATTACGTGCGTGAAAGCCAGCCGTATGAACTGAGACCTGCAAATGACTTCAGACTACCATCTTTTCGGAGTTCAGGAACTCAGAGTAGCATAATGTTTAGAGGATTACGTATGTTTAATGAGCTGCCAGATAGACTAAAGTATGAAATAAATTTTAGAAACTTCAAAAAGAATATTATATTTTACGTAAGAGAGAAAATGTAAACTATTGTTGTTGTTGTAAAAGTGGCTTTTGTTAAGCTAATAAATTATTATTATTATTATAGTTCCTAAGTTACATACCAATTCCTTAAACAGCTCTATCCTTTACAAATTGCACACATTTTCTCTTAAAAATCTTAAAATTACTTTCTCTTTTTATTTCTAATGGTAAATCGTTAAATTTTTTAAATCCTTTATATATTAGTGAATTTTGAGTCTTATTTCTATTAAATAAGCCTAATCGAAACGATACTCCTCAGAAGTGGTATCGTCGATAACACCTCACTTAACTTTTCGGACTTTATTCTCACTTATTTCACGTACTTTTGTTAAATTCTGTGGAGCTCAATTTGACACATCTACTCATAGTGAAAATAATAATAATAATAATTTATTAGCGCTAAACGTACTTTTCACAAAAACAATACAATTATTTATACTACCTTTTAACAAATTTCTATGACATAACTCGAATATATTCTATACAAAGTTTTGCAAATAAATCTACATTTCGTTCTTCCTGTCATCATTAGTGGCAAATTATTATACAATTGAAAACCCTTATATATTAATGCATTCTGTATATCTGATCTATTGCAGCTAAGTAAACTTATATTTAGATCTGAATTCCTTATATTATATGGCTGCGCATTCGTCACCAGTGTTATTTTCTCTCTTAAATATGGTGGCAGATCCCCGTTCTTGATCCTAAATATAAATTTCAACACATTAAGATCAATTCTCTGTGTCACATTCATCCACAGTTGAGAGCATCCACCTAATTGCAAGATTATCCTCATTGCCCTATTTTGATGTTTCTGTAGTCTGTCCTTCGCTGTACTTGTGCATAGAAAAAGTACCGTCGAGCAATATTCGAAATGAGATTTTATAATGACATTCCAGATTTTTATTGCACTCGCTAGTGAAACTGATTTTCTCAACCGTCTAAAATATATCTTTTTCCCAATTTATTTTATTGAAATTTAGTTTATTGTGCATTATACCTAAATATTTGATGTCATCAACTACTTCAATTCGTTCATTCTCAATTGCGATCGACACATTTACTTTGCTCTTTAATATCATACATTTTGATTTACTAGTATTTAATTTCAGCCGATTGCTATCCATCCATGCTTTAACTTTGTTCAGATCGCTTTCTATTTTTCTTTTGATATCATCCCCAGTACAAAATATCAGTGTATCGTCAGCAAACAGCATGAACTTTGAGTGGACTATTGCTTGCTTTAATCGTTTTCCGTAACCTTGCTGAGCTTTAAAACGCATTGCCTATCTTCTATGCCATTTTCATATTTCCTGTACGGTGTTGTTTGGTTTATATTCCTTATACTGTCTATGAAGAATTTATTAAAGCTTTCCGCAAGCTGTTGACTATCCGAGATTTTTCCCCCATTGAACTTCATTTCTTTAATTATATCCCTGAAGAGGTAGAAGAAGCAAAGAGATATCTTTCCAAAGTGTAGAGATATTTGATTATAAGTATAATACCACTATTGTGTGTACTACACAGAGCTTCTGTAGTTCTCTATCGTGTTGTGTTGTGCATGGTGTCGCCAAAGATAACGTAATAAGAAGATAGGATTTATTAGTTCATGTGATTATACAAAAAAGCATACTAAAATAAAAATATGACAATTTAAAAATTCTGCGTCTAACTAATTATTCATTGCATAGGTACATAATATTTTAACAATTTAGCACTTTCATTTTTGACGGAATTAAAAAATTAAAAAATTTTAGACCTTTGTGGTTTGTTCAATAACCAATTTTACTTACTGCGATTCCACCTCTACAACCTGAAGCAGTGATTTCTTCGCAATATCTACGGCTGGTCGTCCCAAACATATACAATGTTTCTGTATAATATTCAGGCATTTCATTATTCTTTTTCTTAAATACAAAAGTCATTGCGTTATACGATATAGTTATAGTTATTGGCAATATAACACTTTGCTGAGCCAACATACTCGCTGGTTTGAGTTAGCCAACACAAAACACAGCCCATTGCTAAATTACTTCGCATCACCAAACTAGTGATAATTATAAGGAAGACTAGCAGTAATACCATAAAATTTAATTAATATTTAGCCCTACTCCTGTTTCATTTCACCTTTATAGGTATATCATTATCCCCACAACAGAATTAATACACGACACAACCAAGGGGGAAAAGAACTTGGCTATGCACTATTGTAGTGCGATTGAGACAACGAGCTAAAAGCAAAAATCATCGTAGGATTACTCGACTGACCAAATCTTATTGGATCCCTCAAAATCCTTTCCAACTATTCATAATAATGTACTTCGGGTCACACTACCTCACTTTTTTAAGAAAAGGATAAATTTCGCTTTGGCCAAGTTTCTGTCAACTAAAATTCTCATTTTTCCCGAAAATATCAGAGAATTCAGCATGAGTTTCTCCCACTTAATCTCTTCAGAGCAAAATGAATGTAAACACAAGCACGTGCTGTTCAAATATCATAGGAACTACACCAAAAAACATTGGTTTTACTATAAAAAAAAACATTGGATAATTCTCACAATATTTCAGCAAAAACTGGTTTTCACAAAAGCGCGGAACATTTTATGAGAGTGAAACCTGAAAACTCCACCCCTTCTCATTTATTCACGAAAATTCTGTTTCGTTGCATGCAATCTGCGCTTTCACATTTTTTATCTTTATTCATAAAGTTTCAAAAAAATAGTTTTATTTTTATTTTATATTTTCTTCTTTCTTCCTCTTCTTGCCGTGTACATTTTAAATGTAAAACAATCTGAAAACTCTTGTGTCCTAACTTCTCATTAAGTTAAAGTCCGAATTACAATTACGACTGATCAGTTGACTACGACTTTGCCCAAATGGTAAATGCATGTGGCAAGATTACAACTTCGACTGCGACTGGAATAAAACTTTGCACGAAGTGCAAAGTTGGTGTTGGCAGAGTTCGGGACTTCTGGTTTGGTCAAGAAGTTGGAGCCTTAATTGGTGAAAACGAAACAGGGGTAGGGCTAAATATTACATAAAATTACATTTTATAGTATTACTGCTAGTCTTTTATGATTATCACTAGTTTGGTTATGCGAAATATTATAGCAATGGGCTGTGTTTTGTGTTGGCTAACTCAAACCAGTGAGCGAGTGTGTTGGCTCAGCAAAGTGTTATATTGCCAATAACTATAACTATATCGTATAACGCAATGACTTTTGCGTTTAAGAAAAAGAATAATGAAATGCCTGAATATTATACAGAAAAATTGTTTATGTTTGGGACGACCAGCCGTAGATTCTGCGAAGAAATCACTGCTTCAGGTTGTAGAGGGGGAATCGCAGTACGCAAAATGGATGTTTATGTTTATGTTATGTTTTAAATTGGTTATTGAACAAACTACAAAGGTATAAATATTTTTAATTTTTTAATTCCGTGAAAAATGAAAGTTCTAAATTGTTAAAATATTATGTATGCAATGAATAATTAGTTAGACGCAGAATTTTTAAATTGTCATATTTTTATTTTAGTATTCTTTTTTTTTTTGTATAATCACATGAACTAATAAATCAATCTATCAATCCAATTTTACCCTTCTCTTGGTACAGATAATTGATTATTGATATAGTTCATGACATCATTATTATCAGAGAATGACGTACTATCTCCATAAACCATGATTAAGACAAATGGTTCCTCCTGCTATCCGAACCAACAAATTCAAATTCAAAGAGCATTTATTTGTGAGCCTTTGCTGGGCATTCCAATTTACATCAGCTTAGAAATAGATTATTACAATGGCAAAACAAATAATAAAAGTAAACTAGCCGACTATAACATGTTCAGTATTTGATTAGGTATTATTAAAGAGAATAGCTCTACAGCTAATGGACCATAGTCCGTACTTACAGATTCTTAATTAGTAGAAAAAGAGGACCAAGTTCGACAGCCTGCTCTCCTTAATATTCATTAATCATCCAATAGAATTAGCCGCATTAATCTTTCAGAGCGATAAACTGAAATCATATATCAGTGGAAACAATTTGGCCACCACTTAGATTATACACACCAGAGCACACTGGGTTTGGGACTGGCATTATCACAATATTTTGAATATCAAAATGTTTAATAGGATATAAAGATAGTTGAAATTCAAATTCAATAAGCGTACTATTGATATGAACGACCATTAGGAAAGCCAGTTGAGCCTTTAGCTATAGGCCGCCCACCAAATAGTGGTCTTAATTAGTAGCAAATTAGTGATAGTATATCTTAGATCATAAAACGTTCGTTTTATGATCTAAGTAGTATATAGTAAAATGAATTGATTCAAAAAGCAACTTTTGTTGCAAATAAATTTCTTATTATTATAACTATAACGAGAGGTTAGAATTCTTTTAATCACTTACTTCATTTCCTGTGTATACTTCCATCTCTTCCACATCTGATTCAGATTCACCTTCATTATCACTGTTATCTTCCATAGGCTCCTCCGTTTCTAAATTCTTTTTTTTAGATGCAGACATTGTAAGATATTAGCCTTCTAAACCTTTTCAATCACACTTCACAAGAGCACGTGTACAACCCACCGTTCAATCTACAGAAATTACTTATTTCAAAACAATGCTTCTTCTTCATATGTAATTCAGTCAGTGTACGCACTGACATGCATATGTAGTACACACATAGTACTAAGGGTCGAGCTAAACTAAATTTTAGCGGGTCTCCAATATCAGATCAATGAATCTCACCAGAGCCACGCCACGAGTCAAATGGCTCCAAATGAGTCATCTTAAAATAAAATGAGCGGCCGGTTTCACAGTTCAAGTTTAAACTTATGTCGTTTTCGTTTGAACATCCAGGTTCGCTCTGGAGGCAACCCCGTTCAATCGAACGGTTTCAGAGTGCACCTGAAAAAGTTCGCTTGTGTATGTATACTAACGTCAAAGTAGCTATGAACTTTTTGCGAAAACTGGTTGGTAATTTGTTTGCGAATAATTTTGAGGATAATATAATAATAGTAGTGGTCTTAATAAAAATTGTTGACTTAAAGTTAATTAAATAATATCAAATCACAACGAGACTTTGTTTGTGTGAGTGAACTCATAGTGTACCCGAGTAAATTTTCAGAGTGAAACTGATGCTTTTTGGGTTGCCACCTGAGGCAACCCGTGACGTCATTTTTGCTTCAAACGAACGCTTTGACAGCACTTAGGTTGCCTCCAGAGCGAAACTGATGTTCAAACGAAAACGAAATAAATAAGATGTGGTTTAAACTCAGTTTATCTATTCAACACAGTTTCACAGTAGTAAGTTAAACCTCGTTTAAACTTAGTTTAAACCACCAAAATTGAGCGTTTAAACTCAGTTTATCTTTAAATGTGAATGAAGTGACATTTCGTACGTTTCAACGAGTCTCTACTCATTTTCGTAGGTTTAATTAATTTATTTTATTTTTTTCACTTTCGTAGGTTTAATTAATTAATTTTTTGTCACAACGATTTGGCCGGCAATATTTCGACAGTGAATAATTCACAATAGTTTTCTAGTTCACAATTGTACAGAAAATAGCTTGATAGTTCACAATTCCATAGTGCTGCTATATTAAAAAAGGTCGAATACTGTGAAACTCATTTTGGTTTAAACTCCGTTTAAACTACGAACGGAATTTAACTAATTCTGAGTTTAAACTCGAACTGTGAAACCGGCCCTTAATAGTGCCTGTTAAAATCTTCATATCAATTAAAAAACAGAAATGAAGTGTTCGGTCAGTGCTTGCAAATATAAATTGGATTATAAACTAGGGAATCCTGTTTGAGGCAACAGCACTATCTAAGTTATCTTTTTTGTTAATAGAAGCAAAGATTTATATAAATTAATTATGTGAATTATTTCAAAATAAAATAGAAAAAGAACATTTTTTACCACAGATGTTTCGCTCAAAACCTTTGTTTACTTTTTGCAAATTGATAAGTTGCTTAGAATAGGGATGGCGTGTAAATTCATATAAAAATGGACTACCAACACAACCAGAAATTTATTACGCAAAATCTGGCTTATCACCATTCCTGTTTGCTATATATTCTAAGGATGACATTGATACATTGAATACTTCGAGCAGGAAACTAATGGAGTAGGGACTGTATATAAAATACAAAATATGTGTACAAGAGCGTAACCAAAATGCCGCTTTATGATTGCGTGAAATTCGGCCATATTGAACCCTGACTGTCAGATTTCAAAGCGTACCTTGGTACTTTGGTACTTTTGGTTTTCTAGTTTGGAATTTGACACATAGACGTATTAAGATACAGGTACAATGAAAATAGCCCAATTAACTTGGATTTTTATATTTTCCAGATTACTAACTGATATAAATATTTATTTTTCCATCAGTTTTTGGCCAAACAAAACTCCCAATGAATTTCTTCAATAAGAACATGTGTGTTAGTCTATATAATTACGCGAAAATCTAATTAATTTCGCTTTGTATCATACTTTAACTCAATATTTAAAATCTCCCGCCATTAATTAGCATGGCGACTCTATCGCAACGATTACACGAGTCAATAGAACTGACGGACAGTCCTGATTTCGTCTGTCAAATTTACTGACAAAAAACGATTTGCGTTCTATCAATTGCCCAGTCTGTTCATAATAAAATGTCGTTAAGCGGTGCAGACATTCCTCTTCTATATGCATATCAAACAATTTCTTCATTAATCCGTCTTTATTCTCTACAAAATAAACAATAAAATGTATGTTAAGCACTTTTCAGTTATTTCCCACTCAAAAGAGAAAATATTAGGAATATAAACACAAATATCCACTAGCATCTACCTTTTATTCTCAATTTCCGCCATCTTAATTGTACGTTTGAAAGTTTATTGACTAGTCGGTACTGACTCTTCAGAAATCTTGTCAGTACAGACTGGTCAGTAAAAAGAGTAGTCAGTAGGGGTTTACACGAGCCTGTGTAAGTGTCAATCGCTGTCAGAGTCAGTTCTACTGACTCGTGTAGTCCCCGGGTATATGCCGAGAAATGTTTTCGACTTTACTGGTGTACCCACACAACTTACAAGTGGGCGTGTTTTTAAAGTCGTCAAATGTGCACATTTGATCATTTGTGCAAAAATAAGAGTTTTTAAATCCTCTCTGCGATTCATTTGACGTCGCATTTGTCGTTTTTAAAATCTGTGATGTGCAAAAGAGAGCGTCACACTTGCTGCACGAATATTTTTGCAATCACTGCGATTCATGCAACGACTGATAACATATGATCGATTTGACATTTTCACTTGATGGCCCGCTCCACCCGCTCAGTATTCCTTTGCATTTGGTGTTTTCCTTGTTCTTTTTTAATATAAACAATTTTAAATCATTTATATAAAATACCATACATATTATACATATATACGGTATTATTATTATTATGAAAATATAATGGATTTCCATAGCCTATAAATATGAGGGTCGTTGATTGTTTTGTCAAGAAAATCACATGTAAACAGAAATTCGTTTTTAAACTTCAATGCACAGACTGCACACGAGCATAAATGAATGAATCAAGAGAGCGTCAACATCGCCAAATGTGACGACTTTAAAAACACTCCCAGTGGTTACGCTCTATCACGGTTCATGTCAACTCCATTTAGCGTGAATTACAATTACGACATCTGTATACTGCAACTTGATTCTAAATCGAAGTCGACGCTGAGGTGAAATTTGTAATTAAATTAAAGCTTCAACTGCTTGAACAAACCAGAAGTTCCGGCTTCTGTGATTGAACTGAAGTTGGCCGCAGCCAACACCAACTTTGCATTTTGAGCAAAGTTTTGATTCAGTCGCAGTCGAAGTCGAAGTTGCAATCGTATCTTACCACATGCTTTCCCATTTGGGCAAAGACGTAGTCGACTGATTAGTCGTAATTGTAATTCAGGCCTTAGTTTCCTGCTCGAAGATTGAATAATACAGTGCGCGCGATTATAAAAAATGTCCCCTTTAAAATTTCACGGTTTCACTACTGCCATGACAAAACGAATACAAACACAACACACTAATCCATTTCGCCGAGTGGCTTTTATTTCATTCGATATGCCATTTCCTTTTTAGTTATTATTCAATGGATTGATATAATATATTTGAGGTTATAAATACTCCTACTACAGAGTAGAGTAAAATGCATCCAGATTTGTCGCCTCATTTGCATACTCCGGGATGTAATAAATTAATCAACGAACTCAAAAATTGCCACGAAATTGTTAGTATTCAATCCAAGCTTATTCCTTTATAACTGTCTTTATTTTTCATTATTTCCTGTAGCATTCGGTTGTTAAGTTCTTCGGCAAGTGTAATAAAATAGACAAACAAGTTGCAGATTGTCTAAGAAGGGAACGAGCGCAAAATCAGTCTATAAATCGAACAAAGGCATTAGAAAGACAACAAAAAATTAGAGAACAGGTTAAATTAATGGAATAAGAAATATTTCACATTTACGATGGATCCCTTGTTGCCGTATTATTTTAAGGAAAATGAAGTGGTTGGAGGGAGAAAAGTGTCTCCTATAACGGATGAGTATGTGGAAAACTATCCATCAGTTGTTGACCGATTTTTCACCAGATATTACTATACTAAACCCGAAAGCCTTGGAGAAAATTATTTGGTATTATTTCACTCAAATCGCATATGCTTAATCGGTCTAGCGCCAGAGCATATTGCATTTAGCAAGGGGCTTCAAAATATAAGCTTTAACATAGGAAATACAGATCGCAGCCTTAACCAAGTAAAAGGTAAAGGAAAAAAAGGTGGTATGATTCTTCAAGAAGACTCAACGCTCGCCATTATAACTGCTGCAGATTCATCTATATATAAAGTTCCTAGTTGTATTCGGGGTAAATTAATTGAAGTCAACGAAAGGGTTACAACTTGCTTGGAACTTTTATCAAAAGAAGGAGATGGTTACTTAGCTATCGTTTTACCTAAGCCCGAAAACTGCGATGAAATAAAATCAATGTTACTTACACATGAGCAATATATAGAAACAATAGCTAGATAAATTATTACAATTTATATAATGCATTGTTTCCTTTTTTTTCTTTTTTTTATTATAAAAATACAAATATTTTGCAGCTTTGTAACAAGAAAAAATATTGAATAAACGAATTTGAATAACAAAAATCGCATTTCTATACAAATCTCTGAATATTATTCAAATCTTCGAATTTTTTGAGTTGGTGCAAGTTATCCCACCATATCTCCAATTTGTTCTCCAGAATAAGTTTGAACCAGGGAGTCAAAGGTGCGCTTAATTTATTCATCTCATCTGCAAGGTATTTTCTCTTTATGAATTGTATTTCGCTAACTTCGTTCGGATTTGGATCTAAATCAACATCTTTCTGAAGGAAAAGAATATAATCGATCTCGTGCTCTCCCCAAATTCCATCACCCTGGTTTTCATAGTGTATTCGAGTTAAATAATGGAAGTTCTCAGGTCTCACCTTAAAAATGAATTGAAAATGAAACAGAATTGTTACTATATTATGAGGCTATTTATAAGTACTTGCGATGTTGGAATTCCAAGCTCATAGTTGAGACGCCTCTGTGCCGCACGTCTTATTCCAATTGCATTCAACTCTTCACGCTCGCCTTCAAAATCATGAAGGGGATGACTGCAGCAAGCGTTGGTGTAAGTTTTTGGAAAAGTAATCTGACGAGGATGAATTTAGATTTTTGTTTGCATTACATTTAGGAAACTGTGTACATACCTTGTGATCTGACCGACGCTGTATTAGCATATCCCCTTTACCATTAAAAAGGAAAACGCTAAAAGCGCGGTGTAATTTTACTCGGCCCTTAGAATCTACTTTATGGCAGTACTCTTTTGAAGCAAATCCTGTAGGGTTGTCATTCTCATTGACTAAAATGCAATTCTCTTTGAGGGCTAACTCTTGCAGGTGGTGGAATGTTGGGCTAGAAGCTAGGGATGACAGCTTTTTCGAGAGGAATTCTTCCTTCCGAAAATAATTTAGAAAGTGGCTTAATTTGTTTTTAAACATCTTTATCGATGCATCCAAGATATTATTTTAAATTTTAATCAAAATCAGCAACACAACTTCTAGCTTTTGAACTTTCGACTGATGAAAGAGGTAGAGTAAAAACAGGTCTGCAGATTAATTCATTGTGCAAAAAAAGACGTGCGCGTTTATCCAACTGAGAACGAAATACAGCTGGACAGCTGAACGACTCAACACAATTTGACCTTTTTAAATCTGCCTTCTTTTTTTCTGTTCAATAAGTATTGGAGCCATCAACACTTTTAAAATATTGATACTTTTTACTTTTCATATTCCAAGAATCCAAGGCTTCTGACACTTGCATGTGACACATGATTTAGCGCTGAATTTCACATTCGAGGTTGAAGGCTTGGTTAGAGTTTGGGTTTAGAATTCGATCTGCATTTAGTGAGGCGTTCCTATTAGTGCAGGCGCAAAAGAGACTCATCCGAATGAGGGCGCCACTGGACTTAGTATTGAAACTCAGCCGAACTTAGATGGCGCCAGTAGACTTAGTATCGAACTAGAGTGGTGGCGCTAGTGTCGCAGATTTTTATTCCATTCCCCTCTCTGTACTGTTTTACTCGAACTCTATTTATTGATGTTAGAATATGCTGTTGAGCATTTTTTACATAATGTTAAAATTGGGAATAAATATCTTTTTCTAGCATACCGCCTTTAAATGCTATAAAACTTAAAATTATAAATATTCTTCAGATTAGCATTTGACAGTTAAAAGGTAGGATTAGCAGTGGAATGCAGTGGACTATTTTTTGTCCACGGTGTATACAGACAGAGCTCTGCATGGCTGTCAAAAAAGGGGTCTGGAGGGGAAGTGAACTGTCAAAAGAAGGCACAAAACTAAAATTTTAAGCTAATAATTGTGCGACTCCGCTCAAATATGGTAATTTTCAGTCATTTACAAAATAGTGCATTAAGAAAATTTATATCATATTTTAGATACGCTTCATCTTAATACAAAACCGAGCTGGTAAAACTCGCTTAGCGAAATGGTATATGAATTTCGATGATGATGAAAAACAGAAATTGATTGAGGAAGTTCATGCTGTTGTTACAGTTCGGGATGCAAAACATACAAATTTTGTTGAGGTAAAATATTATATTTCACGTTGCAAATATAAATGTACCTATATCTCTCCTGTACATAATTTCATCATTTAATCTGTATTGATTTTTTTCCTACAAATACGCCTACTATTGCTTCCGGTAGATAACATCTCTTTAGATGATGGTTTCTTTAAACAGCAAAGTAATCTATTAGAATTAGTGAGCAACTATTGCCTTTTGTAGCATTATATAGAATTTAATCTAATCTATACCTTCTTTCAGTGTTTATTGTAAGGGTGGGTGTAACACATTCATTAAACCTTGGTTACTCGGACATTTATTAGTTCAAGAGAATGGTAAAGTGGTTCACTTTAGTTTCTTGAGTGGCATATTCTACACCAGGTTAACTGTAATATAGTAATATATAACTTTGAACGCTTGATTTGCTAATTCATAACATCAAATATTCTATTCTATTATTCTATTGTGTGGTCGGTCACCCATCTGAGCGCAAGTTGGCTTTTCATGTAAATTTCTAAAACGGTTCGTCCCACGGTAAAAATGATTATAACCAATTTTAGAGGATTTCATATTCTAAAGAATGTGTCAGTACAATAAAAACGTCTGGGACTGATGGTTTTCACAGTATACGTAGAAAACTTAAATTTTTATATGGCGACACCAAGATGGAGTTTCCCGATTTAGCTCATTTTTTTAAATGTTATTTACTATTTCCATGAAAATATCGTGTACAAAATTTCAGTTCTGTACGTTAACGCGTTCTCAGGCAGTTTCCAAATACAGTGTGAAAAACGAAATTTTTCTATGGAAACCCTGCGAAGGTGTTGTCCGATTTTTCCCATTTTGAATATAAATTTACTGTTTTTTAAAAATCCCGTGTGCAAAATTTGAGTACTCTAAGTGCATGTGTTCGTGAGGACGGACATCCAAAATAACTTTTAATATTATGCGTGGGCGTTCAACCTATTTTGCTCTACCAGCATTATTTCTATCCGTTACAAACTAAATGATAAACTTAGTATACCATATAGATTTCATCTAGGCAAAATTAAACGATATTTGATTTTCTGTAAATAAATTCAAATTCAATTCAAGAAAAGGAAAAATAGTTATAAAAATGTGGACGTGAAGGAAAAGATAATAATTTTTATTGCAAACCGTCAATCCGGCGATTTCAACTCATTGGTCTAGAAATCGCATTGTCCAATACAAATTAAAAAAATTGCGTTTCTCCACCATGCTTTTGTGTTTTAATAATATAAAATGCTTTTGAAATACGTGTATTCGGCTCCTTTTGTGTTAATAATTTTTACTTTCTGTGATTTCCTACAAAACATTTACTGTAATTATCATGTATATTCTTAATTTATAAATAATTCATATTTTCTACTTTCAGTTCAGGAACTTCAAAATAGTTTATAGACGTTACGCTGGACTCTACTTTTGCATATGCGTCGATGTAAACGATAATAACCTCTGTTATCTCGAAGCAATACACAATTTCGTAGAAGTTCTTAATGAGTACTTTCACAATGTTTGCGAATTAGATTTGGTGTTTAATTTTTATAAAGTATATACGGTGGTAGATGAAATGTTTCTGGCGGGTGAAATACGAGAAACGTCACAGACCAAAGTGTTGAAACAGTTACTAACATTAAACTCTTTAGAATAAAGACGTACACGATGATATTATTTTAATTCCTATGTAGAGCCGGTGTTATTTCAAAGAACTCATTCCTTTCAATATTCTATATATGAATAAATTGTTAATATTTGTATACTTTTTATCTTCTACATTTAATGTGAAAAAGAAGAAGAACGTTCAAATAATTCAAAACCTTGTTTAAGAACACATCATGTATCTAATTGTATGAAATATTAAACAATTGAATATTTAAAAATATGCCATTATTTCAGTTTTGTTTTCTTTATTCCAATTCCAATTGAGTTAAGGTGTAAGTTTTGAAATACCCGTGTCCTTTAATCCAAGGAGATTAATTAACTTTCTGTACGAAGTTTTTCCATAATAGGTTATAGTAAGCAACGTGTGCATATGTATATGCCATTATACTTCATAGCTTAGGGGTGGGTGTACTATCGCCAGGGCCGTTTTTTGGCGGTATTATCTATTGCTGCGAACTTTTTTTTTTTTTTTAAATAGAATATGTAAATTAAATGTAAATCAATTGGTACAATCAAAATATCCAATTTTATGACGTGTTACAATCAGAGATGGAAACCATCATTTCTTTTCTGTGGTTCGGTTTTGCTTGAAAAAAAGTTTTAAGTAAATACTCAGTAATTTCAATCAAGAATTCAAAAAAAGTATATATATGTATTTATTTTTGGATAACCGCAGCAAAAAAATAATGAAAAGCGATCCAAACATTGCTTTTTAGATCCGAGATTAAAAATTTTTGTAGTTTAATTACATCTTTATGTATTTTTTATGTAATTAAAGTACAAAAAATCTTAATCGCGAATCTAAATACAAAAAGCAATTATTAGATAGCTTTTCATTATTTTATCGCTGCATTTATCCAATTTCCTCTGAACATTTTATATTTAGCACTAAGCATACAGCGGACTTGCCAATCTATATTCTTTTTTATAAATTTAAATTCATTCAGAAAAGTGACTGAAATTATCCAGGAGAAAAACAAGCTCAATTCTCAATTCTTACCGAACTGAACCAAAAAACCAAACTAATTCGATAGTTTTGGTTTGGTTTAAAACGTTAATGCTAAAGCTGGTTTGGTTCCGTTACAGATAAGAAATACCCAGATATGGATTTCATTAGAGAAGCTATGACGCCAAACGGCTGTGCATAACCCAGCCACGCATATGCCATAAGTGAGCCATAGAACTTTTCGTTCGGGTATGCACATCCGCTAACCGTGTGCATTTCATCAGAGGAAGCAACCAGCCTGCTAAGCGCACAAATTAAAAATATATTTGATAAATGAAATTAATGAAAAAGTTTCACCAGAGTTAGGCTCATTATGCTTTTAGCCGATTGCACCATTACGTACATCGTAGGTGCAGTAGAGCCAGTGTTGTGACTCAGGTGCCCAATGCCCCGAATCACAACCATAAGGTCAATACATCAATATATTGTCCTATACAATATATTGATGTACCTCATAAATGACCCTGAAAATCAAAATTAATTTCATTTAAAATTCCAATCTAAATTCAAAATGCATTCCCATATTATAACAAAATGCAATTTAGCATAAATTGCATTTTGTTATCAGACACATATACCACTCATACGGTATGCATACTTACCTACATACAGTGTCTTCTTACTTTTTTCCGTATGTACACTGTGCATACGTACATTACTTACTTCCTCCAATCTAATTTTATGTACACACATACATACAATTATCACAATTATTCGCGCCCTCTTAAAATTAATATTTTAAGACGGGAGCATATGTGCAATCGGATTACAGTTTTTCATTGATGCATATAGCTCGCATCAAAACTTTTTGCATTTTCTCACGTCCTTTTTTTCAACGTCGTGCGAAAACAATAAAACAAATTAAAAAAGCTTTTGAAGTAATCGTGGGTACCTCGAGGAGTTGTTTTTTTCCGCCTGACCGAGTAGAGCTAAACGAAAAGAGCTCTAAATTTAAAAGTTCGCGTATCCTCTAATTTTTGTATAAAATCCAAAGATTTTGTGTAAATTTAAAGGATTGAGAACCACCTAACTTGGTGCGCGCGATTTAACACCAGCCACAGTCAGTCATCAAGCAGGATAACGTTTTCAGTACATTAGGAAATATCGGAAAGGGATATAAACAAAAATCAGTGTGCGGGTGTACGATGAACTCTGTCAAAACCCTCAAGAAATATCTCCCAAGCCATGCCACAGATTCCCCCACTACTACAATAGAGCCCTAACATTCTAAAATATTTGCAGTGTTCTTATGTAAAACTGACAAAAGTTTGATTTGAATTGCTCCTGCGCCCTAAACTACTATTCATATGGAAAAATTGTCTTCTGATAATCTTAAGCTTACTTTCTTATCTTCCTAACCGTAATCAAATTTTTATATCTATCCAAACAAAATTATTTAAAACAATGTATCTAGTCATTCCCCAAACAAAAATTCTCAACTGAGTAATAATTGCATATGTGAATGTGCCGTGGTCCAATGAATTCGAATCAATCTGCCTACAGAACCGGACAAGGTACAAGGTTACTTTTTAATCAAAACTATTTTATTATTTTGTTAAGTAAGGTAGTGTGTTAAGTACATAGTGTAGTGTAGCCTTTGGGAAGTTAAGGAAGGAGCCGAGGATAAAATTACTGGAACACTATTCCTGTGTGGATATCAGTTTAGGCTCTATAGCACGTATAAAATCAATGTCTAGTCACTTTTTCATAAGACTCAATATAAAATATTTTAAAGAATCGGACTAGCGTGCACACATGCAATTGTTTCATGGCTTGGGAAGTATTTCTCGGGGGTTTTAGCTCTGTCAAACGTTCTCTGAAATGTCAGGTAGCGCGGCCTTTTGCTCGGAGCAATGGGGAATAAAACATTAAAACTCCGCCTTTACTTGATATCACCTTCTCTCTGCATTAATTCGTTGAAAACATGACATTTATCCTGTTGGACTCAACATTGTTTTTCTGAAAAAGGGGGGGAAACGTGGAGAAACTGTTGTTGGTTTCTGAAAGAGGAGTAATCTATGAACAATTTAATATATTTAACTTGGAAGGATCCGGAAGGACTCATTTTATTTTGAATCTCACGCATAACTTCAAAAACTATAAAAATATAACATTCGTAAATATATGTCATTGAAAACAGATAACGGCATGAGATTTGTTTTTTCATTTTATAACAGTTAAAAGTTTACTCTAAAAAAATTTTGGATATTGCACCTTCCCAGAACATTCATATCTTTGTTCAATTCAACTAAAAAAATTCTTTTAAATCAGATTTAAGTACTTCGGAGTCTTTAAAATGAGAAACAACTGTCAAAATCTCTAAAATATAAAATTCACAAATTAGTAATAAAGTGCACTTTTTTGCGCCAATAGAGTTGAAAATTGGATCCGGGTAACCGGATTGGCAAACTATTCGATTCCTGAAATCCGCATTACTTCACTGCGAAAATATAATTTCCATTTTCCCAATGAAGCAATGTAATCTGGATGCAATTTTGTACCTTTTTTGCTTAGTCTGGATCCTAATTATTCTGGATACTTTCAGCTCCACACCAAACCACCGTCACTGTGCACTAGTCCGGTAATTCGATTGTATAAAGCTATAGACCCCATATCTTTGTCATATTCCATGTAACTAGAATCAAAATGTTTAAATATATGACTAAAGAATGTAATAATTTTATAGCCGTATAATTTTAGTTCTGAGAATAATTTACTATTGGTGAAATTTTTTATTACCGTTAGAAGTTTAAGCGAAAAAAAATTAAAAAACTTTCATAATCCATAAATCTGCTCGAGTGTTATTACAGCTTGCGCCAAATAAGTAAACGCTCAGTACATAGGAGCAAAACGGTTTCTTTAGTTATTTATTTATCATATTGTAATTAGTTGTGTTTTGCTCTAAGCCATTATTTAAATTCATTAATAATGTATTTTTCTTTGTTATTTATTATTTTTAAAAACATTTATACTCGCAGACAAATAAAGAGCTCCTGAAGAAGGGCCACTTGGACCAGAAATGTCGAGCAATAAATGTATATTTTACAACAAAATGATCGGTGTTTTCTTTCCTGAAAATAATATCCAAAAATCCGTTATTTTTCATTGAAATATGAAAAAGAACGATAAATTGCCAGGTCTTAAATGGAAGTCACAATATCAGTCACAGATTTTTTTTATGTTAAAGCCAGTTTGAAACATTTTTGATAGATGGGATTTATACAAACTGACGACTACAGCTTTATAATTACCCCAAAATCAAATTTTCGAAAAAATGGACTTATACGCTCGGCAGACGGGCAAAATCAATGATCATTCGTTCGTAATTGAATTTTTCAAAAATCGCTTACCTTTGAATTTGAACTTTAATTATTAAAAATGTGCTGTCAATTACATATAAAAATTGACAGGACTTTCGTTTTAATTCACAAAATCTTGGGTAACATGCTATGTTGCTATATTCCTCCAGACTCCATAAACATTGTTGATGACAAAGGTCAAAATATTTCCGACCTACTAACTTCAACATCTAATTTTATTCATGGCATGATGCAACCTCTTTACGAATTTCTATTTATTGGTGATTTTAACTTACCCAATATACATTGGGTACTAAATGAAGATGACGATGACTATCTTCCTCTTAATAACTTATCAATAAGGGAATCACTATTCCTAGACACTATCTCATCTTTTGGCCTCAGCCAAATCAGTAATGTAAAGAATGACAAAGGTAGGCAGTTGGACCTAGTTTTCTCTACTGACACGGGTAACTTTTTAGCCCAACATAGCCCAGTTTTAATGTCTAATATTGACAAATATCACCCCTCTACTAATTACATATTGCTTTGATACCGAAAACATTACAAATTCTGACGAAACACAATACTTCTTCAATTTTAGAAAGGCTAACTTTTCGGAACTCTCCATTAGCTTTAGCTCTATTGATTTCAACACATTACTGTCTAGCAATAATGTTGACGGACATTTCTAAATTTTACATAATTCTTTTCAATTTTTTTTCATCTCATGTTCCCCGCGAGCGACAGTGGTTCTTTAAAATATCTCCGCCATAGTTCAGTAAAGAGCAGAAACGTCTTAAAAATAGAAAGAATAAATTGTGGAAAAGTTATATCAGGGACAAAGACATTATAAGTCAAGACAACTTCCTCACATCCTATAATGAGCTCAAAGAACTTTCCTCTTCATTTTATGATGAGTATATCCAAAGCATGCATGCGAAATTATTTAGTGACCCATTCTCATAGCGTTTCATTCACTATTCCTGCAATTACACAAGAGGATATACTCGATCATATTAATGGGCTTTCAAATGACTTTACAACGGGTTCTGATGGGATCCCTCCAACCTTCTTTAAGTCGTGCTGCCTTGCCCTGGCAGCGCCGCTTAAAATAATATTTCAAAAATCGCTCGATAGTGGTTGTTTCCCTCAACTATGGAAAAACTCTTTCATCATACCTATTCACAAAAAAGGTAGTAAAAGTGAAATTTCTAGCTATAGGCCTATTGCAAAATTATCTTGTATGCCCAAATTATTCGAATCTATCATTTACTCTCGCTATCGGTTTCATGTAAGAATTTACTCTCTTCAAACCAACATGGGCTTATTTTCGGCAGATCTACAACTACTAACTTGTTGGAATTTGCCTCAGATACCATTCGCTGGTTTGCAAAAGGCTACCAGACGGATTGTATTTATACAGACTTAGCTCTCTGTTTCTATGTCGCATTGCATATCATTTCATCCGGTGTTTGGTATATGTTTAGTTTAACATACTAATACTAACTAAGTGATGAAACGCATGTGTGTTGACCGTTTATTTATTAAACGTGTCCATGCAGCGAGCTTGTCAATCAATTACGAATGACTGATCATTGATTTTGTCCGTCTACCTAGGGTATAAGATTATCTTTGTTTGTAGTCTTAACTTGTATTATTCAGGTTTAAGTCAAATGCAAACTAGTTAAAAATTTTAACTTTATTTATACATAATTTAAAAAAGTATAAATAGCTATTTCATGATATATATATATATATAATTGATCACAATTTTCGTTTCAGTTTGATTATTAACAATTATTTTTTATCTAGCAACTCGATATAAATATATATTATACAAATCGATATACAAACATGTATGAATGTATGTAACTTTACCTATCAATAGTAGTACTTAATATAAATTTCCTCAAAAGCTTTAAAATTTGTTTGTATGGCACCTACAAAAATACGGATTTATACGTAAATAACTGCAGTTATTACTCGCTTAAAAATACTTTTATTTTACATGGGGTTTTCTCAAGTCTATTTCCCATGTGGGAAAAGATTATTAGAATACGAAAAAATTCGTAGTTAGTATTTGAAATATTTTGTTTTATAATTAGTTCTATCTATCTATCTATCTATCTAGCCACTTTACATGGCAATTATTAAAAAATTAGTCTTAGTAGAAGCACAAAGATCTTTTAGTTTTAAATTCATAATATTTAATGGCGCCATTAAATAGATACTTTAAAATCGCTTTTTTTTTTAAATTACCACAATTCATAAGACTTAGTCTTAAATCGAGTATTAGCAAGTCCGTAGATAACATTGGAACATTGCATGGATATTATAAAGGTAATGTGGATGCAGAACACCTGTTAGTTTTTTTGTTTTTTTTTTTTTAACAAAACGAATTGAATAACAAAATGCTCGAATAGAATAACAAAAGTATTGTGTTAAACGTTAATGTAACTAATAAAAATAAAATCCTTGCAATTGCTGCCAGAAACAAATTTTAGATGCCTTTGAATAACGAAAATTGTGAAAAAGAGAATGTAACATTTTTAATAGCTGATTACCAATTGCCTTGGTAGTTACAATCTCCCTTCCATTCAATTTATTAACTTAACCAAAAATTGCTTGAATAATAACGTAAACAAAAAGAATAAAATAAAAAACTGACATCAAACAGTCATGGTTACTGAGATAAGCCGAAGAGTTTAAGTGCATTAAAGGCTGTCGCTAGAGCAACTTCCTCTGGAGTTTTCTTCATAAAAGCAGCTATCATCTCGACAATTGCTGGCAAACTGCAAGGTTCGTTTCTTTGGAAAGTGCAATACCTTCAATAAAAATTTTTTAAATCAGTAAGGTTTTATTTTTATTTTTTTCAATGCGAAACAATTCATTTACCTATGTAAGTATAAAAGTGATCTTTCGGTGATCCCAGTCTTTACGTGCTGTGGAAGTTTTGAAGCTCTTGTATTTGGATACATAAATGGTGAGTCTGTCTCAACTAGGAGCTTTTCTAAAGACAAAGTGCCGTCTTCTAATAGTTTTCGTACTCCTGTGTCAGATTTATCCTTGAAAAATGATTAGAAAATTAATTTCTGTTGGAAACAACAAATATACTAAAAATCTAAAAAAAAAAAAAAAAAAATGGTGTTATACAATGAAAATGTTTGTACTTTCCTAGAGAAAAATGTGCGTGAGTTATGGATTATGAACATTTAGCACTGCCTTGTGGGAATTTGGCAAGTTATGAATATCATGTGTTTTTCAAGGTTCAATAGAAAGTATGATGAATGCAGAGAAAACTGATTGTGTCCAAATACAACGAGTTCCCAGATTTGAATCAAACAAAGTTGGGAAAACTTCTTAAAACTCCTAAGAGCACCATCTAAAAGGTATTAAACAATTTTAAGGAAAGGCTAACAACTCAGAGGAAACCAGGATCGTGGCGAAAAAAGGATCACGTAAGGAGTACAAGGTTCCAGATCACAATGATGCGAAGCAAAAAATGATTAAAACTCGTGCCCGAAAGCTGTACACAAATTTTTTAACGCATACTGTGTCATGGATGAGGAAAGTTATTGTAAAGAAGACTTCAGCCAAATTCCAAGTTTTGTGTTGCCAGACGTCGGCAAGGAGTAGTCGAAATTTCAGAGTGCGCAGAGCTTCAAAGCTCCAACAAAAATAGCTTATCTGACAAATGATCTGCTCCTGTGGCCGGAAATCCAGAGCATTCATGTTTTATAGAAAAGGCTTCTTTCGTACATCAGGTCCCACAGGACTTCTGTAATGTTTTGGCATGATTTGGTAACATTCCATGTGATAGCAATGGAACGTCATCAATGTGATGCCTAAGGAAGCAAATATTCCGAATTGCCCAGAGCTTCGACCTATCGAACGCTACTGGGCACATGTGGAACAAAAACTGAAAAAGGCAAAGAAACGATTCAGAATTCGTTTTGATTATGTACGGAACTTAATGTCAGGTGTAAATAAAAAAAACTAAAATAAATTTGCTACTATGTGAAGTTAAAACTTTAGATTATTATGTGAAGAAAATAAAAATTACTCCAATAAATATATTTTTTTACAAATTTATTACAATGATTCTCCGACTTTTCGTTCCGGACCCTCTTATTTATGAGACCACAGATGACATATTTTAAGCAATTTCGGTCGAAATCATCCAAGATTTAAGTGAATTAAAAAAAAATCGAAGTAGATTTATTGAATGGATCGCATATTTACGTGTGTCGAATGAAAGAAGAGCACCTACAATGCTGCCAGCAAATAAAGGAGCAGATGCTCTATTCTGTAACTATCTAAAACAGATTAAAAGGAGCCAATACCTTAGACGAGCAAAATTATGGTCTGACTTAAAACAATATAAATGTAAATACTATTGACTCCAAAATGGCAATTTGGATTGTCAATGGGAATAGATAGGAACAAACAGAAATATACGTTGTAGAAACGCTGAAAAGTCTTTGAGAGCTGGTAAAACTCAATGTCAGCCAATCACTGTTACATTTCAGTCAAGCTGAATAACAACAAAATCGTTACACTCTGAGCTTTTGCTAATAGAGGCGAGGCTCTTTAAGCGCCATTCAAGAAAAAAATTCTACCGGTAGTTCTCTATGAACAGGCCGCCGCCCGTAGCGATAATAACGACATTTTCAGAGCCTAAGAGCTAATCAACTTACTTTTGTCTGACTCGATGCCGATTCACATATAATTGTTTTGATAATATGAGCTACTTAAATCATGCACTCGAATCTCATGTAGCAATATTACAAACATATTTAAAAACCAAGAACCAAGTAATATACATATTATCTTACCTTGCATAAATAACCTGTTAAGCCTAAGTAATATCCCCTTTCAAGATACTTCAGAGCTTCCTCAGTGGTTCCCATAAAACCTCTTATAACGACATCTGATAAGTTTGGATATCTGTTAGATGTATAGAAAAAAAATGCTTTTCAATTAACATTTTTTTCTTTTAATATTTAAACTTACTTTTGTAATATTTCCAAAACATCATCTTGAGCAGATTTTTCGTGAATAAGTAATGGTTTACCCAGACTACAAGCGAGACAAATTTGTTTTTCAAAAATTTCCTTCTGTACATCTGGCTCAGAGAAGTCTCGCTGATAGTCTAGACCACAGGGACCAATAGCAACACACTCTTGTGCTTGTGCTATAGTTTCAAGTTCAAACCAACTACTAGGATCTTCAATTATTGATTTCGAATCATGTGGATGTATACCAGCCGTAGAATATATGACATCTGGATAAATTCTTGTTAGTCGAAGAGCTTCCTTACTGGATCTAACTGATGTTCCTGGTACCATAATTTTTTGGACACCTATAGACATAAAGATGTTGGTTTGATAATATGTAGGATGTGAGGCGAGTATTGATGAATAAAATAAATTTAAGAATATATATATATATATATATATATATATATATAATAATCATCGGAATAGTTTTAGTAGTTCCATTTTTTGAAATTGGCACCAACTCAAGATTTATTTACTATTTTTGGAAAGCTGAGACTGCAATTTCTGTAATTTTTGAATTGAATTAACAAAACGTGCCACTTATTGTTGAAGTTCCAGGAAAAACTTTTAACAAACTTGTGAATCGTTACATCCACTTGGGGTATAGGGCACACTATATAAAGGAAGAAATAAAAGTTATAAGATGCTTTAACTGTCAGATGTATGGCCATATAGCAAGTAACTGTACAAACAAGTCCTGTTGTTTGAAATGCACAGGCGAACACCATTCGCAGATATGTTCCGCCAGCACTCAGGTGTATAAATTGCATTACATGGAAACAACACAAGGAGATAAATCACTGCGCACTTAGTCATAACTGCGGTAATTAGTTGTATTTGATTAGCAGACTGAGAGAAAGAATTTACTACTACATAGAGACGCTAGAAACTACAGAAAAAATACCCTAAATATGAAAAGAAGTTCAAGATATAGTAATTCAAGAAACATGGATTTAAAGATAATATACGCCAACACAAGAACCCTAAGAAACAAGTTAGAGGAACTGAAACTAATGATAACAGAGGTAAGACACGTTGATATTGTGATACTAGTGGAAACTTGGATTAGGCAAGATGAAATTCATTTCTTCAATCTGCAAGGATTTACCCCGATTTTCAGTTGTCGTAATGCTACTACGAGAGGAGGAGGAACAGTGATAGATATAAGAGTTTCTATAAAATTTGTAACTGAACACCCTATGGAAGTAAACTATTAACAGTTCAATGTAATATCTGTTAAGCTAGAGGACTTAGATCCGAAGTTAACGATTGTCACATATTATAAGCCGCCTCATGCTAACGGTGAACTGCTTCTAGAAGCACTAAACTCTATATTATCTAAATATAGAGACTGTTTGATAATGTCGGATACTAACATAAACCTGCTTATTGAAACGAGGATTCTAGAAAATACTTGGGAGTTACTATCAACTAATAATGTAACAGTGTTGAACGAAATTGACATGAAATTTGCTACAAGAATTACGGAACACGGCGGCACTTTAATTGACCTATGTTAACTAATCTCAATGTTGAAAATATCACTATACATTGCAACTCAAAGATTGGCCCCATCTGGACCACCGCATTATAATAACTAGGCTTAGAAAGGCTTTAACGAGGAGAGCAAAAATGTGCAAAAGAAAAGTGGAGTGAATGAATGTTGAAATATTAAGAACTAAGGTCAGATCTACGATTGATAATTGCGAAATTTAAACATTGCCAAACTTATTGACATAATTCAACAAGCGAAACAGGAAGCAACTGAAACGAAAATGATCAGAGCTCGTGAAAATAGTTGGATCACTTTAGAGATATTAAACAAAATAAAACAACGTAATAAATTATATAAGAAAATAAAAGAGGAATCAATTAATCCACAGTTAACACAAAACTACAAAAGTATTAAGAACGACATCACTTGGAATATAAAAAGAACAAAATTGAGCAAAAAGCAGGAAGCGACTCAAAAGATATGGAAAGCAATAAACGAAACTATAAGAAATGGTAACTCGAAGGGTAGAATCGGCTCTATCGTTGAACTAAAAGTTGAGGATAATGACATTAGAGACAAACAGCAAATTGCAAATTACATGAACAAGCACTTTGTAAATGTAGGCCTCTCACTCGTGAAAAAATTAGAGAACAAGTACGGTTCTTGTAATCAACTAATCAAAAATGTGACAAGACCAAACTGTTTTTTTATTAGGCCGGTGAATTGTACTGATGTGGAGAAAGTAGCATCTTTGATGAAAGAGGACACGGCACCTGATCTGGATGGAACAAGAGTAAAAGACGTGAAGATTATCAAAGATATAATCACTAATTAACGAGAATAATAAATAATTGTATTGAGAATGCGAAATTTCCAGCTTGTCTGAAAACTACTATTACCAATCTTCAAAAAAGGTGATAAAAGTGATGCTAATAATTATCGTCCCATATCTCTCCTTAATGTTCTCAGTAAAATATATGAAAGACTAATTCATAATCAACTAACAGCTTTTATACAATCCAATGGAGGTTTTGATAAAAAACAATATGGATCCCAAAAGCAAAGCAACACCACAACTATCATGACAGATGTAATGGAGTACATTAATAAAGAACTAGATGTCGGTAACTATGTTATTGGAGTATTAGTAGACCTGAAGAAGGCGTTTGATACTGTAAATCATAATATACTAATCGAAATATTAAACAAATTGGGAATTAGAGGAAAGACTAACCAGTTGCTAACCAATTACCTGCATGATAGACAGTGGAAAGTGGAAAACTGTTATAGTGAGAATGAAGTGATGAATACTGGAGTCTCTCAGGGATCAATTCTGGGTCCACTCCTCTACTCTCTGTAGATCCAAGACTGAATTGAAGCTGGGATAACCGCAGAATATTATATATATGCGGATGACACACTACTCATCTACAAGGGAAGGAATGGTGAAGCAATACAGAGGGAAATAAATGATGGCTTAACGCAACAGAGAGGCAACCAAAACCTGGACATTAAACTACAAATGGAAGGTGAGCACATTAAAAGAGTTGAATTAATAAAATATCTGTGAATGAAAATGGACGATAATTTGACCTGGAAGCATCTCACTACATATGTGAGGAAAAAAGTGGCATCACTTATCGGAATCATGAGGAGAAGACACTTTTTTTATTTATGGGTGAGAAACCTGATCTACAATGCTTTTATGCTACCAATAATTACCTACAATATAATCAATTGGTCGCAATGTAGCAATAATCAAAGAAAATGCATGCATAGAATATTAAATAAAGCAATAAAGTATATCTTCAATTTACATAGTCTTACACCAACGCTTGTGATGTATGAAATTATAAAATTCCAGAGCTTACAGCAATTAATATACGTGGAAAAGCTAAAATGATATATAAGATAAGAAATAAAATGATTAAGTCCAATATAAATATATGTGGGAATTCATTAATAACTATTCGTAACTTCTACCCTACCAAACTACTTCTAACCACCAAATGAAAAACGACGGCAACACTGCAAATAATAAAAAAAGCTTCGCTGTCATTTGAAAGAAAAAGAAGAACATTCGATATTCAGCATTCAGTCAACGAAGAAGTATTTTTCTTGAACGTGGAAAGTAAAATTGAAGTAAATTCCAGTAAATGTTAACTTTGTCATTTTTTTTATTACAATAAATTTGTTGTACCGTTTTATATAAATTTCCATTATTACAAATAATTAAATTTAGAATCAGTGAATTAATAAACATTGTATTTTGAAGTTTGATTATTCGGTCTTATTAATTTTGGAAATCCCACAATTGGGGGCTCAACCAAACAACGCCAAGTGGAATTTTTTTTTTTTTATCAAAAAAAAAAAACTTGGTATAATTCCAAAGCAGTTAAGGTGTCATCAAGGATCAGCGTGGGATCAACATCAAAATTAGCGGAACATCTAAAGAAAATCAAAAAAAAAAAAGAGGATTGGCATAAACTTTTGAAGGTTAAATACAGTGGTCAGGTACAAAAAGATAAATTCTAATAAAACCGTAAGTGGAAAATTTTCATAATTTTTTTTTTGGACAAATATATACCATATTATATACAGTGGCAATTAAACCCAAATTTCGTGGCAAAGTTCAACCGCGTGGAAATAATTTCCGCATAATCAGGTTATGTTATAATAATACCGCTATTCTAAAATATCAGCGACGCACAATTATTTTCGACATTTCAATTCTTCATAAAAACCATCGACAACATATCGCCATTTTATTATACCTACATACAAACAAAAATTTTTTTTATATAAAAAAAAAAAACAGGGAGCTGTACAAGTCGCTGAAGATTTAATTCTAATATTAATATTAAATCATTAAAATTTTTCGTATTTTATCAAAATAATCATCATCCTTAAACATGCCTGACGATGGTAATAAACAAACTGTGGAAGAACAATTAAATCTATTAAAAGAAGAAAATAAAAAACTTAAAGAAAAGTTGAGAAAACAGCAACTGGAAAGAGAATTGAAAGAAAAAGAAATTAAAGAGAATGCAGAAAAGGCTCAGAAAAAAGACGAAGAATTGAAAACATTACACAAAATAGTACAACTACAAACAGAAAATAAAAAGCTGGATACACAAATCGTAATAACAAATGAACAACATAATAAATTAACAACTAAAGAAGAAAAACCAGAAATAGACAAGTTAACTGCAGAATTAGAACAATTAAAAGTAGAAGTACAACAACGAAACAATCTTGAAAGCACAACAAACGAAAAACACGATAAAGAAAGAATTTCGTTCAAAGATATATTAAATATATTACCTGAATTCAGTGGAACTGATGAATATGATGTCGAATCATGGATAAGAGATGTAGAAAATACATCAAAAGAATTTAAATGGAGTAACTTACAACAAACTATCTTTGCTAAAAGACTACTGACGGGAACAGCAAAACTGGCTTTACGATCGAATCCAAATCTAAATAATTGGGAAGAATTAAAAACATTTTTAAAACAAGAATTCAAAATTAGAATAACATCAGCAGAAATACACAAAAGATTATTACATAGAAAACAAGAAAGAAATGAAAATATACAAGAATATTTTCTGAAGATGAGAGAAATAGCGGCAAGAAATCCATGTATAGACGAAGAAACGATAATACACTATGTAATAAAAGGAATAAACGACAATCCTAGAAACAAAAGTCTACTATTTGAAGCAACAAATTTTGAAGAATTTAGAGAAAAAATACCAATATATATGAAATACAAAGACAGTTTAAAAAGTTTATCAAATACAACACAAGAATATACAACAAGAAAACCAGATATACAAAAACATGATAGCCAATCGAAAGTTGTACAATCAAGATGTTATAATTGTGGAAAAACAGATCACTTTAAAAATGAATGTCCACAAAATACACCGAAATGTTTTAAGTGTAATGAATTCGGACACATCGCAAAGAATTGTACAACAAAATCAATCAAATATATCGAATCTGGTAAAGATATACAAAAAGTAATTAAAATAAATAACGTAGAAATTTCGGCTTTAATCGACACGGGCAGCGACATCAGTATAATAAGAATTGAAGATTTTCACAAGATTAATGCACCAGAAGTAAACACATCAGAGTGCAAAATACAAGGTCTGTCAGGTGAAACAATTGAAACACTAGGTTCTTTTAAAGCAACTGTAGAAATAGATGACAACACATACATAACACAAATGTACGTTGTATCAGGAACGAATTTAAAAACAGCAACAGTAATAGGAAGAGATATACTGAACGGAACAAACATTAAATTAACAGATGATAATATCAAAATAAGTAAAATATACCCAGAATTAAAATCGTGCTACAACATTACAGCTGAAAAAGAAGAATTAAAAATAGGAAATAAAAATTATTTAATCGAAATAAATAATCTAGTAAAAAAGTATAAACCAGAAAATAAATACAAAGATACTGATGTTAAATTAAAAATCATTTTATCAGACGAAACACCAATTAAATTACGTCCACGAAGAATGGCTCCATTAGAAAAAAAAGTCATAAATGAGCAAATTAAAGAATGGCTTGAATTGAAAATAATACGACCAAGTGAATCAGAGTTCTCAAGTCCAATACAGTTGGCAAACAAAAAAGACGGCAGTAAAAGATTATGTATAGATTACAGAAAATTAAACAAAATAGTAATCAAAGATAGATACCCACTGCCTTTAATAGAAGACCAAATTGATTCCTTAAGTAAAGCCAAAGTATTTTCAACACTTGACTTAAAAAATGGATTCTTTCATGTCGAAGTTGATGAAGAAAGTAAAAAATATACATCTTTTGTAACTCCATCAGGACAATTCGAATTTAATAGAGTACCATTCGGATTGTGCACGTCACCCACAGTTTTCCAAAAATATATAAATAGAATATTTCAACAATTAATCGAAAAGAAATTCGTTCTGGTATATATGGATGATATAATAATACTTTCAGAAAACTACGATGAAGGAATGAAAAGATTAAGAGAAGTCATGAAACTAGCCGAAGAATATGGATTAGAAATCAAATGGTCTAAATGTCAATTTTTATGTAATGAAATTGATTATTTAGGATTTAAAATAAATGATGGTAAAATTACACCATCAGAACTAAAAACGAATGCAGTTAAACAGTTTCCAGAACCAAAATCAGTTAAAAAAATACAAAGTTTCCTAGGTCTTACAGGATTTTTTAGGAAATTCATAAAATCATATTCACTGATAGCCAGACCATTAACGAACTTATTAAAGAAACAATCAGAATTTAAATTTGGTATTCAAGAAAAACTAGCATTCAATCAACTTAAACAATTATTGTCGGAACAACCAGTACTCACGTTGTATATACAAGATTCGGAAACTGAAATTCACACGGATGCGTCGAAATGGGGATTTGGTGCAGTTTTATTACAAAAAAGAGAAGATAATCTGTTTCATCCAGTATGCTATCATAGTAAAAAAACATCACCAGCCGAAGAACGGTACAGTAGCTATGAACTAGAAGTTCTAGCTATAATTTCAGCACTCAAAAAATTCAGAGTATACGTTCTAGGAATTAAGTTTAAAATATTTACAGATTGTTCAGCATTTAAGCAAACCATGGAGAAACAAAACATACTACCACGAATTGCAGGATGGGCTTTAGCCTTACAAGAATACGATTATCAGTTGGAACATAGACCTGGCGTAAGAATGAAACACGTAGACGCATTAAGCAGAAACCCAGTCGTAATGGTCATAACAAATCAATTTTTGAACAAAATAAAACATGCTCAAAATAACGATACAGAATTACAGCTAATAAACAAAATATTAGAAAACACAGAAATCTACGACGGTTATTTTAAACAAAACGATATAATATATAAAGATGGTAAAGACGGTAAATTATTATGTATCCCGAAAAATATGCAAACTGAAGTAATTAAAAATATTCACGACGATGGCCATTTTGGGTACAAAAAAATGAAAGACTTAATAAGCCGAGAATATCATATATCTCGTCTAAAAGAAAGAGTTGAAAATTGTCGAAGAAATTGTGTCCGCTGTATTTTAGCAGATAAAAAAGCAGGTAAACCAGAAGGGTATTTAAGCCCAATTCACAAAAATGAACAGCCACTAGATACCTACCACATCGATCACCTCGGTCCAATGACGAATACCACAAAGAAGTACTCATACATTTTATGCGTAATTGATGCTTTTTCCAAATTTTGCTGGATTTATCCAACAAAATCAACAACAACATCAGAAGTATTGCAAAAGTTAAATCTACAGAAGGATACTTTTGGCAATCCGAGAAGAGTAATTACAGACAGAGGAACAGCGTTTACATCAAACGAATTTAAAGAGTACTGTGAAATAGAAAATATAATTCATTTGCAGATAGCCACCGGTATTCCAAGAGGAAATGGACAGGTAGAAAGAATCAACAGAATGATTATACCAATCCTAACAAAAGTTACAATAGATGAACCAGCGAAATGGTATACATACACCGGAAAATTACAACGTTGCATTAACGCAACATATCAAAGAAGTATTGGAATATCGCCATTCGAATTATTAACAGGCGTACCAATGAGGAATAACGCAAATACAACATTAGCCGAAGCAATAGATGAAGAATTCAAAAATGCATTTATAAACAATCGTGAAGAATCGCGTGAAACAGCACGAATAAATATCGAAAACATACAAAACGAAAATCGGAAAAATTATGATAAAACGCGAAAAGCTGCAAAAAATTATAAATTAGGAGATTTAATTGCCATAAAACGTTGCCAATTTATAAATAATACTAAAATCTCTACTAATTTTATAGGTCCATACAAAATTACAAGATGTTCAGAACACGATCGTTATCACGTAGAAAAAGTTGGCACACACGAGGGGCCAAACAAAACAATCACAAGCGCTGACAATATGAAGAGTTGGTATGACATCACTAGCACCGACGAGGAGGAAGACTTCCTGGGCTTCGAAGAAGAATAGTACCAAAAAGATGTTAAAAAATTTATACTAAGATTTTAAAAGATGTACCAAAAGATGATTCTAAAAGATGTACCCAAAAGATGTTAAAAAAGTTTATACCAAGATTTTAAAAGATGTACCAAAAGATGATTCTAAAAGATGTACCCAAAAGATGTTAAAAAAGTTTATACCAAGATTTTAAAAGATGTACCAAAAGATGATTTTAAAAGATGTACCCAAAAGATGTTAAAAAGTTTATACCAAGATTTTAAAAGATGTACCCAAAAGATGTTAAAAAGTTTACACCAAGATTTACCTAAAATGAAGACTTACCTAAGATGATAAACAATTTCTTAAAATAAAGTTAATTACCAAAGATGAAGAATACTTACCAAAGATGTTCAAAAAATTACCAAGTTACCTACCTATGATGCCTAATAATAAATTCACGTAATGACGTCCACAAATTTCATATTTTCGAGGGCGAAAAGACTATCAGGATGGCCGATTGTGGGAATTCATTAATAACTATTCGTAACTTCTACCCTACCAAACTACTTCTAACCACCAAATGAAAAACGACGGCAACACTGCAAATAATAAAAAAAGCTTCGCTGTCATTTGAAAGAAAAAGAAGAACATTCGATATTCAGCATTCAGTCAACGAAGAAGTATTTTTCTTGAACGTGGAAAGTAAAATTGAAGTAAATTCCAGTAAATGTTAACTTTGTCATTTTTTTTATTACAATAAATTTGTTGTACCGTTTTATATAAATTTCCATTATTACAAATAATTAAATTTAGAATCAGTGAATTAATAAACATTGTATTTTGAAGTTTGATTATTCGGTCTTATTAATTTTGGAAATCCCACATATATAATAGAGCATACATAACCACGATACGAGAACTGACAGAAAGCTAAGAGTTTAAAGCATACAGCTATACCTACATACATATATGCAATGGATTACCAGAAGAAATAAAAAATAGAAAGCAAGTGAACAAGTTCAAGAATCTGATAAAGAAGTTTGCACAAGAAAATATTGCAATTGTATGATATGTAAACGGAGCACATTGTAACTAAGTTAATTCACGAAAAATAAGAAAATTAAAAAAGAGGAAAATTTACTAATATAATTCACTAATACCAGCACTAGGCTGTCTGTGGATATGCCCAAAGTTTAATATTGGAAGTATAAATATTGCTATTATTATTATAAGTGAATAAATAAATAATAAACTCTACCGTAATAATTAATAAGATAAACTAGATTCTAGTGTCAGTAACTTTAGTGCCGCAAAGGATTTTTAATGATATCCAATAACGGATTTGAGATTTGTATGCATTAAAAAAAATAAAAATATTATCTTTAAAGCCTCAAACGTTTAGAGAACTTATACAATAATCACAATATACACCAGCTAAGAAAATGTTGAATTTCTTGTTCCACTGGCGTTTTTAATAAAACATTCGAATAATCATCGTATCAACCGAGAATTCATAAATGCAGCGATACGCTGATGATGCGCATCTGCATCATCATGGGCGAAACCACACGCTGCAGCATGCTACACCACTTGTCTTGACTGAGACACTCGAGGAGAGGAACAATTCTCCCCCCCCCCCCCGGGGGTCACTCAACCACGAGAAGTGGTAGCATGCTGCCGCGTGTGACTCCACAACATTAGTTCAGAAATGCATCGTAGCATTAGCAACTGCATCAAAAGTTCACTTGGCATTACGTATGCGGCTGATGCGTTAAAATCAAGAAACGAACGCATCATGGCAGGCGGTGATGCAGCCAACCCACACGTAGCAGCACGAAGTACGCACATTTTGTGCCCAGAAGTGTTATCACAATCATATCGCTACGCTGTTGTTCCTTTTATGATTACCGAGTTAAATTACTAACAAACCAAGAATAGAAAAAAAAACAGCATTAAAAAAATTAATTAATATTATCACAAACATCGTACATAAGTCCAAATGACCGAGCCTTAAGCCTAAGAAATGCACTTTAATTCATTTTTTTTTCCTCCAACCACCACTCTCTCCATGACTCTAGCATTACTCATCAAATATACTTATTATTATGTTTGAACCTCTTCTCAGACAGCATCTAGCTGGTATTACAGAAGGGTACTTTATATTATTATAATGACTTTATTTTAGAGCTCTATTATTTTATAGAAGTCTTTTGTTCCTGTTTTTGTGTGTGTGCTCTTTTCAATTTCCGATTATTCATATCATTCATTATTCAAAAGCAGATTTCAGATGTATGTGAAGTTCATTCAATCAACCTCGCAGTCAATGGGCAAATCCTTAACTAGACCTTTTAGCTTAGAACTGAATACAGTAAAGCTTGAGCTTGCCTTGATAACTTCAGGAAGCTCGTTATAGATTTTGGTCGCCGTATATATAAGTTCTTTTCTGATTCTGTTTGTTTTAGGTTGCTGTACTCGTAGTTTTTTTCTATTCCTCGTTCGATGGCTATGTATACTTATGTGTGTGTCTATTCGTATATTTGTTTTGATGAGTCCACCTGCAACTTTATGAATAAATTTAGATTTTTCAAGGTAAATCATTTGATTAATGCTTAGAGTTTTCGTATGTGCGTGTAAGGTGTTCGAAGGTGTTCTCCAAGGCATACTGACCAGGATTTTTAGGGCTCTATTAATCAATCTCGTCACCCTAATTCTTTCGGATTGAATGCACTGACTTCACGACAGTAATCCATATCTAATATGCGACGCTATATGTACATTGTAAATTGCAAGAGCTGTATCATTATTTAACCTAGGGCCTCTTCGCAATACACCTAATATTGGGTTGATTTTGGAAGCTATTTCGTCGACATGCCTGCTCCAGTTGAGTTTCTCATCAATATTTATACCTAGATATTTCACCTCCGTTACCCTTTCTATTTGCTTGGAGTTAATACTCAATATTGGATAAATCTCAGCCTTGTTTCGTTGTTTAAGCACCATGTATTTTGTTTTATCCTCATTGAGAGAAAGTTTGTTACCATTTGTCCAATTTGTTAATCTTACCATATCATCTTGTAGTTTGTTTTCCAACTCTTGCTCATTTTCTGCGTAATAAATCAAATTTGTATCATCAGCAAATATATGGTACTTCCCCTTTAGACCGGCAGATGAAATGTTTGTTATATACAACAAGTATAGTGTTAGTCCTATTATAGAACCTTGAGGTACACCCGTGCGTGCGAAATGGTAAGGAAGTGCTGAGTGTTCCATTTATCTTAGTTCTGACCTTTCGGCGTGATAAATAATCTTTGATTAGATCATTAGTTTTACCTCGCAGTCCTAGTTCATCCAAGATCTCCAGCAATATCTTATAGTCAACTGTACCGAAGGCTTTTCGTAGATCGATAAACACAACGCCCACATAAATACCCACGTCTAAGTATTCATTTATCATGTGCATTGATTCAGTTATGGCTGAGTCCGTATCACATTTCTCTTGAAATCCATATTGATTTTTATGAAATCCCCCTCTGGCAGAGATAAATTTTTTTAGTCTTGTATCTAATAGTTTTTCGTAGATTTTCCCTATTGTACTTAAGAGTGATTAATTAAATAAAACGAAACAAAGACCAAAACAGAATAAGTTCATTAGCCATCCCAACAGACAATAAGCTAGATAGAAGCTTGCCTAAGCCTATTGACATTCATTCAAATTGTCGAGAGCTTGGTCCTTAAATGCAACCACAAGAATTTGGAGAGCGAACCAGAAAGAAATTTATCAGCAAGTGTGTACACATATTTACATTATTTACATATCTCACATAACAAACAATAAGAGTTTGCGATAGCTTAGATAAAACATTGGCTTGTAAGATATATACACCGCAACGATCGCATATTGAAAGTGTGGGAGAATTAATGCTCTAACTAAATTGCTTCGGGCAGGCCGAAAGTTCAGTGTCTTCCTTGGGTTCAAATCTAAACTATTAGCATTACAATAATCAGACACCTTGGACAACAACGACGTTTCAAATTTAACGTGAAATACAACTAGTTTTGGCTATCTATTTGGGTTATTTCTCAAATACAGAATAAAACTTGTTTTGTATTTATCCACGAACTTTTTTAATGCTTTCATCCCTTATGGCTACTTAATTCTTTACTCGTTTCCCCTAGCCTTGTTTTTTGTCATCAAACTTAATTTGTGATTGATATGCTGATCAGCGATTTCTTATGTAGCCTGTTGAGATTATGCTTTTTCAACCTGTTCGACCAGTCATTCTTTGTACTGTGTGACAACATGACACTGACCTATAATACTAGATGGAGTCTGCATGGATATACACACCGTAATAATACTACTATTTCTAAAATAGTAGAAAACTATAAAAATTTTACTTTGCCGATCAATCAGGAAGAAAATTTTACTAGAACGGACTTAAAAATGCATTTTGAAGCCCGACACGTAAATCTGAACTCATTACTTGAAGCCACCCAACCAACAAAAAAGATTTTTTGTTCATAATATTTCATTTATTGCACGGGGATGGAATATCAAGAGAAATGAGGAAATAGAGAAATATGAACTTTTACTAGTAATAATAAATTAACATGGACATGGACACACACCAATGATTCACTCGCTGAAGTGCAATGACTTTAGGTAAACATGCAACATATTAATTGATTCTACGTGCATTGCGAGAATTTGTTCCGTAATAATAATTAAAATATTTATTCTAGATATTTGGATTGCAAAATGTGTTTTAGTATTTAAGGCAGTAGGAAATTCGTTTATCTAAAATTACTTTTACTTTTACGAAGATTAGGTAGGTACACAATGACTGATTTTCAAGAGCAAACATTAAACTCGGGAATTACAAAACAAACATTGTTATACACAAGTAATGAATGATATGACTAATTAATTGGTTAATTGACTAATTATATTCATTGTTCCAATTATGTAGTAAAAATTCTTTAAAAGATGCAAAATTTTCTCTCGAAGTCTCTGGAAATTTTACTTTCTATAATAACAGATGTAAAGATTAAGAAGATAAACGGTCAAAGCTAACTTCCACATATTTCTCTACAAGAGACGAACTCTATTTTGTACACATGTACATGTTTTCTTGACGCATCTAAATAGTTTTCGTACGGAATTCCAAGGGTGGCTACCTAACATCGGCGAGAGTGAGTTAAAAATAAACGATGAGTTAATGCAGCCAATTAACCCAAAACGTAGAAAAAATGACCTATTTTTTTTTTATTAATTTACTACAAATATTAATTAAATAGAGTACATTGTAAGTCACTTACCTGCATCCTTTGCCCGCTGTATTATTGAATCCAAGTCTCGACTATATTTCTTATTTGTTAAATTAGCACCAACATCGATCACAATTAAATTCTCGTAGCAATGCTTCATATCATCCAGATTATCAGCCATTTTCTACAGTTTTAGATGAAATAATGAACTTCAGCAAAAGATCCTTCTGTTACTTTAATTTATGGGAAGCACCTCAGATTTGATTTAAAATTTAACTAAAAAGTTCTAATGAAAACTAAAATTTTTGAGCCAGATGTAAAGTTACGGAACTACACAACTCATCCAGAGTTATGAAGAGTTTGATTTATTTTTTTGACATTCATCAAATACATAAACCCATTAATCTCCGAAAAATCTCCAAACTTCCAAACCCGCGCCACTTACTTCAATACTCTCCGTCGGCGTTGCAATGGTTTTTTCGACACTCACGCCACGAGTTTCTATTATAGGCCGTCATGCCACTGACTAGACTAGCAATGGACTGAGCGATTTGCTATTTCATGTGGCACAAATATTGTGTTTCTGTATATCACCCACTGACATGTATAATAGGGTCTGTCTACGTTAATGGCAATGCGGCTATGTGGGCTCACTTCTATATTACTGACTCTTTCGGTCTACGCACCATGTATCAATTGAGGAGAACTGTAAATAACGAATAAATAAATGGGTCTGTGGAAATAAATGTTTTTAAATTAATTATTTAGGGTTATTACGAATAAAATTGTTTTACCAAAGGAAATATATTCATAAGATATGAAGCAGAAATTCGAAACATTTTACTATAATCACTTTTCGAGCTGAGCACTTATTTTTTCATCTTGCCGCCAATGATTTTTTCAATGTTGGCACCGGCGTGACATAAGCAATTGAGCCCACATAAAATAGAAAGTTAAGCAGTCCATATTATATATGTCAGTGATATCATCGTTAGAGCACCCTTTAAAACTTTGACTGAACCAATCCCAAATTTTACACCCGAAAATGGAATTAAATTAAAAAAATATATTTTCTTGTGTCCAAGTGATATTTTAATCATTTATAAGGAATTAAACTCATTCCGACTTTAATTTTCAAAAGTTATTCTCAACTGAATCTTGCGAATGGGCAAGAGAGTCGGTGCATGGTAAACACTATCTTTACCTTATTCTTTCTGCCGTGATTGCATCTGCAGCCAACATAAAAACATCAAACGGCATAAGAAAACGTTTAGTAAGAAATATTTTGTGTTGGTAACTCCAACTCTGCCATAGGACGAAAGAGAAAACTGTAAAACTTGTGCCATTCTTTCCAATAGGAAAATGGCAAAAAGCTCATTAGTCAGTGCGTCGTAAACATATAGCTGTAAAGCCCAACCCAGACGAGAACTTTTTAGGGAAGGAAGGAATTTCCTTCCCTTGGCTTAGACGTGGCATAACAGTACTGTTGCTTCGCGTAGTTCCTTATATGATTACCGAAATTAATTGGCTGCGTGTTCAATTAAGTAACAGTTTTTGATATAAACAATTACTGTATCACAAATTCATAACACGTAATGATTATTAAATTATTATATAATCACCTCAAATCGCAAATAAACATCTGTACAGCCGTCCGATGTGAAATTTCAGAAATTTCGTAATTTCAAAATGGTCAGCATGCGTTAGGATTGGTATGAAGGCCGTACTCCCGATCGAACCTTGGTAGCACGGACTTTTCCTACCCCCGAATACTTCTCACCACTAAAAAGTGCCAATATCCTACCCGGTGCGGGCTATGGCTTACGCAGCACGCGCAAATTTGCGAACTTGTGCCTGTATCATGAATTCACAGCACGTAATGAGAATTTAGTTATTATAATATCACTACTTCAAATCGCAGTTAAACGACTGTAAAGCCATCTGATCAGAAATTTCACATGATTGGCTGCAGAAATGTAGTTGTCGCCGAACATGCTTACTCTTTCTACGTTTCGTAAGATACAAAAATTAATCGCAGCAATGCTCTTAGTTTGGTGCGATTTTTACCTTAAACGTCAACATTTTTGTGTGTTTACATTTGTAATTGGCTGTCACAGTTCCACAGGAATTTCGAAGTTTACTATAATATGTAAGTATTAATATTGTAACAACACTTAAAACGGGAAGTAAAAACAATTTAATTATTTTTACAGCAAACGAAGAAGTTATGACAGTGCCGCAGATGGGTGGCAGCAATGAAGAAGTGGAAACGAGTACGTGAATTGTATTCTGAGCAGCAACTTATGTGATAAAACAATGTGTTCTTTTCCTTTATATATTGTTAATATTATTAGCTGTAAGGAAGAACTGCCTGTTAATTTTTTTAATTAAAACCAAAAGTGGAAACTACTTCATGTTTTATTTATTTTATTTTTTCGTCTTTTACAACTGCTTCCATTGAAAGCTCTGAGCACCTTCATTCATCAAGAAATCGCTAAGTTAAATAAGTCAGCCACTCCAAGCATTTGGGGTGTTGCTGCTGCCACCTATCATATCAGATAGTCCTTCAGTTTCCTTCTGTTTGCTCACAGGGAAGCCAATTATGTAGCCATACTGCTGCTTTCAAAACTACCTCCACTTTAAAAACCGCTGTCAACCTTATGAACGTATCGCGCGATAAAAACCAGTCGCAAATAGAGATAGATCTATAAAAAGAGCAGGACGTCACCAAAATATCGCACTTATCGTATCGCGCTCGTGAACAGGGGTTAATTTGTCAAGAGCAGGAGACTATACATAGGAGTAAGTGAGATTGAAAGCTATTGCATAACTGTCAAACGGGCTTTTGTTTTGTGAGCAGATTTAGTCAACTTAAAATTCTTTTGTGAAATTTAACAAAAATACTGAATCAATTCTTTTCAAAACTATTTATCTTTGAACTTTATTTAGTACAAAGTTTTATAGAGCCACTAGTACCTGTTAAAATCTTCATATCAATTAAAAAACAAAAATTAAGTGTTCGGTCAGTGCTTTCAAATATAAATTGGATTATAAACCAGGGAAATCGTGTTTCAAGCAAGTGCACTATCTAAATTATCTTTTTTGTTAATAGACGCAGAGATTTATATAAATTAATTATGTGAATTGTTTCAAAATAAAGTAGAAAAAGAACATTTTTAACCACAGATGCTTCGCACAAAACCTTTGTTTACTTTTTGCAAATGGACAAGTTGTTTAGACTAGGGGTGGCGTGTAAATACATGTAAAAATGGACTACCAACGCAACCAGAAATTCTCACGCATAATCTGGTTTATCACCATTCCTGTTTACTCTATATTCTAAGCAATTCCCTTTCAGTTGGTATGCTGCTCGTGCTGCAAATCGAAACTTGGCATTTCGCTTTTTTCTCCCCTCGAATGTCTCACACCTGTAAAAAGGGCAAAGTGTACGCATAGCCCAAGGTATATAAAAGACAAGGTATTCTTATTAAAATGTTGACACATTGCAGCAGGTAGCCTGTTACGTAATTTTGTGACTAAATATATACATTTTTATAGGAAAGACAGAGAAAGGAGTGAGACTATTGACATCTTTGTACCGTGGTTTCCTATACATTTTTACGATAATTCGTCACTAATGGCAGAATGTGGTTCGTAATGGGAATAAATTGTATTATATAACTTGCGCCCACCATACGGAGATACTAGGTATTGTCATTACGAGCCACGTTCCGCCATTTGTGTCCGAATGTATAGGAAAGTACGGTACAGAAAACACAATACTCTTTATACTCTCTCTATCTTTTCAATAGAAATGTATATACGTCATAGGACGAAACACGTCACAGATCTAGTGTCAAAATTTTAATGAGAATAGCTTGCATTTTATATACCTTGCCTTGCCCCTAGCCAATCATTTACGCACAAACAGATTATAACACCATAAGGGAGAATTAGATTGCCACGGCAGCAGCAGCGACAGCGGCAGCAAATTGTTTTCATTGGTTGAACGCGATCAGCTGATTGAGAGAAAGCAACACGAACGTCCGTGCTGCCGAGTCATCCCAAATTCTAAATTTGCTGCCGCTGTCTTCATAGGCAGCGTGGATATGCTGTCATACGCATATAGAAATGTCAGTATATTCTGCTTGCTGTCTTGTGCCGCTGTCGTGCAATCTGATTCAGGCTATAGCTGCGTGCATTGCGTACTCGCGGCACTTTTTACTGGTAAGGAGTATTCGGGGGTAGGGAAAAGTCCGTGCTACCAAGCTGCGATCGAGAGAGCAGTGCTTTGAATTCATTGAACACGATTTTCTGCTCTAGAGTAACCTAGAGCAGCTCATTAAACAGCCCTAATAGGTACACTCAGCTCTTGTTATCTACAACTTATTTCTATTGTCATCTTTTAACAAATTTAAACTTAAAATTAGTATTGGATTGGGTCGTTTCCCATTTAAAAAGGTTGTAAATTAGAAAAGTGCGGTAGTGGGTTTTTTTTAAAGCGAAGAAAGTAGCAGCTTTGCTACTATTGTAGTAGGGGACAACTTCACGTGCCTCGTGTAATCGTCGCATTTGGTAACACCGTCACTGGGTGGTTGAGATATAGGGAGACTTGCACTTGAGATGAGGCTGTGCTGATATCATTTAGTGGCAAAAGCATTTTGACTGTTGGCAGAAGCAGGGTATATGTCATTCGAAAAACTAACATGTCTAATGTTGTTCAGTATATTGTTGTTAGAGGAGATTTATTTAAAGTTCTAAATTGGCCGATCGGCGCAGTAATTGCCCAATGTTGTCATGCAACCTCTGCAGTAAGTTATTTATTTCGTGATGATCTGGATACTGAAGCATATTTCAAAGATTTAGACAACATGCACAAAGTAGTGCTGGAGGTAAATATTTGAATCTTTTTCAGAACGAAAGGATATGCAATAATAGATAAGATGCATGCAAACTAATGAAATGTATCATTTAATAACATGTGTGCTCATAGAGAATTTTAGGATCTTGCTACAATGCTGAGCTACTATGTTTGCTAACTTTCACTAGATTATACTATATTCTAAGTGCCTATATCTGTACTTTTATCGTTTATTTTGCTACAATGTTAATGTACCATATAACTATCTATGATGTGCCCAGCGCTATGCGTGCCTTTGGCACGGGTACTCAAATAAATTGATGTTTATGATCCATTCTTAAGGCAGAAACATCCAAGCAAGCCTCAGGCACCCTTTGGCCTGGCCTCAAGCACCCTTTGGCCTGGCCTCAAGCACCCTTTGGCCTGGCCTCAAGCACCCTTTGGCCTGGCCTCAAGCACCCTTTGGCCTGGCCTCAAGCACCCTTTGGCCTGGCCTCAAGCACCCTTTGGCCTGGCCTCAAGCACCCTTTGGCCTGGCCTCAAGCACCCTTTGGCCTGGCCTCAAGCGCCCTTTGGCCTGGCCTCAAGCACCCTTTGGCCTGGCCTCAAGCTTCCTCGCAGCTCGCCTCAAGGCTTGCCTCAGAGAAATGAAATCAAAGTGACTGTGCTGTCTGTCATGTAATTTTGATAGTATTTGCGACAATTCCTTTACATTTTGGCAGAAATAATTTATTATCGGTTTTCAAAAATGTTGATTATGAATTTCAAGTGATTCTTATTTGCAAAATATCTCGAACAAAATTAAAAAAAATAAATCTGCTGACAAAAGTTGGCCTTAGAGAGAAAAATTTCCAACATTGAGTAAAGCGCGCTTTGCGGCTAGGCTTTGAGGTTAGCTCACTGACATAATAAGAATGGACTGAGCCATCATATCTAATTCCTATAGTCAAAAATGGCACAAATTTGTGCTAAAATCTATTTGTCTCTTTCAAGCTCAAAATGTACACTGAACTGTAACCAAATTTGGAAACAGTACGGCTGTATTAATTGGAATGCATTGGAATTGACATAAAAATTCAGACAAATATATTGTTTTTATACGTCTGTCTCTTACAAGCTCAAGGAAATTCGACAACAAATCTGCAGAGGAGCACATTTTTCAGTAATATTACAAATGAGTTTTTGGGTTAATTAAAACAAGTTTAACTTTCTAAATAATTTTAATTTAATGCAATACTATTTTATAAGATCTTTAGTGTTTCCAATCGACAAATAATAATTAATTATAAATCGGTGTGAAATTGTACGAAATAAAAGGTTATAATATAATTATGCCTGAAAAAGTTGGAAGCTGATCGCACTCAAGTAACAAACCATTTTTATTTTTCAGGCTCCAGATGAAGAGACACTGAGATCACTTTGTACCTCTTTGACAGAAAACTCTATTGCACATAAATTGTGGATTGAACAACCAGAGAATATACCTACATGTCTTGCGCTGAAACCATATCCCAAGGAAATAGTTCACAAATATGTAAAAAAACTTAAGTTAATGAAATAATAAAGTTATAAAATTGAACTTTGCATTTTCAATTTTAGGCCAGCAATAGTAGCTAAACCGACTAAGGTACCGCTGCAGGCTTTGAGGTAATTGGTGAAGGGCAGAGGATGGAAGAATTTCGTATATACAAAATTAAACTTAGAACCAAAGTCGAATTCTGGTGCCATGCAGAGTTTCTCTGCTGAGGTGTGCAAGTCTGGCCCATGTCGTGCCATGATGAGAATAGATTGATTTAAATTTTTTACGCTTAAAATAGTCTTAAGTATTATTGATGTCTTTATTTCACCTCACTTTTCATTATGTCGTTCAAAGCGTATTGTGAGCTATTTATACACAAATCTAAAAGGTCGATTCCATATTTTGAATTATATGATTTTCCTTAGCAGATACCAATCCTGGCAAAATATGGATTAGAAGTAGCCTTATATTTGCTCTTATTGTTTTATTGAAGATTGTATTGGGAGAAATATGAAGCTGATCGGTCAGAAAGGTGTAAATTACTCTAATATAATATTAACAAGTAAAAATGCTACAATTGGTCTAAGACAAATTTTTATGATACCCTATACAAATGCCCGTATGTAATTTCGTATGGTACATCTTTTAAAATGAGTTTCACACATATTTCTGAAAAGGTTTGGCGGACAGTATTTATTAGAGATGTGTCCTTCCGAGGAATTTCGGAGCCGGATCTGGACTCGGAACATCTAATTTGGACCCTATTCTGCGGAACTGTTCCATCGTTCCTTTCGTAATTCAATTCGAAGAAATGATGTAAGTTCAGCTGATTTTTTATTATGGAATTAAGAACTAACAACATAAGCTGTGTTCCATTGGGCTGTGTAAAGTACTTGCGAGCACTTTCCGAATGGAACGCAAGTTTGTGTTGTCAAGACACTGACATATAATAAGAATGGACTGAGCGTTCTTGCTTAAAAAATGGCACAAATATTGAACAGGCTGTGAAAACCCTTTATATCGTACAATTGCACACCGATTCCTAATTTATTATTATTTGTCGATTGGAAAAACTAAAGATGTTGTAAAATAGTTTTGCATTAAATTAAAATTATTTAGAAAGTTAAACTTGTTTTAATTAACCAAAAAACTCATTTGTAATATTACTGAAAAATGTGCTCCTCTGCAGATTTGTTGTCAAATTTCATTGAGCTTGTAAGAGATAGACGTATAAAAACAATATATTTGTCTGAATTTTTATGTCAATTCCAATTAATACAGCCGTACGGGTTCCAAAATTGGTTACAGTTCAGTGTACATTTTTAGCTTGAAAGAGACAAATAGATTTTAGCAAAAATTTGCGCCATTTTTAACTATAGGGATTAGATAGGATGGCTTAGTCCATTCTTATTATATGTCAGTGTTTGATATCTAGATATTCGGACTATCTAGATATCGATACCCCATGGCTGTCATATGCATTACTTGGAGGAAAAGACTAAGTAAAAGATTAATAAGTGTTTTTTTAATTGGTCGTCAGCTCATCACCATATTGCTACATTATTGCGGCAGACAAAAAAACCCAATTAGTAATAGATTAATTAAGGAAAAAATTGATTTGCGGAATTTTCTGAACTCGACCTGGTCCGAATGTTTTGATTGGAATATGAATAACCGCTTACTCACACCTTTATACATTTTTCAGCCAAAATATTTTCCTCTTTCAGGAGAGTCATTAGCGTTACTTTGTAATTACTCAAATTTCGGTTTCGATTGTTCCTAAAAGTATGTAAATATTTTGGTTTTATTTATAAGACGATTGTTTACCGAAGAAAAATGACATTGAAAATCATTTAAATTTTTTTCTGTTGCTTTTCTCACTTTATTCATCTAAGGATTTAAAAAATAAATATATTTTAAAAGTACTATATGTAATATTATATCGATAATCTTAAAGTAATATTTTTCCTAATTAAATTCTATATATGTATGTATATAGTTGTAAATTTTTACAGCACTTAAAAGTAAACATTAACGTAACAAAACTTTCCTTCGAATCTTTCCTTACGAATACCTACATACAACCTATCATTTATTACAATAAAATGTTAAATAAATAAGCTTCTCTTAAAAAGTACAATATTAGGTCGATTTGTAGATTTTTATTAGTAGATGCGTTTCTAGCAATTTCTGCGTTGCAATTTTGTTAATAGAAAATTTTGTAGTTTAGTTATAAAATTCATAAGGCACAAATTATGAAATAATTTCCTTTTTGAATTAAGCACATGTAACAGTATCCGTGTGAATATTCTTTCGAAAAAAGATGTGTTAAAAGGTATTACATAGTATATTATAAAATTTAATAACCATAATTTTGATCTAAGATTATTGTTATGGTTTCGTTTTATCTCCAGCCGAAGAATGTGGCACATATGAATATTATGTATACATTCATGCCATATTAGGTTTCTATGTACATATTTACATGGTAAGAAACTAAAATGCACATACATAATTCCCAAACCCAAAGAAGTAGGTACATAGATAGTTAATTTGGTATTTTTTCGAAATGGATGCCGATTTGAAATTCGAGTTGTTATGTTTGGCTCTGAATCTAAAACGGAATTCAATATAATATAGGTAGAAATTTAGGTGTACACAAGTCAAGGGGTCAGATATATTTTCTCACATTTGTTTGTATGTAGATAACATACATACGTGCATGTCCCAATATTTTGTAGACAGTTGAACTTCTCTAAAATGAGCTTCTTTAAGATGAACTTATCTATAATTTGAATTATTCATTTGGCAGAAGCTGTAAGGAATTTTTTGCCTTTAAAAACTGTTCGCTATCTTGAATTTCCATAACTTGTTTTTTCTATAGCTTGGGAAACACGTGACAAACCAACACTAACAAAGAGTAGTTCCATAAGATGGAATCGGGCATGGCCGTCTTTAGTCAAGTATGGGCCCTGGGCACTTTCGGCTATCGGAGCCCCTAACAGAAATTATTTTCTGAAATTCTTTGGGTTATGAACATGAATAATAACGTAAGGTATGTTAAGGCCCTTCGCGCACTGGAGATTTTTATCAGGTAACTGTTTTTTACACCACGATCAATTCCATAGGCTCTAATGTACATGCGCGCATGGAGTGACGTGACAGCAAAGTGACTTTTTGGTTCCTTCGGCAAGTAACTTTTGGGTGACGACGAAACTATCACTGCGTCTTCACGTTTATATTAATATGCACGCATTGGTAACATTTTTCTAGTCGCTGTCATTGTTTGGGAGACGTAATGAAGAAACTTACGCATCTTGTTTTTTTTAAAAATGGCTGCTGCAACGACAGTGTGACAGGAAGATTTAATAAAGAATGAAGCATGAACACAGGAAGTATAAATGACACCACCCCTATACAACAAAAACTTACAGGAATATTTTGATAGCAATTTGAAGATAAAAATGTCGGAAGAAATATCCATGAAAGTGTTTATAGACCTTAGAGCTATAGGAAGTCTCCTTTCGGGATCAATTGATGATCGCATATTGGTACTTTTGATAAGTTATAGCAGTTCTCAAAATCTGTAGTAAATCATCAAATCAAGGAATTTTTCAGGATAGAATCGTACTTCATTAGACAATAAGTGAAATTTTGTTATAAGAAGCCTTTCGCTCCGAATTGGAAGGACCCAATAGCGTTTCTTGCGTTGATATTTTCAATATCCTTATGACAAATATACATATCACATATGTCTCTTCGAAATGTATATTGATGAATTCGGCTAGTGTCAAAATGGATTATGAAGGCTAAAACGGAAATAAATAATAGTAGGCAATTACCAGATGGAAAATTTAGTTAAGGTTATAATTTTTCATCGCGGTACTGAAAATCGTAAACTAGAGTTAAGACTCGTTGGCCCAGTATGCAATTTTATTAACGTATATTTTACTATTTTTTTACTTAATAAATAGTATAACGATGAGTACTGTTTTAGGTATATTTGAATACGTAATTATTAATTTATTGATATTTTTTTATAAAAATAAAATATTTATGAGAAATTATAAAATTCTAATGAATTTTACATCTTTTGCATTGTGGTTGTTCTTCTTCTTCATCAATAAGATTTTGAAATTCCGAAGGATCTTCGAGATTATCGACGTCTTCGAGCTTCTCGATTTCAATATAAAGACTCTTTGCTAACTCTTTATCAATAATTTCTTCCAAATCAATTACGTCTTCAAATATTTCTTTATTTCTATATGAACAGTTTTCATTACAATTACTGCATAAATTGGTACATTTTAAGTCGGGTTTTTGGCAGCCACATCTTTGTTTATTACAACCACTTTTACAGCAGCTAATACTTTTAAATAATTTTTCGGGAATTAATTCTAAACTGTCTGGGATATATTTGGGCATCAGTCTATCTACATAGATATTCGTTCCAGCCCCATTGCATAGCTTTTTTGTTATCGAGCCCGTTGGCCAAATTTGCAATTGGTAATAAACTCTATAGGAGTGTTGTGCCTTACTACATCAACTTGTCTTGTGTCTTACTACATAAACTTATTTGACAAAAGAACAATACTATTGAAGAAATTTCAAATAAATTTTTTAATTAGTTCGAAGCTATTAGGAATGGAACTATTTGGAATAACTGGAGCCCTCGCTTGACGGCTTCTTCATCAGATATAAATTACATGATCTATATTGACGTGGATGACAAAATTGAAATAACTGACTATCCGGACGAAAGTGATATTTTGGACAGTATTCGCTGTAATGTTGAAGAACCGGATTCTTATGATGAGAGTGATGTACGAGAAGTAGTGATGTCAAAACCAACACTAAACGAAAGTGCGCTTTCTGTATTTCACGTTGTATTAGAATCAGAGGAAGCTGCCCAGATTATTTTCGAATCTATGCTCACCAGTTAGAAATTGTATTCTTGAATCTCATTAGTCATATAGAAAGGCAGCAAGATTGCATGGATTATATCGCAATGCTGAAAGGATATGTGGATAAAATTAAGGCTACCTAAAATTTATTTTTCTTCTTCTTGAGTATTTGAAATTTATTATGAAAATATATTTCGGATTGACCTCTTTGGAAGTTGAAAAATTTGCGTTCGAGTGTGTCAAACAGTTGCAGTTAACAAATGCACCATTATGCAAGAAATAGAAGTGACAGGAGAATCCTGCTGGATAATTAAACGAAAAAATCTTCCATTATCCATTCGCTCAGAGGAAGCTCGGATCAGTCTCGGAAAGTAATAGAGAAAGTTTTCTAAGTTTTATGAAAAGTTTGAGTTCAACCGAGACAAGCATTAAGGTGATGCTTGTGATATTTGGAATTTTTACAATACAGGAGTATAAGATATATCTAACATGTTCAGCGATCAAAACAGGTTGATGGTTAAATTTTAAGTGAAAGTGGAGACCTTGTGCTGATGTTTTGTAGTACTAAACACTATTGAAAGCTCTGTTCTTTCAATGCTAAAATGTTAATTTTTCTTTGCAGAAGGTATCATGACCACTTTATTCAAGATTGACTACCTGGATATATAGATGCGAATGCGAGTAACATTTCCGCATGGATGATTGCAAATGAATTCTTTAAATTCGGGAAGTACTCATCAAATAAGCGAGACCAAATCGAGAAAGGAGTTTATTACTTTTGGACTCACCTTAATGTTTGAACTCTCAATTTAGCGAAGAGCCAAGAGCTGTAAATGCAGTCCAATTCGTAGGAGATGAAATTCCTGAAGCTATAAAAATGAAGTTGAAAATGTGGGATATGAAGTTCCGCAAGTTTAAAGGGGAGTGAGAAGGGAAATTAATAATGTTGTTAAAGAAAACCGAAAAATTGGATTTTCTCTCGCAGTGATATGGTGGATGAAAAGTATTTATTTCGAATTATGCACAATAAGATTAAGATAATTCTTAATTTTCATTTCAAACCATGCATTAATCTCACGAATTCATATCGCATTGGGTAAATTGTACACTGATCATCATTTTCTTTGCAGCACATTATGACGGCGAACTGTGCCTGAGTATTGTCTTTCTCTACATACGGTACCTTATGTAGAATATAATAGCGATAAGAAACTTGTTTAGGGATAGCTTTTAATTATTATTTAAGTCTTGTTATTTTCATGAAATAAGTTCACTTATTACACTGTGTTATAGCGTACAAAGCCTTTTTCTTGTGGATCTCTTGGTGAAGCTGCCAAGAGCGCTATTTTCAAAAATCATCCTCTGTGCATAGGTATTGAACCTATTGCAGTTTTCAACCTGTTACAAGGTAAGGCTAATTATCCGAAAATCATAGTAGTGTTCCATCGTTCACTTAAAATTATCGCAGATTTCTATATAGTGCATAGGTGCACTACCTCAACAGTCACAAGGTACATAGAAACTTGGTGACACCTGCTATTGCTCTACGAAGCTCCACGGGCTACGAATAATACAATTCGTCGCGATATAAACAAATAGAATGAAAAACCGAATTTTTACAGGCACTTCGGAAAAAAAGCTGCATAAAAACGATAGGAAAGACCTCACTTAAGAAAAAATATTGTGTCTTCAAAAGACTTAAAAAATATGAAAAATTTAAAAATCATTTCAAATTTGTTTGTAACGATTTATCCTCTAATAGCAAAGCTGGCAAAGAGTAGCTGAAGTGTGTTTCTTGCGAAATTTATAGGTGTATCAATTTAAAAAAAAAATTAATCTCTTTTAATGATGATTGCTAATTTAACACGATAAAAGTTAATTTGTTAATAGAAAAGGGTTTTGTTTTCCACTAATATTATTGTTCCATCTCTGTTCTTCCGAGTTATTTGAATTGAAAAGAAAAATAAAGAAATAGTAAAAGTCATCAATCTGCCCGGTTTCTCCTAATGCGCATGTGAGTGTCAAAACTGTATGTACTTAATCAAAAAATTCCAAACAAACATTTTTAAGACAACTGCCGCAATTTTTAAATTTTCAAATTAAGTGAGCAGAAATCTAGGAAAGTTGATTTAAATTCACTTCAGTTTACACCTAGAGAACAAGAATACTTTTAAAAATGGGTTGTTTTTATGTAAACAAATCTATCAGCGAAAGAATAAATTTAGAGGAATACCGCACAGCTGACCTAGTTATGTATCAGGAAAAGTTTGTTGCGGGACAAATGTTTGATTATACTGAACGGCTTTAATTGCTACTAGTTCGTGGTCGAGGGTTGAGAGGAGGGACAGCTTCGAGAGTGCCCCGCATAGGGCAGCCAACTAATATAAGAGATACTCTGGATTACGATGAAATGGAGATTGTTTTTTTTTTGGATTGCTCTAAATGTTTCGATAGAAGAATGATTCCAGCGTATATGTAATTGCTTTCTCAACAGGTCAAGGTTAATATTGAACTCTCTACTGTAAAAGAGCAGGAATAAATTTTACGGTAATTTTTGTTTACCTCATACATAAATTATTTGCCCCGAGTGACTAGTGATGTCGTCAGCATACACTTATGTTCGGGTGATGGACATGTTTGATGATCTGATGCAATTTATTTATGATCAATTAAAAAATCAAATTCGTGATGATAAAACATTTTCAAATTTTAGTCTCAACGATGCGAAGAAAAAACAAAAGAACTTGATTTATAATTATTTAAGAAAAAACCCTCAGCAGTGAATAGTGAAAATTTTAAAAGTTTAAGCTTTTAAATTTATGTAATATAAATTTATGTGTATAGTATTAAAATAAAAACAGAAATATTAAGTACCTATTGAGTTAAGAAATAAATTGTATGGTTCCAGGTTGGTTTTGTAGTTTGATTCACGAAAATTGTAAATAACTCGTAAACAGTTTTTCGATAAGGCTGTTAAATTAAAGAGGACATTGCGTTTCACAGCTTCAGTATAAAAAAACTAAAAAAAAGGATGTTACGATGAAAATAACCGTATGTAATCCGAAATTTCAAATTATAAGTAGTTGTAAGTATGGAGAGAAGGCCTCACTGTGGAACGATGTATGAAAGATAGCCGTGAGTAATACAATTTGCAAGTTAATAGGTGTACAATATAAACCGATCACAAAATTTTTGTCATCCTGTATCTCTGAAATCGCTGGAGATGCCTCTCTGCTATACATATATTTTTTTTCTCTGAGTACTACCACATGTTTTAGTATTACTTTTTCAATCTGAATTGAATATTAAAAATGTTATCGTACTTTGTAATGAACTATAAATATTTCCTGTTGAATATTCAAAGATAACTTTTAATGTAAATATATTATCTCTTCACTTTTGTAGGATTTAATAACATGGAAAACATTCTTCTCATTTACATCACTTATAGGTTTTGCATCATTATAACACATTTATTGCTAGGTCACTTTATTATGTAATACGGCGGTCACTTGTATTTAAGATTTTAGAAATATAACGGATAGAGTCAATTTCTTTTTTCTTTTATGAGGATTATACAGGTGCTCTTTCAAAAGTATTTTTGTTTGTGTTTGATCCATATTAAAACAATAAATAATATGTTAAGCATTTATGAGTATTATTTAAATTTTTCTAATTCTATTAATAATTCTTTTCATTTATTTATATATTTATACAATTGCGTCCTAACCCTATTTGATTTTGTAATATGTAGGTATGTACATGAAACTTGAAAATTTCCGTTTACATTTTTAATGTTAGGATTTACGAAATTTTAAAATTAAAAATAAGATAGAAAAAGAAATAAGTATAACTAAAACATTCGACATATCTAATCAATATTTAGCATTTACATAAATTTGAGTAGATGAATTTCATTATTACAATTAAATATTATAAATATATTTGACAAATTGTTTAATTCACTTCCAGCAGTTGCTAAAATACGCATCTAATGTTTTTAATTTTATATAAAAATATTGAACCGTTTTGACACTTTTTTTTAAATTATATATTTTACAAAGTCTTTAGTTTTGTGACTGAGGTGTTTTGATTTCGTTTTTTTATCACTGAGTTTATTCCTTAATTTCTTAAGTTTTGAAGTTCTTCCAACCAGTCTAGAACTTTTTCCTGTAAAAATATCATTATAACAATAATAATAAAAATATAATAATTCTTAACGTTTTGACCCATTTCTGTGTAAATATTCAAACTGTAATTGAATTTAAATTTTCTTTATTTCTTTTTATTAGTTAATTTATTTTAATTGGAATTGTTAAAGCATACATACATAAGTATATATGTAGGTACATATGAATGTATGTGTACTGATACATGATAAAAGTTAAAAGTTTTAAAATTAGAAAGAGGTTATTGATCCAAGACAATTTTTGGCGATAGGTATTAAATATAATTAACGATACTAACGATGAATGTTCAAAATTTTTAAATATAGCCACCCCTCTGTTTTACAAAAATGTAGGTACTATGTAACTATGTGCAACACCCAGCATTGAAGTTTTCTAGCACTGCAGCATTGAAAATGTTTATAGTAGAAGTGCAATACTAGGCTTGCACTGAAATTCCCTACTTTGCACTGGATATTTTCTCAGTGTTTCAAATACATATTGAAGTTGACTTGTTATCTGTTCTAGCAAAGTGTTCTGTTGCGATTATTTGTGAAATTCTTGAGTTAAATGAATTAAAATATTTTGCATAAGTTCAAGAAGGAATTTGTTTCTATATATAAAAAAAGAATATTTATTATGTTTGAGAGTTCCGTATATATAATACATATGTACTCAAATACAAGGAATATGACAGAAATATGTTCGATGGGCTTCAGTGCTTCACTGCCAAAAAAAGTGCAACACTGATTTGTTCCCATCCAAATCTACATTAGATCATTAAAGTAGTTTACGGCATTTCTTTCTGGAACGAATCAACACAAAATTACCAAAATTATTGAAACTATGCATAAAAAAATCATGTTTATCTAAAAACCGGTTGTATGTAGGTGGGTACTTGCGTCGGATTAAATGAAAGGTCACATTCTGAGGTTTCCAAATCTTGCAAGAAAATGTATCGGTTATTAAGCATATTGGCGGGAAAAACGTTAATATTTAAAAAATGAGGATTTTTTCTACTTTTCACTAACCTCCTTAGGGGGGGGGGGCAGGCAGGCGGTGCCGTTGTTTAGTTTCTTGAACCTGACATGGGTATTGGTGTATTCACTTGTAAGGCACACTACTGCCTTCCAGGCTGAGGTCCTCTCCATCGCAATGGCAGCGAAGATAGCCCTTGATATGAAAATAAAGGGAAAGAAGATTGCTATCCTCTCGGATAGTCAGCTAGCCTTGATGGCTCTGAGTGGCCTTCGGATAACATCTAAGTTACTGGGGGACTGTAGAACGTTTTTAGATAAGTTGCATATTCACAGCAAGGTGCCCTTACAGTGGGTACATGGAGTGGAGAATGAGAGGGATGACCTGGTAGCTTGGATCCTTCTTCCTTCCTTGGACTGGAATAAGCCGTAAGCGTTGTCATATCATTAAAAGGATATAAAGGTTTTGGTTTTTTCTTGTTAGCAGGTTAGCACAATTGGCCGCCATGCCCTACGTGCTTGGGTATTTCGTCTCCTGCATTTAAAATAAAAAAAAAGACACTACATCAGTAAAACCTTTTAAAAGAAGAAGGGTAAACAGCAGCGATGTCTCTAATATCGTGGAAGAAATTCACTTACGTTTTCAAACACACAAGAAAATTACAGGGATATAAAATTTCAACTACAAAGAAAAACTGGACCTGACTGGAACTGAAGTATTCTTGAATTTAAATATCTAAGATACACATATAAGTTAAATATTAGGATAATTAGTAAAACGCTGAAATTTTAAACCATCTATATTGCACGTGTATGTTTAAAGGCTTCTGATTTATGGTTGTGGTTTATTTTGTTGATTAAAGATAAAAAAAATTCTGTTTAAAATTTTACTTTTGATTTTCTTACCAAATGTACAGGTGTAGAAAAAATTATTTTGGTCTTGTATGAGTATGTCCGTTCGGCATGAGATTTTATGTTAATATTTTACTATTAACTATGCATTTTTGTATGTAAAGGACAGCCAGGAATCTTATCTTAAAAATATTGATGGTAATGATCTCTTTCCACTCTCCTAAGCGAAAGCAATTTCGCAAATGAACCGCCGCGTATCCCGTCATATCACTGAATTTGATATTATTCAAATATAAAAAAAAAAAATTAATTTTTTATAAATTTTGTATAGAAGAGTATGTAGTACAGTACAGTAACATACGTACTTCATTGGATAATTTTCCAACATCAGTAAAGTCAAGTATTTTGCTCACGAAAATAGGGAAAAAAATAATTTATTCACAGCTTTTCTATAGTGCATAATCTTTAAATATTATATGAAAACTTACCTACCGAGGTTCTCTGGGTACATTTTAACTTATAACGAAGATCATGTTGTTAAAATGGTAAAAATTATTTTTTTCCATTACAGTTTGAATATTTAAATATTTTAGGTGCATACAGAAAAGTACCAGTGTTATTAATAAAATGATTGTTACAATTACATATACAGCATTAGTAAATAATATTGCTGCCTGAAAATTTGTTGTGTAAGAAACGCGTGTAGATGCAAAAGTGTAGTATAGTAGAGGTAGTGAAATTAAGCCGAATACCTTTGTATCATACATACACAGCTACAGTGCAAATCTCTTATATGTTGAGTGTGTAGATCTAATTCTATTATCAGTTTGATATTAGAAGTATGTACTGAGCCAAGTTTATGGAGTTAATGTAGAATCTCTCTTTGATATTGGCCTTTGGTAATGTCTTGCTTGCGGAATGAATTTGTGACATTTAATCTATATGATGTAAATTATCCTGATAATCATCATATTCCTCTTCGACGTCACTAGGATCCTCTTCTTCGTCTTCATGCTCGTATTCACTATCATTTTCAGGTCCAGTCACATCGGGCAGGTAGTCTTTATGAATAGGAGTTGATATGACAGCCTCCTGAATTGTGTTAATTTGTTAATAATTGAAAGTATTAGAAAAATAGAAAAAAACAACAACAACAACAAAACCAAAAGAAAACTTAGTCTATATAATATAGGTATACAGTTAGATGTGAAATCGGAAAATTATGAAGATAAAATTGAAATGACTTCATTATTATAAGCTGACTAAAATAGATGAGGCTATCGGGAGATTTTCACTGAATACAGACAGGTTGAACTGAAAATAAAAACTGTAATTTTTTTAAATAAGAGGAAATAAATGTTAATAAGTGACTACGGTTTCATATTTAATATTATAAGTTTGACAGCTGATATGTGTGCTTTATTCACAACGGCATTCACAGAAAATTTATAGAAAGTTGAGACATTTTCTGAATATGACGGCTCCGTGAAATAACGCCCAATGAAATAAAGTCCAAAAGCGATAAGTGAAATGAGACCCAAAAGTTCCATATAAATTTCAACGTGTCAAATGTAAAATAATTACCAACATTTTTGGATTTTATTTCACTTATCGGTTTTGGGCGTTATTTGATAATGATATACAATCCAAAATTCGTAAATCAAATAAAGCCCAAGAAACAAAAGTGATCCTGATGAAACAATGCCTAAAAATCATTTTAGCAAATGAAGGAAATATTTCCCAACGATGTGTGTAAAGTAAGAACGCCTCGTGTGGATAGGGGGGGGGGGGGGATGAGCCTTCAAGCGGCGCTTTCTCGTGTTGGGGCGGCGCGTTTTCGAATTGGGTGAACGGGGAGGGGGCATCGGCAAAGGGTACCTGAAAAATATTAATGCGCAAGCGCCCTGCACCACTTGCCCCCTCCCGCGCCAGCCCAGCGAGACGCGTTCCTTAACAATATTTTGGGCTTTATTTCATTTGCTTGTTCTTTTGATCTCAATTTTGAGCTTTGGTTCACTTTTTTTATTTCATATCTGTTTTCGGGCCTTATTTCATTAGGAAATAAGACCAAAACTTTTAGGGTCTTATTTCACTTATCGCTTTTGGGCGTTATTTCCCGGAGCCGAATATGACATCAAACTTTATGCGAAACGTTGATATAATGTTTTCTTGTTGTGAAAAAAACGAGATTAAAGTTTTGATGTCATTATTTAATTCATAGAATGTGATCGCCAATAACAAGGGATTTTTAATGAAATAAGTTAGAATTTGGTTATTCCTAAAATAGCAATTATTTTGCATATGGAAATGGTAGTCACCAGAATAATTTGTTTTTCTGAATAATTTTTTATACGACTTTCTGCCAAATTATACCATCTATTTTGTGTGAGATAAAAGAACAAAAGATCATAATCATTCATCCGGTATTTCATAGATGAAGGACCAGAGCAAATAAAACTCACTGAAAACAGTTAAAAGATCGTAATTTAGTGCACGATCTGTTTTTATATGAAATAATACGCCTGCAAAAAGTCGTTATGCAGTCTTCGACTTTATATTGTTGCGAGCGTGGCCTTTGATTCGTTATTTAAAATACAATATTAAATAATTAATATATAAGTTCTTTATTACACTTAAATCATATAAAGTTCACAAACATTCATTTAATCAACTCAACTCTAATTATCGCTAACACTGTACTTTCAATTATCGCAATCTAATTACATATACTTTCGCTTCTTTATTACTTTCACTTGTTAACACTGCAACGTCTAAGACAAGACTCTTTTTCTGGCGATGACAACTGTTATATTTATACCCTAGAAACGCTCTGGATTATTCTGGAGTGTTCTATTCCAAAAGCTTGTTGACTATTCTATTTATTCTATTCCTGAACTTTCCTGTAATAATAATCGATTCTCCGAACCTGAAGTCGTTTACTCTCCATTGCCAGTAGATGTCACCAGTTGTCTCTTTCTATTGCACGTAACACTACCCCCTTCTTAAATTTGTTCGTCCCGAACAACAGGTGGTCTACGGTCTTGATGCTCGTAGTATTGACACAAGCGGTCCAAATGAACAATTTTGTGCTTGCCTCTTGTGCCACGCTGAATCCTGTATACCACGTCATTAATTCTAGTTACTACTGAATACGGTCCTTCCCAGTGTTGTTGCAATTTTGGAGAACGTCCCTTACGTCGTTTCGGGTTGTACAGCCAAACAAGATCACCTTCGTTAAATCCTGCGGAATTAGCACGTAAGTCATAGCGGGTCTTCAACCGATCAGTATTTGTTGCTAATTTCGTCCTCGTGGCCTCGTGTACATCAGCTAATTGTTGTTTGAGCTCCGATACGTAGTCTTCTGGTAACTTTTGTTCACCTCTGGGGGTACCGAATTTGGGGTCGCTAGGTAAACGCATCTCTCTTCCGAATATGACTTTAGCTGGGGTTTGTCCGGTAGTACTATGAACGGCTGATCTATAAATCATTAGGAATACAAGAATATGTCGATCCCAATCGCGTTGATGATAGTCGACTACTTTCTTTAGATGCTCGATCAATGTTCTGTTGAAGCGCTCTACCATACCATCAGATTGTGGGTGTAGAGGAGTTGTTCCAGTTTTTCTTATTCCCAACATTTTACACATCTCCTGGAAAGTCCGCGATTCGAAGTTCCGTCCTTGGTCCGAATGAAGTTCGTGAGGCACACCAAACCTACTGACCCAATTCGTTATTATTTGTTCCGCAACTGTGCTTGCCTCTTGATTAGGAATTGCATAAGCTTCAGGCCATTTACTGAAATAGTCAATGGCAACTAATATATAACGGTTACCGCCATCCGTTTCTGGAAAAGGTCCAGCGATGTCTATAGCCATCCTTTCAAAGGGGGCTCCGACATTATACTTATGCATTTCTCCTCTGCTTCTCTGTTGCGGCCCTTTGCAAGCAGCACAGAGAGTGCATCTGCGGCACCACTCCTCCACATCTTCTCGCATATGTAGCCAATAAAACTTTTCTCGTATTTTGGAAATGGTTTTGTTCACTCCCAGATGTCCTCCGGAGGTTCCACCGTGCATTTCTTCTAGAACGTCTTTGATGCCGTTTGATGCCGGCACAACTATCTGCATTCGGAAAGATTCGCCATTAGGTGCTTCCCACTTGCGTTTTAATATACCACATTCAACATGAAGAGAGTTGCATTGAGCCCAGTAACTTTTCAGCTTCTCACTCCGTTCCGAAATATCCTTCCAGTCTGGTCTTTCCATATCTTCTTTCCAAGCAAGAATAGGTGAAATGTCCGGATCTTCTCGTTGTGCTGTTCGCAGGTCCTCGTTGTCCCAACCTGTAGATGGCTCCACGGTTACCAACTGTATAGTTGCTGTTGTTTCTTTTTCTTCTATCTGGGCGCAATGTTTGCATTCAAGTTTACATGGACGTCGTGAAAGGGCGTCTGCATTTCCATGGATACGACCTCTTCGGTGTTGTATTTCAAAATCATAAGCCTGGAGTCGATTATCCATCTCGCCACTTGTCCCTCAGGATTCTTAAACTGCAGAAGCCATTTAAGTGCTGCATGGTCGGTGCGAAGGATGAATTTCTGCCCATAGAGATATTTATGAAAATGCTTTGTTGAACTTACAATGGCAAGTAGCTCCTTTCTTGTAGCACAATAATTTTTCTCTGACTTTGAAAGTGCTTTGCTATAGTAAGCTACTGGAACTTCTTGACCATTCTCCTCCTGCGAAAGCACTGCACCAATACCTTCATTGCTGGCATCCGTGTTTAATATAAATGTTTTTCCCAGCTTTGGATAGTGAAGTACTGGAGCTTCACAGAGCTGTTGCTTCAAATTTTCAAAACTTTCGTTGCATTTATCCGACCATATGAACGGCTTTCCCTTTTCGGTAAGTTGATGTAGGCTTCTTGCTATATCTGCAAAACCTTTCACGAATCGCCTGTAGTAGGTAGCTAAACCAAGAAAACTCCATAATTGATGTTTGTCCTTTGGAACTGGCCAATTTTTGACGGCTTCGATCTTCTCGGGATCGGTTCTCACTCCTTGTGATGAAACTATGTGCCCTAAATATTTAACTTCATTTTTGAATAGAGCACATTTACTCGCACTGAGCTTCAATTTTGCATCTTTGAAGTACGTCCCGTAAGTTGTTTTTATGTTCCATGAATGTCCTTCCGATTACTATTATGTCATCCAAATAGACAAGACATGTTTTCCAGGTTAAACAACGTAGAACACATGCCATTAGTCGTTCGAATGTGGCTGGAGCATTACATAACCCAAATGGCATTACTTTGAATTGCCATAAGCGACTGCCAACTGAGAAAGCAGTTTTCTCTCGGTCCTCGGGATGTATTTCCACTTGCCAGTAACCACTCTTTAAGTCCAGCGTGGAAAACCATTGCGCTCCGGAAAGGGTATCCAATGTGTCATCAATCCTTGGTAATGGATAGCTATCTTTTCTCGTCACGTTATTTAGTTGGCGGTAGTCTACACAGAATCGGGTGCTGCCATCCTTCTTCCTAACCAGAACAACCGGCGATGTCCAAGGGCTGTTAGATTCCTCTATGATGCCTTGTTTCTTCATGGAGTTCATCATGTCTGCAACTTCTGGTTGTTTGGCTAATGGCAATCTTCGTGGTGTCTGTCGAATAGGCCTGGAATCTCCTGTATCGATCCGATGCTGGACAAGATTTGTTTTACCATAGTCATATCATTTATTGCAAATAATTCCGAAAATTCATCGATCACCTCTTTGGCATCGTTGTGTTGTTGTTCACTTAAGGCACTGGACGAAAGAAGTTTCTGAACCTGTTGGGTAGTAGCTGGTATAGGTTTTGGTTCATTGACATTGATACAATTATCCAAATTGACGATTTGGTAAATGGGTTCACAATTTCCAATTATAGCACCTTCTTTTAGTTGTACCTCATTTTCGGATGTGTTAAGCACTCTGACTGGAATTAATGTTGCACCTTCTGCCTTCACTAAAGTCTTGCCAACGATGATGTTCGATGTAACTTTTGTGGGGTTAGGCTCCACCAGATAGAATCGGCCGGTCCCGATGTCATCAGTAAGCTTTGTCCATATTAGTGTCTCGGAGCATGGCGAAAGAGTAATATTTTCGCAAACCATCGTCCTTACTTTCGCAGGATGATCTGCTTCTTCTCCTAGTTTCATAGGAATTTCTATATTCCCATATTTGAGAATCCGCTCTCCGACATTCAGATTTATTTTGTATGTGGTCATGAAGTCTATTCCAAGAACGCATTCATCCATTATATCTGAAACCAGGAAAGTGTGAGGAAATAGTAGTTCGCCTAGTTGAACATCTAAAGTTATTTCTCCAAACACCTGTGCTGCTGCTCCAGTTGCTGTTCTTAGTAGATATTTGGAGGTGTTGTGAAGCCATTTGTTCTTAACAAGATCTGCTCTAATAATTGATCTTGAAGCTCCAGTATCGATAGTAACTGCGCAGTCACTTTTTTCCTACACTTCCATATATAACAAGACTGCTATTATTTCTCTGTAACTGACTTACTTGGATGATGACTTCGGGGCTGTCGATTCCACCAACCAACTTCTGCCCCACGAAGTTGGTTTTTACTAGTTTTCCGACTGCTCAAGAGGAGAGACGATGCGACTAGTCGCTGCTTGATATCTAGTCTCTCCACGAATTGCTTGTTCCCTGGCTCGACATCTTTGGCATTCTTCTTTCCCCTCTTCTTCTGCTGATTCCACTCGTTGACGTTTTCTGCAGTCTCTTTGAAGGTGCCCTGGTCTATTACAATTCCAGCATCGAAGGACACCACGTGAAGGCGGGCTCTGTGATGATTGCACTCTGTTACAAGTACATTCTTCCACTGAAATTTCTCTCACTCGTACTGCACTCCGTGAAGCTTGTCTGGCGGATTCATACGCTAATGCATAGGCTAGTGCTTCTGCTGTTGATTTCTTTCCTGCTAGCCTTAATGATTGTTGTAAATTTTGATCTGTAATAGCGTTCACAAATGCCTCCGTCGTCACTTCATTGAGAAAATCTGCATTCACGCTGGAGTATGACAGATGCGCTAATCTTTCTACATCTGCCTGCAGTTGTTGTAGTGATTCGCCATGTTTTCGAATCCTGTAGGCGATATACTTGCTGCATGTGCTCATCTCCGTAACGTAATTCTATCGCCTGTACTAATGAAGAGTAATTACGTTGATTTTCAATCGGTACAGTTTGTAAGAGTGCTGACGCAGGACCTCGAAGTGCTAACACAAGACCTATAGCTCTGTCTTCATCATTCCATCCATTTACCTCAGAAGCTGTCTCGAATTGTCTCTTGAAGATATGCCACGAATTTTGTCCATCAAATATGGGAGGTTTCATTCTACATGCACCGGATATTTCAGTTGCTACGCTTAGAGGCTGCCGATGCTTTATTCTTTCCAGATCTGATTTAAAACTGTCAAGCTGCTCGGTGACTTTTTGTTGAGCTTCCGCCACTTCCTGCTCGATTCTTCAATTTTCAAACTTTGTTCGTCTAATGAGTTTTTCAGGAAAGTCTTCTGTTCCGCCAAACGAGTTTCTAGACAATTCTCCAGAGAGATCTTTTGTTCGCCCAAACGGGTTTCCTGAGATTTCTTTTGTTCCTCAAAATCAATCTTTTGTTCATCAAAACGGGCTTCCATAGATTTCTTTTGTTCCTCGAGAGATTCTTTTGTTCGTCAAGAGAATTCTTTTGTTCGACCATAGATTTCTTCTGTTCATCTAAACGTGATTCCAGAGAATTCTTTTGTTTCTCTAAAGAATTGCTTGTTTCCTCAAAAGCATTTTTCATCTGCAGAGCTAATGAAAGCTCCAATTTACTCATTAAAGTGCTCAAAACTTGTTCCATGTTCAACACAGACTTTTCTTTAATAATAATCGATTCTCCGAACCTGAAGTCGTTTACTCTCCATTGCCAGTAGATGTCACCAGTTGTCTCTTTCTATTGCACGTAACAATATAGTAAACTGAAGCCCAAGACGGCAAATAGTTTTTTGCTTATTTTTGCTTATTGGTCCAGTACTAGTTAAAACAAACGAAAAATACGACACGTTTTCTTACGAGCATCCCATCATAAATTTAAACATCCACAATCAGGGGTTGAAAAATTCGTGGAGATTGTCGTTGTGCAATGAATTTTTCAAGAGATAAATTTATGCAAACCTCCTTTTTGTGTATATTTTTAGCTTCTGCTGCGGAAAGTGATATGAATTTTAATCCTCGGAAAAGGAAAAGAACAATGAGAGTGATATAGTTTGTTAAAAAAAAGAAACTTGGAAACTTGCTGGTCCAAGTATTCGGCTTAGTCAAACCCAACGTAGTGCTGACCTTGCAAAAATAACCTTTGCTAGGCTTGCAATGTCCGGCCGGCCGGATATAAATTCCGGAATAAACTTGATTATATTGTCATGTTACTGAAAAAGAAGCATTTAAGTTGGAGTATGGTATGTCCTTAAACTTTTTGCGTTTTACCACATTAAGCCAAAGGTATTAGTTTGGGCTTTCAGTAAATTAATTTTTTTAAAAGGTTCACAGATAAAAGTGTTCCTGTATCCAAATTAACAAAGCTAAAGTGCAATAATTCTGTGTCAATCATGTGAAAACGTTTTATTTAGATCTCTTCCGGTAAGTTGAATTCATGCGAGAAATTCTGTGAAACAAAATGACTGGCAACAGGTGAGTATGTATTTGATATGTTGTAAAGTTACTGCAATTTAGTAGAAAAAAAAATAAAACACTGCGTTGTAGTGAAAATAGACAGGAAAGAGTGCATACTGTATATTGCTGTTGGCTTGAGATATTTACATACATACGTATATGCAGGCACATTTTAGGGTGCTGAAAAAGGACTAACTTGTTTAGTTGAACTTTTTAATTTAAATTTTTTTGAGCAGAGTATTTTGGTAGAGGTGTTCATTCAGTAAATTTTCTAGAGGTGAAATAAACTGAATGCATATATGTAACAGGTTGCCTTTTTAGAAAAAAATTTGTGGTAATCAAATTTTACTCCTTTTGTTTACAAATGACGAACTGAGTGGAGTAACGAAACACTAGGTAGGGATTACCTGAGCAAGAATGCTTGATAAGATCTAAAATACGATATATCTGCTGAACTGTTTAGCCTGTGTAGGCCTGAGATGGTAAAAGGATTATCTCTTTTACACATTTATGTACGAATCGGCTGTTTGCTCCACATTTATAATTCAGTAGAAATAATTTATCAATGTCTTTGCCAAAATCAAAATTAAGAAAGCGAAACGAAGAAAGCATATAGAATATACTAAGTCTGTACACACCAATGAGTTTGGAAGCTGGGAGTCGCTGAACGACTACAGCTGATAGTTTCTATACCAGAGCGCAGTAAGTCTTTAGCTCATCAGTAAGCTATAGATCCTTGAGACTACTTGTCGTGAAGGGCTAAGGATGCTAGCATCGACTGTGTGCTCCAGTCTTGAGACCGTTACATACTCTAAATATGTTGATGTGGGAGGCCCCCAGACAGAAGAGTCTCTGAGTATAACTTGTGCAGAGCAGGTCGTGTCTGTAAGACACATAACAGCGTAAAAAAATTCAACTATAAAACCAAACAATATATAAAGTGTGTTCTGATACACAGATGGTTCTTGTAGGAGATCAAAAGAGACCTCAGGCTGTAATTGCTGTCAAGAACCAGTCGACCCTATGTCGAACTGGACTGGACGAGTTGATAGAGACGACTCGTTAATGTAGATAAACCAGACCTAGTGGGCTTTAGTGTTCATCCAGTGACAGACGAAACTGATTAGCACCTTATATCTCTAGTGCACATGCAATAAGCTGTTGGTGTCTGCAGAGATACTTGATGTACTAAATCCGTATTAACGTTGCTACACAGCTTAAATGGGGCCTGCTAAGCACGAGAGTGAAAAATAAACTAAAGGAACCGTTTGTTCGGACGGGCATTAAGAGCCTTTTAATATTGAGGTTGCCAAAATTTTTGGGCGCCGGATATTTCCTATGGCGCGGGCGGCGTCAAGAGAATTATGAAATTTTGTAATGTTGACTGTGGTAGATTTCCACATAGAAAACAAATGAAATGCATTACTATGGTGGCTCAATTTCAGAATTCTTCCGGCGAAATGAACTTTTTTTTTTACATGTTGTGAATTAATTACAATTATTTTCAATGAAGCGACGGCTTTTTGATAACATATATTCAATATATACCTTCTTCAGTTGCGAAGAGGAGCTTCACATTCACAAAATAATAATAAATTATATTTAGTTTTCTTGGATTCAAAATGTTTAAAACCTTTGCAAGTTATCTCTACTGTGAAAATCCATGCAATGTGTAGGTAGGAGTATTCTGTTTCCACCACGAGTTTTACCGGGTAGAACAGGCTAAACGATATTAAATATTTTATAAATTCCTACCTACCGTAGCTACGCAGAAAACTTAAGTATTCCACAACATCGGAAATCATATACTTATTCAATTTCGATTTCTATTTATGAATGAATGGAAAAATATAGAAGTTCAGTCCTCCCAATATTGAATCAGTTGAGCAAACTCGTGCTAAGAAAGAATGAGCGGAAGATTCATTGTTCTTTCTAGAGAAAAACTAGCAGCACTAGAAATGTTGAAATCATGCTTCTGCACCGAACTAATGGAACAATGTAAAGAATGTGTAATGCTTCTTATGCTTTGGTTCATTTTATTGTTTTATGTTTAAACGGTAAAGGTACCTCTTTTGCAAGGACATAAGTAAGTATTAAATTAAATATGGTAGCCTAAGTAAATAATTTGTAAAAAAAAACTTAATATTGGCTTTGTTCGAAAAAAAAAAATAATGACAAAAATTACGAAATTTTGATTCCATAAGTGTGGAGAAGGTGGATTAGGTAGGATTTTTTTAAGTACCTACTAGTAGAAGTTGTCGCTTTGAAGTAAAGGGTAATTTGTAAAAAAATATAAGAATTTCTAAATCCTCGTCCTTTAGTTCAGTAAAGTCATTTTTCATCCCTTCCCATTTAAATATTTTCTTGTCTCACTGATAGGAATCATATAGCTAAATATAGCCATATTATTACTGCTGTGGAATGGAATGTAAGGAACCGTAATATAAAAAGCTAATGAAAGCATAGCAGTCAAAGAAGAGCTCTTAAAAATATAGTATTAACCCCACTGGAGACAAAGAATTCAAAAAACTATGACAGCGCAAGCATCCTATGTACCATACTCTGGATAATAGTTTGCTGACCGACGAAAAGGTACAGTTCAGTGGGTCGAAGAAGAATTTCTTCCGATTTAGGTCTGAAGCTCTTTGTTAACCAAAAACAAGTAAAACAGATTTTTACTGTTCGGTGAAACAAATTAAACTGACCGAGCGACGACAACAAGAGAATTTTTTGATAATCGACAAATTTGTAGCGCAGTTGCGATAAATTATTGATAACTTTTAATTTAAAAAGCTTTCTGAAGTTGGCATCACTGCAATATCAACTGAGCAATTAAGACAACTATTGCTGTTGCTGGTGATTTTTAGTATACGACACAAGCATGTATTCAATATTGGTGAATTCTTTTCAACAAAATCGAATAGGCACTGAACTGAACCAGAATCGGTTAGATCTACACCGAACTTAGCCTTGCCCCGAACGGGGACAAGCTGAAAAGAATGAAAGAAAGAAGAATATCCGAAAATGTTCGTCCTTTATCATTTTAATAAAAAAAAAAAAATAAACCACTTCAATACAATAATTCTATTTTCACAAAATGTCCACACATCCAGACTTTAATTACAAATACTTCATACGCAGAAGAAATTCCAAGGGTTTTATTTAAATCCCACCAATGATTTTTTTAATGTTGGCACCGACACGTAAGAACTTTTTTTGAAATAAGAAATTGTGCCCACGAGAAATAGAAAATTATGCAGGATATATTATATATGTCATCGGAGTTAAACAGCCAAGTTTTGTGCTTACTGAGATACACTAGAGTTCCATATTCGTGACATCTGGGAAGAAGTACTACTGTTTGGTTTTATTTGGGGTTTGACATTCTCCGCTTTAGCGTCAGATGAGATAATTACGATACCGAGGTAACTCCCTCGCTTAGGTACTGATATGAGTTTCGGAGATTGGTCTTATGTTTATTCTGCAGGCATTTCAATTATGTTATTCAGGTCCTAGGGTCGACAGACCAGCAAGAAAATACCGCAGTCATAATCAAAATCGTTGACATGATAAATCAAACACCATTACGCGGATTATTGTTGAGTGAGTACATTCGCAAGGACTTCTCCTCCAGTTTTACAGACTGTGAGGTGGAGCTTTCCTTTATTTGTAATTTTTACTAGGACATCAATTTTTCTGGTAAATTAAAGTTGTTCCATATTCTTTCAGAGATTGGTTGGAAGCAATTTGTTGATATTTTTGGGTTTTCAGTTTTCAGTTATCTATTCCAGCAGAACTATTATTGGCAGGCGACTTATAGCGGTTCTTATTTCTATTGTGGATGGTCCTGGAGTATCAATACTGAGATGAGTTCTTCCTTATCGCTAGTCGGCAGCCATCCATTCTAGTGCCTGATGGAATCTGTTAGCATAGAATGTTTTCACTAGAGCTGTTTCGTTATTTGGTACCGCATTGTGCGGGGGAGGGGGGGGGGGCGGTCCGCGCGGTCCGCCAGCTTGGATTAAAAGTACCAAAAATAGGATTGTTTTAAAAATAATTCCTCAAGGGTTGATCCTATGACAAAAATGTAAAAACATAAATGTGAAGAAGGCTAAATTCCCTAAATATTTTGTATAAAATTTTGTTGTTGTAAGTCTGATATGTAATGACTGAGTTACAGCGGCGAAAACGTGAACATTTTTCCAAAAAAATGTATACATATGATACCTTTTATACAGGATGTTTCATCCATGGTGGTCCATAGGATAGGAAGTGATAGGAGTCACCTAGTCAAACAAAAAATTGTGATTAAGAAAATTTGGTAGTCTTTCACAGAATACCCTGTATTTTAAAAAGTACAAAGTGTACGGCCACTTACAGAGGTCATTGTATGCAGAGCTTCATGACGTAGCCTCCGGAATATAATACAAGCCATAAAGTCGCCGAAGGCACCGACACATTAAAAGGCCTTTACGTGCCGGGTCGTAACCCCCGGAATATAATACAAGTCATGAAGTCGCCGAAGGCACCGAGACATTAAAATGCCTTAACGTGCCGGGTACAGCATGCAGCAAGAGCTCACTCTCACGGCTTTTTGTATACTCGTCATGGAGGAAAAACTAAAATTTCATCTTAAACAGATCCTAAAGCAAAATGTAGTTAAAACAAATTACAGCCAAATATGTTTTCTTTCTAATAGTTTGAAAAAAAATAGCATGTAGAACAAATTTATGGAAATTATTGCGTTTGAACAAAATACAAGCAACTTTTATATGAAAAACTCCAGCAGTAAGACAAGGCAAGAAGACTGGATGTCGCCTGCTGACCGAACCGCTGCTCTCTTTTTTCGACTTTGTTCATGGCTGGTTATTCCGGGGGTTACGTTCATGACCTTTCCAACGACTGCTCGACCAACCCCGTACTCAAGAGTTATGGTGGGCTAAACTACAGGAAATTTGTTCCCTTAGTGACTGAAAATACGTAATTTAAATAAAATATCGTCTAATTTCGGTATTACCAGAATAGGTTATGTTTAACGGCTACAGTAAGCAGATAGGTAGATTAGATTAGATTTGTGAAGGCGTTAGCCTCGCAATTACTGCGACCTGAAAGATCTATTATGAGTCTCCGTTGAATTTGCTCCATTTATAGGTTTAGACTGTTAAAATAAAGTCTAGAACCATGGGCTTGAGGTTCCATACGTAACTTGGTGGAGGAAAAGCATGTTCAAGGTGGAGTAATCTCCGCCTGGCCAATGCTTCGCAGTTGCAGAGCACGTGCTCCAAGGTTTCGTGAACATCCGACAGAAGCGGCAAGATGAAGTCTCAGAACCCAGCTTGTTTAGGTGATACCTCAAGGGGAAATGGCCTGAGAAGAGCTCAGTGATCATTTTGAGCTCTGTTCTTCTAAGGAGTAGGAGTTCTTTAGTTTTTCCGCCAGAGGTGTCGATAAACTTTTTTGCCTGACGAAGTCCTTGTAGCCTTTCCCAATACAGGGATTTTTGTTTATTCTCCCAGTTATTTAGGGTAGCTTTGAGGTAACACTTTGAAGTGCCATAAAATGGCTCTGGTCCGACAAACTTAGTTTCCGCTCCTCTTTTGGCTAGGCCATCCGCAATTTCATTGCCTTTGTGGCCCTCATGTCCAGGTACCCACATGAGGATAACTTTGTTTCTCCTTGATAGATTTTTGAGGGTTTGTAGACATTCCCAGACTATCCCTGACTTGACAGTGTAGGACTTTAAGGCCTTGAGGGCAGCTTGACTGTCCGAGAGGATATTAATGGTTGAGCCATTTATGGCTCTTTTAATGCAGGTATTGGCGCATTCTTCTATGGCCAATACCTCGGCTTGGAATACGGTAGGGGTAGAGCCTATAGCCTTTGATATATGGCATCTGGGGCCGTATACACCCAATCCGACCCCACTGTTTGTTTTTGAGCCGTCTGTATACCACACCATCGATCCTTGTTGGAAGGACGGTTTAGTGGAGCGCCATTGTTGTCGGTCTCCAAGAACTACTTGGAATGGTCTTACAAAATCCACTCTGGGTGTGATTATATCAGATATTGTCGTCACTTGCTCGAAGCATATCTGTTTTAAGATACTTAAATGACCAACCAGATCGCCTGGCTTTAACTGTTTCTCCGTTTGTACTCTTATAGCACTAGAGATCGCTTCCTTTTTCACCTGCAAATACAGGGGTGCAAGGTTTAATAAGGCTTCCATGGCTGCTGTAGGACAGGTTCTCATGGCACCATGGGTCTAACAACCGTGGTGTACGTCCAGTACATCATTTTTGGCTTCAGACCCCATGTTCTGCCAATGAAGCGACGACACGTGTAGAGAGATCGCATCGCTCTATCCGTCACTCTGGACAGATGCGAATTCCAGGTAAGTTTCTTATCTAGGGTTATCTCCAGATATTTGACTTCGTCTGAAAATATCAATTCCGTATTATCAAGAAGAGGAGCCGTTAGTGAAGGCTTCGATCTTCTTGTGAACGGAACGATTACCGTTTTGTTGGGGTTTATGCTAAGGCCTTTGTTTAAACACCACGTGCGGACTTTGGAGAGGGCTATTTGCATGAGGTCAGATATGACTTGATCATGCTTGCCCCGTATTGTAACAACTAGGTCATCCGCGTAGCCTTGAACATTAAAACCCGAACTGGTCAACTTCTCTAGCAGATCATCAATCACGATCGACCATAAAAGTGGAGATAGAACTCCTCCTTGTGGGCAGCCTTTTTCTGCGGTGATCGTGACTGAGCAGTTCCCTAGGTTATCCTCCTGCTTTAAATTTATGTTTTTACATTTTTGCCGTAGGATCAACCGTTTGGGAATTGTTTTGAAAAAAAAATAATTTTTGGTACCTTTTATCCAAGATGACGGACCGCGCGGCCCGAAACTATATAACAAATATAAAAATCACAACTACCCCACTATTTGTAGGGCAAAAACCCCTACTGACTGGTCTATAATGCCATTTAGTTTCGTTGAATCCGATAGCCATAATGTTGTGTTTGTTCATCTTAGGACTTCACCTAATTGTCCATTCGAGAGTAGAGTGTCCAAATCGTTTTCTTGTATGAAAAGAAAAGATCATCATGGTAAGGTCAATCAAATTTCGAGGCTGTATATATCGGCCCGCTTCAGTAGGTTTTTATGGACATCTAAGCTTTACCACATCTAGGAGAACCAAGAGTTGGCTGGAGCTTCTCACTAGAATAAATAGAGCTATGGAGAATCGTGTGCTTAAATTTGTTCAATTGCTTTGGAAATAAACCAAAGTTTTAGTAATCACAGGCAATGAATTATATAATTATGAGTAGACGAACCTAAAAGAAAAATGCTAGTGGACTCAAAAAATCACCAGGAATGCAAATCTAGAATCAAGTCAATGCTCATTTATTATCCTGATCGTACATTCGGATTTCGTATGTTAGAGACATCAGTAATCAGTCTAACTATCGAGAAGTTTGAGCGGCGAATTACAGTTTCCTGCATTCAATTATTGATGTTAACAAAATGTGACTATGTATGTTTGGATCGGAATCACATAGATTTTTAAGAATATTTTGCGTAATCAGTCTATTTCTAAAGGAAGGGTAATACCTTGTACAAGCATTGTAGGTATAAGTGAGGGCGCAGCATATCTGTTTTCCAACGTGGTGACCATTTGTGGTAGTCATTGGGTTATAATACCCGTGTATACTGATTACCTAGGTATGCTTTACAAATGTCACAATGGACTGTTTGAGAACTTACAAAAACAATTGCATTTTCAGAACAATTTTTTAGTACTATGGTGTCACAATAGCGGAAACTTTGTGGATTGAACATTCCACATTTTCTGTATGCCTTGGATAGTATCTCCCTTCTGATAATTTATGAATAGATGCATGAATAGCAGGGCGCAGTGGGTCAGCATCTTTCTCGTTGGTATTTTTACTACTGGGAATATGTCGGTACTGTTGTGACACACGAAAATAAATGATGAGATATTTTGCCTTCTTTTTATGTTATTTTTTGTCATATAGCTCTCGCGAGTACGTAAGTAAGTAAGTGCGTAGGTGTATGCATATTTCCTTTGAGAAATTTTCGTATTTTTCACATTTTTATCAACTACATTTGTTTTAAATGTATTAACGAGATTTTAATTTGGAATGAAAGTTGAATTTCCTGTCACCTAGCAAAATAAATAAAGACTAGCAAAAAGCGTATTATATTATCGCCATTAATGCGAAATGTAAATAAAAGCGTAAGCAAGCGCTTGTGCAACCACGCTATCAATGTGATAAGTTCATGTTAAAAGAGCAAACATTTTTAGATAGAATTAAAATAAATCCTAGTTTGAAATAGTACTGTCGGAAATATGTACAAGCAAAGAATTAAACAGAAACTAATAATGAAATTTCCTTTTACCTTTGGCGGTCTCCAACCGCATCCCGGAAGTGGTAACCCATCAGAACCAAGAGGACATGGAGCATCCAAACCAGGAACACCTTGTTCACCTTTATCACCCCTATCTCCTTTTCGACCACGCTTACCGGGTGGACCAGGGTCACCTTTCGAGCCCTTTTCACCCCTTGGTCCTTCAGATCCAGGTATTCCATCCGTACCCTGAAATTGAGTTTTAATTAAGTTCCTCTTGTTTTCGATAGATAAAAAATTAAAAATTCAACTCATGATCTGACACAACTTACTGGTAATCCCGGGTCCCCGCGCTCACCCTTCTGTCCTGTTTCCCCTTGTGCACCCTGCGTGTATTCAAACGTTTTATGAATTTTAATTATCCTATTTTTATAATTAAATTAATTCTATAGGCAAAATTGAAACTAACACAAAGAGAAAGATGTGAAAGTGAATCGCGGGCGTAATCGTCGTATACGAATGCAGACAAAAGCAAATCAATTCGTTACGTGCTCTTGACTCTTGAGTAATAAGCGACATTAACTTACCTTCATTCCGTCCAAGCCAGGTGGACCCTGTTGATGAAAAACAGAAAAAGATAGAAACGATAAAAAATTTAGAATAATTGAAGCAAAACAAAAACGAAAACGGAAAAATCTAAAATTTAATTAAAATGTTAATGAGTCGAAGGACAAGCAGGATGCGGACTCGACAGATGGAGGGAAAATGCTGTGAATGGACTTGAATACGGCTTAAGTATATACTTGCCTAAAAGATGAGAATGAGTTTGTTGATTCGATTCGAGCTGCAATAATATTAAGTGTGTGCTAGCTATGAAATCCGGAAAAACTTTGCAGACATCCAATTGGAGTAGTTTTTCAGCACCAGCCAAATGATTTCCAGAAATGAAAACGCAGAAAACTCGAGCTTAAGGATCGACTTTGATGTGGTGGAGAGAGATATGGAAGAGAATCGTGTCAGCAGGTGAAATGAAAAAGCAGAAACGGGAAGACAGAGTAGGGTACATACACAAGATTAGAATCCGAGTATATTTACACTTTTATTGAAAAAGTTTTCCTGAGCTTAGAGAAACCCCACTGGTTTTCTGTTTTCATTGATTTTGGCCACGATTAGCATTCGACCGTGGTTTGTACCAGGCGAGAATTTCATCAGTGTGAAAGTGCTGGATTCATTTTTACCTGCTTTTATTTACCTAATAAACATGCATTCAAGGATGAAAATTATTATGGAAAGCGGTTAGTTTACTGGTATATGGGTCAGAATGAAAAAAAAAACTGAATAAGCAGTTTCACAAGGATATAAGGTCAAAACCATCTGCGATAGAAGGAAATAAAACTCACAAGTAGAAAGTTATAAATTATGTGGATGTTTGTCCGTAGTGTGATTCCACTTGAGTATTAACTATTTTTTTAAACAGCAGTAGTCGTTCTTTAGAACAAAAAAAAAATGGAACACAATGATGCAGTGATTTCATTGTTCGAAATTCAAAATTATTTTATAAGATTAGTGCTAAGTGGTAGTGCAGAGAACAGCTGTGAATAAAGAGGGGGCAAGGTCACATTTTTTTAAACTAGACAAAATTCTCGTTTAAGCAGATTTCACACGCTGCCACTTCATCACGAGACAAAAGGCTTTATTGTATTTTTTCCTCACACATTTTCTGTACATGTGGGGTTGGGGCTTCATGAAAGTGAATTCAATTAGAGAATCGGACAAGGTGCTAGTTTCTCTGTGGGTAGGACAAAGAAGTATAAATGGAGTATCGACGTTGGAACTTCAATGGCCGGCGACCAAATATTTTTTCTGATCTCCTAGGATCAACTAGGATAGAGAAGACCTTTCATTACGTTAATATAATACAGTGGAGGTATTTAAAGACGTAAAATGATACCTGATGGCCGTGTTGTGAGATCGAGATTTCTTCACTAAAAGTTAACTTATAGCCTAGAGAGACTGGATCCATTATGACTCAATTTAAAATTGAGTCATTTCAAGGCAATAAAAATATGATAGACTGTGAACAAAAATTAGATCATTTGAAATATCATTAACAGTTCCTCAATGTGCGTAAAAATCATGGCAGAATTCAAAAATCATGTCATCAAGAAAAAATGGAAGTATTTGCTGTAGTTCCAGTTGTTAAAGAGAAATAAATTCTTTTGTTGGAAGAGGCCACAAAGCGAAAAAAATGCTGAAATGAGATTTCATTTATGATCATCTGATGGCTGTCACTGCTTTCCAATTATTTCAGTTCATTTTAAAGACGGTAGGTGCCACTTTTACTGCAATTTTACTAATGGAGTAAAGTTGGCTCCATTTGATATTGAATCGAAATGTTCTAAAAGGGTCCATGACGCACCTCTTTTGTGTGACACAGTGCACATTTTTTGACTCCATTTAAATCAAAATCAAGACATTATGGGGCAGTCTGACTAGGATAAAAATCACACATACTTTTCCGATTCTACCAACATAATGTATAGTTATTTCTTCCAGGATTTACTTTGAACATAATCGATTGGATTAATGTAAAAATTAAAAGGAAAAGTGATTATAATTTTTATGAACCAATTACCTTTTTATATATTAGTGTATGAAATACAACAGTTTTGATTATTTTACACGTAGTTTAAGTATAGTGAATAAAATATTTATTATGTAATACCCTCACGTCTGGCAAAGAGAAGAATTCCAGCATTCAAACTACTCTACAGCCTCATTTGGAAAACCTACATGAGCCCATGTTTGAATTTGTTCAATCGGTCACGTCTGATATCAAGAGAGATACTAATTATGTTATCCACCAACTTCAAGGCGAATATTCCAGCTATGGCAGTATGTACTTCCGTCCTTAACATACTTCACTTTCCCACATTCGGATTTAGGTCGACGAATAAATCAGGAGGGATATAGCCATCAACCAGGATAGTCAATCAGCTGTTAACGCCTCGAATAAATATTAGTACTGAGGTATATAATCATCCTGGAACTCCTTCTCACAGTGTAATGAGGTACTTGTTATTTATGTGCCGGGTCACAGCAATATCCTGGGTAGCAAAAAAGCGGATCGCATGAGTTGAAAAGATTTAATGCAAACTCCTAGGTCCTTCCCCTTACAGTCAGGATTTCCAGGATACCTCATTTCCAACAATGTGGCTTGGGCGGACTTCTAGTACAGGTTACTCCAAGTCCTCCTTAAAAGTCCATCGAATACTCCTCCCTTAGGAGACACATATACGGTTTGACGGATAACCAAAACCGCAGATGATGTCGGCTAGAGACCGATTAGGTTCAAAAACATCTTGCAGCTCAACCCTTCCACGATTCATTCCACTTCAAGACAAACACATTTACATTAAGTGCAGTACAATCCCTAATCTTCAAGGTGATTCCTAAACTTGAAAACGATGTTTTAAACTTAAAGGTCGATAATGTGTGTCGAAATTGAATCGCATGATTTATTAAGATAATTTGATTAAGAAAAATTCATTAGAATATCATTTTGCATCAACTAAAGGCATTCAACGGTCAACGACGAGCAATTTCAACAGTAATCAGCATGTATTGAATTTGCAAATTGTTTTGTTTCTGCTGAGGGAGCATATTTCTAATAAATAAAATAATTTTTTTTTAATTATTTTTATTATTCATATTTTTTTTTTTAACTACATACGAAACTCTAACAGCGCGAAATCATGTTACTCTCGAGTTAGAGAAGGCTAAACGGGAATATTTGATGGTAAGGCTAATTTCTAAGCTTTGGTTGAAAACAATCTGGAATAGTTTGAGGAAATCTGGCTGCTGCGGTAAACGGAAAAATATAAACTGTTCCGATTTTGACCCTGATGAACTAAATAGTGACTTTTCACAGCAAGAACAGGAATTGTAGTAACTATGGAGGACAGACAGCATAGCTGAATGAAATAGATCAGTTTCAATGACCTTATTCTTTTTCCGATAAGTTGGCTCAAACGAACTCATAAGTGTTTTTCGATCGATACGTTTGAATCCGCTGAAATTCACCCTTGCTGTATGAAAATTATTCTGCCTTAATCACTTAGTTTTTGTGTTTAATTCGTGCTTAACACGTTCTATTTGTTCTAATAGATGGAAACTGCATTAATGCTAACACTACCGGAAAAAGTATCTCTCCTATTGATATTAATTGTTTTCACCATAACCATTCTGTCTGGGAAGGCTAATGTACACCGAGTTATTTTAAATTCTAGAAAACAATGTACTTTTAACCATATATCCGTCAGAATTCCATAGTTCTGGCAGATTTTTTTTTAAAAGTTACCAATGACTTACGAGCAGCTCTCGATGACCATTTTATTAGCATCTTAGTCCTTCTGAACTACATCAATCACAAAAATTCTCTACAGAAGTTATCTACCTATTTTGGATTCTCTTATAGTGCTGTTCAGCTAATCCAAAGATTTTTATCAGACAGATATCAACAAGTAAAGGTAAACGATACTCTTTCAGGCTTCCTTCCATTGCCTTGAGGTGTTCCATAGGGGTCAATATTGGGACCCTTGCTTTTCAGAATCATTATAAAATATGATCTGTGCAAAACTGTAGAATATGTTAATATTTACTTGTATCCATATGACGTGTAGCTTTATTTCAGCAGAATAATCGGCCTGATAGTGGATTGTGAATAGTGATGTAAATAAGGCACACGAATGACCACAATCAAACTATCTGGCTCTTAATTCAACTATATGATTATAAAAGACAGGAAACTATGGAGACTCAAACATCTATGGCTAACCACCACGATTATGTCTAAAGTGATACAATTAAAGTTGGTGAAAAGAAAAAATCTTCTACTATCTCATTTCATCTCATTGATCATGTCTCTCCTTCCAGTTATCATTTCCTCGGTTTTCAAATATTAAAATATCTTGAAAACAAATTATTTATTTTTATTTTATTTCTACATATAACATCTGATTAAATCAAAAATGCATAGCTATTTGACTATAGAAAATATATAGGTGTTATTTCCGATCAAATTCCACCAAGCTGCAATTTGGTATACGTGCGTCATTTGACATAAGAAATAACATAATAAGACTCACCATTGAGCGGAAACTGTCATAATAGCTGCCTAAAGATGTAAAAAAAGGTTATTTCGAGCCGGTTGAACAAAAGTCTCTCGAGCATTATCAAGGGCAATATTTAAAGGAGTGTAAATTGTGTTATAATTGCTTGGTGATTCATTGCTAAATGGTAAGTAAATTATTTGCGATGTTTTAAAATCTTTGTTCTGTGTAATAGGCTCCATCCAGGTATTTCAGGCGCCTGTTGCCATTTCGCGTACATCCACAGTAAATCATATTTGTGAAATTGAGTTATCGCTCACTGCCCGCGATCACGAATATTCCCTACATCAATTTTACTCAATGCAGTTTTACTTGAGCCTTCGTATGTAGCAATCGAACTAAGCTCTATAGCTGCAGGCATTGTTTTTTTTTCTTATCATTGGTTTAACTGCTGCAATTGCACTCGCCGGAGTTACAATTTAAATATTTCCCATACTGTGGAAAGTATTTGGCCGTCTATAGTACAACATTGATGATATTTAATGAAAAAAGTCAATATAAGGTTAAGTACATTTTTATTCCAAATTTCCAAAAAATCAGTTAAAATTTACATAAATTTGAAATTGAATGAATGAAACGAAAGAACCAAAACCTTATTTATGATAAAGGAAGTATACTGTGTGTGTGTTTGTGTTTCCATTAAATTACATGCATTTTAACTGGCTTTGCGGAAATATGATTTAAGAATTATTTACGTATACTGACTTTTTTAATTACAATGTGGAACAGTGATTCTGCGGCACAGGGATTTAGAGTAGATTTTTTTGGGATAAAAAAACCCTACTTATAATAACAAATATATGAAATATATATTGAGACCTTTATTTTCAAATAAATATGGCATTATAAATGGTATTTTATATAGCATAAATAACATGAAAATAGAAAAAGCAAAAATAGTTAAGCAACACTTTTTCTGTATGGCAATCTACTGTGTGTTTGCCCAGGACAGTCCCTTTGTAAGGTTCAGCAATGGTCCGCCATCGTATGGCCGTCCCACCGCCCTTGGTACTCTTCCTCCATTATCCTCATGTCCTGGTGGAACTGCTCTCCTTGCTTATCACTGTAATCGCCAAGGTTGTCAGGGAATTTTTCAAAATGTCTATTTAAAATATTTTTTTTTCAGAATTTTCTAGCGTTTGGCGACTATTTTGGGATAATCTGCTGCTTTTTGGTTCCCAAATAAATATTTTTTTGAACTGGTACAAAACTTTTGCAGGAATCAGATTCTATCTGAGTAATGTGGCTTGTAAAATTACAATAAGATGATGTCCTTTTATTGTTCCATACTAAGGCGGGGAAATGTACCGTAAATATACCTATTTAAAGCAATCATCACTGTTATTTAAGGCGTTGACGAACTGTTTCATTAGCCCAAGCTTAATATGAGTTGGTGGAAGAAGGAATTTTTCGCGGTCTATTAATGGTTCATGAATAATGTTAGTCCGTTCTAGAAATCTATGCGAAAAACCACCTCAAAAATCAAGTTCGGATAGAGAGGTGACCACACGAAATTTCATACGGACATTCGTCTAGTGTATCATAAGAATTGGTCTTATACCAATTCTAGCTTTTTTACTAGTTATGCCTAGATGAAATCTATAGGGGTATACTAGGTTTGTCATTTCGTTTGTAACACCTCGAAATAATGATGGTAGAGCAAAATGAATTAGACACCCACACATAATATTAAAAGTTATTTTGATTTTTACATGTCCGTCCGTCCGTCCGTCCGTTCGTATGTCTGTGCGCACGATAACTCGAGAACGCGTTCACCTAGAAAGCTCAAATTTTGTACACGGACATTAAAAAAAAAAGTAAAATTAAGTTAGAAAATGAGACAAATCGGGCAACTCCTTCGTGGGGTTGCCATACAAAAATTTCGTTTTCCACGATATATTTGGACACTACCTGAGAACACATCGACATAGAAAGCTGAAATTTGGTACTCTGTGTTTTATACTAATAGCAAATAAAATTTCAAAAATGGGCTAAATCAGGCAACCCCTTCTTGGTGTTGCCATATAATAATTTTGGTTTTTACATATACTTTGAAAACGATTAGTCCTACACATTTTTATTGTACTAAACGCTTCTTCAGAATAAGAAATCCTATAAAGTTGGTGATAATCATTTTTTCTGTCCGACGAGCAGTTCTAGAAATATTGCAAAAAATCGAAATTGCTCAAATGGGTGACCATACGAAATTTCATACGGGCATTTATCTAGGGTATCATAAGAATTGGTCTTAGACCATTTCTAGCCTTTTCACTTGTTTGTAATTAGGTTCAAATCAGAAAAAAAATTTTCTGCTGAGCTATGAGGAAAAGTCATCATTAGACTCGAAATATCATGAAAGATAGCTTCCATCAGAGCATTGTAAGCCTCGACACTTCCGACCAAAATTGTGGCTTCTCCTTATTTATATGATCTAATATACGTGTGTTGTATTTAAATGTCCTGTGCTCTGTATTAATTAATTCCTTTTTACCTTGCGAAACCATATTCATATACTTCAGTTAATTTTTTATTATAAATGTTGGTCTTTGCAATAAATTCAGTGGCTTAGTACTCCCATATACATAGATATTATTCAATGGCAAAAATCATCACTATTCAGAAACTGAATTTCAGTTACTTCGAAGTCGAAAGAATGAATTTGAAGAAAATTACTAATAATATGTAACCTTAAAATTACTTTCCATAATAGGATATAAGAAGTTTATTCTCAAGTATTGAGCCTGAAACATAACATTAATAATTATGAAAAAAAGAAGAAATATTATTCCAAGTTTGTCAATTTGTTTCAACTCACGAAATAAATTGAAGTTGCAGTGCCTTCCACTGTTCTAGAATTCTGTTTACAGCGACCGCAAAAGAAAGCCATCTAGTTTGAGCCAAACCCAAAAGTTTCTGCAGCTCTTTACGGAGTCTTGAAACTTTTGAAATTCTGCATTTCTTTTCTCTCAGAGTGTGAAAAAGTTACAGATATATTTTGTAAGTTGTTCTATAAAGATGGGTAGTTTTTTACACGTGTACCTTGCTCACAGGTGAAGTGAATGATATACATATACCTACACTTTGTAAAAAAGAGATGTGGAAAACTGTTTAAGTCGCGCCTGCAAGCCACTCTTTTATTCTGCCATTAAATACGCTCCATCAGTGTCAAGGGTCAAGATTGCATTTATTATTTATAAAAATTTCTACAAGAAAGAACAAAAATTATTTGGGAAACTCTTTAAGGTATTTAAGTAAGAAATTAGTTAGGTATCTGAAAATTGTTACATTTAGCATGAAAAGGATCAAAGTATCCAAATTTTATTTGAAGGAAAAATTGAATCCATTTGAATCCAATTGGATTCAAGTGGCAGGGTACGAAGAATTAACCTGGAAAATAAAGAAATCTTTTTTCTAAAATTGGTTTTAAATTAATTATTTTTTTCTTGTATTTCGGAACGAACTAGATATTTCGCGCGATCACTTGAAAGGGAAAGAAAATGTATAGAGAATCTTTTATATAGAGAATTCAGTTTCCTTAATTTTGGTACTGTAATTTAGGATTTAATTGGAAGTGAAACCCTAAAGTGACTGGGTGGGGTATACAGTTTATTTACGTTCTTCTAGAAACTCGAATTTTCTGTTACTTCGTTTCCGTACAGCTGCATATGAATATTCTTATTTTTTTTTTAGATAACTCGTTTGGGGAATAGTTTACTAGTGAATATACTAAAAGCTGGTTCCTTGCACTTGTTTAGGAGCTAATCAAAAATCGAATTACAGTTTCTCTTTCAATTGGCATGAATTAGAATAAGTTGCGTATTTATGTATCATGACCTGACTATTTTATTTTTTTTCTTGTTATTATTTTATAAACATTTATTTAAGGTGTTTTTAGTCTAAATGCTGTATAAATTTTCAATTAGTTAATTTTACTTGCACACGCAGGATACTCTAAATTAGTGGTACTTATAAAAGTACCAATGAATTTATAAATATGTTATTATTATTATGGTTTGGAATATATGTTAAGTAAAAGAGGTTGTACCTTTTCGCATATTTGAAGGGTAAGAAATTCTAAATCATCTACAATTTTATACAAATTGGTGCCCAACAAATGTGGTAAAGGTGGTTAATGATAACTTCATCTATATATATATATATACAATATTCGTAGCTACATATTTACATATATTGTCAACTCTCGCTTTTACAATACACTAATTTGTGGTAATAAAATCTATTAGCATATGTTAATTTAATAAAAATAATTAATTCATTTCCTCTGCCGCGGGCCGCCTTTCTATTGAGTAAATTGCTCACACACAAGACAGAATGTGGGCAGATAATTTTCTCCTTATAATTTCTGGTTTTCTATCTTTTCTTTGTAATTAAGTTCCATCACGGTGCAATTGATGAAACCAATGTAGGTACTCCGTCATTTGGAAGTGTAGACGACAAGATATTTCAAGAAGAATTAAATAAAATTAACGGTATAAAAGTCGTTTAATACTTCCTACTTAAAAACGATCGCTATCTTTGACTGGACTGAAAAAAATAAATAAATAAATAAACTGTGTAGTTGACACCTCCGTATATATTTTGGAAAAAATATCAAAAACGGGTGATGAATTGCAAGGAAACGAACTTCTCTAGTTGAACGACGTGTAGGATTTAATTGGGCTCAGGTGTATTAACAATTCCTATATCGGTCTACCTCTTTCGTTCACGACAGGACATGGCTGAGTAATCGCTGCAAGATTCTGTGTTAATTTGATTTATTCGACATCGATAAGGCGTATAACGTGTTTTAATAGAGTAATTTGAAGTGATAAGAACTTTTAGTTGATCATAAAAAAAACTTGCAGTGTAAAGTGGTCTGATGATTTAACGCATAACTTGTACATGTATGTATGTATATTTCTTCCAGATTCGTTCATTGACGAGCCAAATGTAATTTTAACAGATTTCGTTCCTCATTCACGTCACTTCTAAGTTTGTGGCATTGTGTGCTTAATACCAGCTTCAGCTATAGTACGTTTTTCTTCTGTATTTTAATAAATTTTCAAATGTTATAAGACCCATCTCCCGTGCCATTTCATTTTCGCATAACGCAAACATCTGCTGAAAATGCTTAGAGCTTGTCATCTACAGGGAGCCGCATCCCCATCTCTAGGGAAGCGTATTACCTTTTCGACGTTGGCGTCGGTCAGGATCAGCATAACACGGTGTATAAATTTGGAGATTACAATAACATTGGTTACTCGGCGGCCAACACGAAGGTTTTATCCTATCCCGAACGATCAAGTTACTATTCTAAACTTCATCATGTACAAACTTTTTACTAAACACATTTGCGGCAATTCGTGCATGCGTGCACGAAATGGGTGTCAGATCTTCTGTCATGCAAGTCTTCATACAAGTCTCAAAGGGAGCATTGAAGAAGTTCCCCATGATTTGGATGGAAATTGCGGATGCTCTGTCCATAGCAAAGAGCTCGTATCCAAAATAGCCCCAAAGATTTGCCGCCAACAAATATTCAGTGTTTTTTGCAGTAATCTGTTTTTCATGCGGGTCATAACTGCGAAATTTAGGTGAAGGTAATCTTAACACTGTTTGATTTTTCTAAACCCTTTAATCATTCTAGGCTTGTAGATAAATTGACTGCAAACCTCAGATTTTCCACGTCCTCGACACTACGCTGATTAGGAGCCTGCTTGCCGTTCGAATCGATAAATAAAATTTGGGTATAAATTTACCACTAAAGTGCGTTTTCCGAAGGGATTTATATTGAGTTCTCTATTATTTCGTTTATTATCAATGATTTTCCTGAAATAGAATTCTCAAATACAATCATATGCAGAAGATGTTTAGCCTTCTCTCTGTGCACATACATATTAACATTAACCGTGTACAGGGGTGCAATCGCACCCCATACATTTTTGTTGTAAAATCTATGTGAAAAACATTGTCTGCATAAATAATAATAAAATCTTATTGATACAGTACCAATTTAAAAAACCAAATTAATTAAAATTAAAAAATATCAAAGTTAAAAAAATAGAAAAAAAACAAACATTTTAGGATGCATCGTCCGAATCTGCATATTTCTCTTACCACATCATCAATTTCAATTTGATGCATTCATTACAAGCATTTTTACTGTGCTTTTTACTGTTGGTTTTTCGTAAATGTGGCAGATCAAGCTGGTCATGATGGTATTAGACCGAGGACATATGTAGCACCTGCGTTGAGAAGATCAGGCACGTTGTAGCCGACTTGTTGCATGGCAATCTTTACGCTGGTTTTTAACTATTTTGGACTTGACAGCCGACTTTTCATAGCATTATCAACCAATTGCCTGGATAAATATTTTAGGATATCTTTCTGTTCTGAAGATTGCTTTTGTATATACAACTGTGGCCTTGATAGCCAATGTAAGATCAAAGTAGCAACTCCCGCCAAATCAATCATATTGAGAAAAGGAATGAATCATAAATCGTTTCAAAACGTATGTCGTAACTAAGAAATAAATAGACATTTAGACACAATAAATGTGAAACAAGTCAAACAGTAGAAAAATTCTAATGGAGCTGCTTACAACATCCGGATTTTAATGAAAATATTATAACAAAACTTCGGGGTGCATATACATACACACAGTTGAACTCTCAGGTGCCTTTGTAGTTTCACTACTTCATCCATTTTTACCAATTTAAATCGGTTTTTTTCTTCCAGTGTGTGAAACATATCACAGATAGCATTCCTGGAAGGAGTTTTTTAAGTCTTGATCAATTAATTTTTTATTTACGTTTTTAACATGCTGGGGTGGATTTGCACCCCTGTACACAGAGAGAAGGTTAAATCTATTTCGATAGCCATACTGGTTTGTCAAGTTCTGTCTGGATAGACCCTAATTCGGATTTGTCAAGAAACCGGAGTGGGCTATACTTAACTTCTTGGCTATAATTCCAAATAAGACTAATTACTGATGCCTTTACTATACATCGAATACGTGTGTAATCTGGGCATCACAATCAATTACGATAGATTACGGAGGTTAGCCTAGAATTTTCCCGTGGACAGTAAACAAATTCCCCTCGAATTGTTACAGTTTGGTAGGATCTGTTCTTAAGGAGTTTTACTAGTAAACCTCGCATGAAATTCTCTGGGCAGGTACTGGTGTTTCACGCTCTTCCTAGAACTGATTGGAGGGTATCTTTTGATACTCTTGGATCTGTTATCTATTCCTGGAGCTTGAGTTTTCTCGACGACTAGTAACCTAATAATTAGGTATTATTTCTATTCTGGATGGTGTTCGAGAAATGCTCCTTCCAACTATTGACCTATTTGTGGTTTAATTTGATATCCATTATTTTCAGCTCCTGTGAACGTAACCTAAGCGTTTCTCAAAAGCTGATAGATATAAAGGCTTAATTAGTTAATGTTTTTAGGAACAAACACTGAAATGCTGAAAAAATAGCAATTATTCGGTACGTCCATTATCAGTATGATTGTAATGAAAGAAGGTCACTAGATCAAATTTCAAGTCCTCCGGATGAACCACATTGTTCGACATTTAATCCAACTCTCGGTATTCCGGTTACGAGAACTGCTGCGTGGGAGAATTTTGAAATTAGGAACAGTTGCCACACTGTGATAGTTAAGTACTTTCGTGTGGAAACTTATTTGTGTGATTAAGTGTTCTCTATCTCTCTCATACTTCTTCCTTGATAAAATAATCATCATTAACATCAGTACCCAATTATAAGATTTTTCTTTACCATATCTTGTGTAGTTCACAAGATCAGCGAATAAAATATTTGTGAAGCATTTTTGCATTTTGCATTTGGATAGATGGATTGTATAGAAGTTGAGCACCACAAGCATTCTCTAGATCTTAGGTCATAACAAGGTCCATTATTCATACTCCAAGCTTATAAACTATTGCTCATAAATATTTCAGTCGGAAGCTCTGATAAATCTTAGATTTGATTCCGCTTCATGCAGTTCTTCTATAGTCCGACCCACGAAAAGTCAGCTATCAAGTTCGCCAGATGGACAATTGTAAGCTTGTACCATTGTACAAATGGTACAAATGGGTAGAGAGCTTCCGAAGGGAATTATAAATAAATTTCGTCACAGAACTTCTAAAAGTAATTTGTAATTCTTATTTACATCCAGAATAAAAATATAAATTATTTTGATGCAACAACACGAAGAACTTCAGGAGTTTCAGTTCGACAAGTTTGACTTGTGTCTCGAATAAAGTGCGTAATGAGTCTCAGTTTAAATATACCAAATGGCTTTTGTCTAAACTAAAATGTTTTCGCTTTAATTTAAAAAATGAAAATATTTATATACCTAGGTATATTTTTATTTATAAAATACTTCTATTATTTGTGGAGTTTCTTGGAGGCCTAGAGAAATGTTTTAAAGGGAAATCTTTATGATTTTCTCAAAAACAAATCTTGAATCATAAGTTTCATCAATAAAATCCCAAGAGGTTTTGGCATAGAATAGAAGATAAAAGGCGCTTTCGGTAAGCACATTCTCAGACAGTTGGCTCACTGAGACTGCACTTTCGGTGAACTGCCTCAGTTCTATATTGAGCTACAAAAATCTAGCGTAACTGAGACAAGTGAAACTGAATTTTCTTGTCTCAGTTGACTCAGTTTCGTTATTTTGTGATTTTAATTACTAATTAAAGTTTAGTGAGCTATTTGAATAAACTAACAACACTTTCCTCAATTTATTACTATCCATTTTTGTGGTCAAAATTATTTAAATGTCAAAATTAGCAAATCAGCTGATTGGTTTGAACTGAGACAACAGAGACGGTTGCTCAAAGTTTTGTCTCAGTTGTCCCACTGAGACAGTGCTTGCCGAAAGCCCCTACAATGAAACCAGGAATTTTTTGTAATCAAAGACCAGGGGGTGATTCTGATCTCTTTGTCGTAGCTTAGGCGTATATTTTAGTCACATATTTTGACATTTCACCTCAAATTTGTCGTTATTTTATATTCACCTTATTCATTTTCATTTATCCTTTTCATCAACTACAAAAGAAACTAAAATGAATTTGAAATGAATTAATGTCAGAATACACACCTAAAAGTACGACAAATTAGTCAACTGCTCTCTAGGTTGCGACAAAAATTTTATACTATGGTAAATGGATTTTCTACACCAACTTAAAACAATACAAGTGCTTAAAATCGAAACATATTTTTGAGTTTGTAATGTGAAGTGTCATTTTCCAGGAGGGTGATTCTGATCTTTTGTCGTACTTGAATGTCAAAATATACGCCTAAATTAAATGAACTTTTCTACTGATATTTTCGTGTTTTTATTCAGGTCAGCAACCCTTGCATGACGTAGAATGAACTGCAAATGACACTTTATATTACAAATTCAAAATAATATTTCGAATTTAAGCACTTGTAATGCTCTAATTAGGTGTAGAATTTCCATTTACCACAGTGTAAAATATTTGTCAAAACCTCTTGAGCAGTTGACTAATTTGTCGTATATTTAGGCGTGTTTTTTACGTTTGTTCACCGAAAATTCATTAGAGTTCATTTTGTGGTAGATAAAGTGAAGACACAAAATGAACTGTGTTAAAAGAAAACGTACGACAAAATATGTCAAAATTCACGACTAAATAGTACGACAACAGACCAGAATCACCCTCCAGACCAAGGAATATCTGGCGTATTTCCAGATGTACAGTTGGAATATCGGCAAATAACTGAGTAACATAAACAAATATATTTGTAAATAAACTCACTAAATTTAAATTTTTCTGACTATGTAGAAAATCAATGAAATAACTTAATTTAAATAGACAAGTTATAAAATTTTGCTCAGATTAAATTGGCCCCAAACTTAAATTTCCTTGAACTTAATAGCTCAGTTTTCGTGGCGCGTACTTTTAGGTGGTGTGAGCCAAGAAATCTGTATCGCTTACCGGAGAGACACGGGCAGTGAAATAGAAAGTGAGTAACCATTTCGGTTTTCTTTCCACATCCTCTGCAAACAGGTTTGCCAACAAGTCCAATCCTATGTAGGTGACACCTGAAAAATGCTACCGAGGTAGCTTCAAGGTGTGCTAGCTCCCAGAGTAGCCAGATATGACATATAAGCGACAAAAAACGACATATTTTTGTCCAATACCTCTAAAATTATGGGACAAATATGATTTGCATCTGTGGTCAGGGTTGACGACCAATTGTCACATAATATGTCATATAAACCATATACCTTTTTTACGTATGTAGTATTCAGCCAATGGATGCAAATAAAATTAGATCCTCCTCTCTCGATGTTGTTATCTTCTTCCAGTTTTCAACTTTCATGACCTTTACTTCCGTGGGCCCAGAAAGCGGAAAGTTATTTCTGTAAGTAGAAGATTTGTATGGAAATTTCAAAATGAAACTACTTACGAAAGCTACTGTCGCCATGTAAATTTAGCTTAAGGCTAATAAATTCTGTGACATAAATTTGTGACATTTAAATGTCGGCATTGTGTTAAAATGTAATTATAGCATATACTATAGGCATTTAAAACTGAAGTTGTAACAAAAATACACGAATATTTGAAATTTTTTTAATTTATTTCTGAACATATTAAAATAAAATCTAGTGCAGCGTCCTCAGCAATCTTTATTGCGGGTAATTTAATGGTATCTGAAAACAAGGAAAAATAACATCGCTTGAAACTGTAATTATAAGAAGAATTAATAATATCAATTTATGTATATTATTGCCAGCGAAATGTACTCGTATTTTCTACTGGAAGCTGATGCAAACAGTCGGTTAATAACACGACGGAAGTTTTTTCAATACTTTTCCCTTCGATAATTTTAACACCATCAATCGCACGTTATTCTAGTAAAATTAGGCTGTGTTCAACTTTTGGCTAAAATTGGCTACAGCTGGCTATAGCATAATAAATAATTTAATCACAGCGCAAATGCTCAACATTACCGTCCTTGTCTGTTAATAATGGCACATTATTTTCGTAAACACAGTAATAAAATTGAGACATTTTTTTGGTTACTTGGCATCAAAAACTAAACAAACAAACGTCAAGCTACTTTGGATTCACCTCCAGAGCACTAACCAATTTGGCTATAGCCGGCTACAGCCAAGAGCTGAACAATAAATTTTGACAATTGAGCTAACATGTACAAATATGATTTTTCGTCATTTATAGCTCTAATTTTTGGCTCAAAATTGGCTATAGCCAACAACTGAACGATCTCAGCCAGCTATAGCTGGCTCTAGCCAAAAGTTGAACACAGCCTTAGTCAACAATAACATACAATGGAATTTTGTGACGTTTTGTTTGCAGTTTCTTGTGAAATTTTTGTCAATAAAAAATGGTGTAAAATCATAATATAAATGTCAAACTATTTCGTTTTTACAAATTATTTCTACTTTTTGTGTGACGAATTTTCGACATTATTTTGTGATGACATTACTTGGCTACCCGGGTCGTCCACATTTTCGTTACCGCTTATATTGCTGTGACCTGTTTACAAAGGACGAGTACCTCATTATCCCGACAAAAAAGGAATTTAGGGTTGTCTTACACTCCAGTACCAGTTTGGAGGTAACAAAGGGCTTTGAGAAGGGTTTGGCTGTTCGAGCAAATGGAAATCTTCTTGTTAATTCGAATCAATTATTTTTTGGTTTAATTTGACGGAGACATATGTATTTAATGTACTTAATATCCACCAATAATATTTGATAAATATTTGAAGGGAAAATCTCCTCTTGAAGTTTCGTCTAACCAGAACTTTTCGTAATGCAAATATTTATTTTGTATTCAACAGATACCCTTAACTGCATTATGAAAGCAGAGCACAACTGACGAACTTTTCAAAAGTTGAGTAAGGTTGTCTCAGATTGAAATTTCTTATCCTGCCGCAGGGCTATTTTAATTTAATATCGATCAGCAAACTTCTTCAATTTTCATATATACCTAGATAAAGCCATACACACACAAAAACTGGTATCCGTGTCAAGGATATAGAAAACTGGACTTTAACTCAATATGATCAAGATAGTTTAGTGAATGCTTACTCATTTAGAAAATACACAGCAGCGTCCTAATTTGATTTAGACCAATTGATTTAGAGTTGCCTTTCAATCCTTAATAACTTTTACGAGATGAACATCGTGCACAGTGGTTTATCCAGAAGTCCTTACATCTGGAATGTACTTTGCAGATAATGCGTTAAGCTTGTTTTTTTTTTCATCTTTTATATGCAACTCTAAATAGGTTGGCTTTAATTCAACTGCAAATAAAATTGTAAATTTAAAATTATGACACCGATTCGTATATAGAAAGAAGTCGAGTTCAACGTTTCATTTTTCACATTTTCATCTCCTCATGTCATGGTGCAGAAGCACCAGCTGAAAAATAGAAAAATTCAATTTTCAACTTCATGCGGTTTTGTTGGATAACATCAAGATTATCTCGTGTGGCTAGGAGAAAATTCTCCTCTATACTGTAGAGAGGCACATTATCCATGTTCAAAAGATAGATCCCCATCACTACAATTCAGACTTGTGAGAACATTTTGACTTTATTTAGAACAAGCTTGATAGTGCATATTGTATAGATACAGGAAAGCTATCGGGTTTTGTGCTTTTTTCCTTTCTTGTGGGAACGTTTCGTTGCCCACGATTGAAAACTAAACTAGAAATTTTGAATGCATCCAATTTCTGCAAATGCAATACTGAGATGTAGAGAATCGACTTAGGAAATAAGAATTGAACATTGTTGAGCTTTAAGAAATTCAAATGGAAGAACAACTTTAACTTTTTGTGAGGGATTTAATCCTATCTGGGAACTGTCGTTTTGGTAGATTTGAATGCTTTTAAAAACTTTTTTCATTTTAGTTCAATGAAAATACTATTTACGTTTCGGTTTTCATGAAAATCTTAAGATCTCTTTGCTATCTTTAAGTGTTTCTTCATTTATTTGTTATGTGACTCCAAAATGAGGAAGCGCGGCGTGAGGTCATGAAAAATATTGCAGCTGCCCTGATTCTCTCTGCTCTTCATTAAGACTATATAAATTCACTTTGTTTTCAATGCCTGCGAGCAAATATTTCAGTTTAATTCAGTCATGCAAACCTTATTTGTTCAATATGCAAAGGCGGTCATCACATCCTTTTGCGTTATTTCTACCCGACATCGTCAAGAACAGCGTTGTATGTCAATTCTACTACTTCGGGTATACATCAGAACCGACAAAAATTCCATGCATAGGTACTGGAATAAACCAAACTACTGCAACAAAGATGAAACGGACATTTTTTTCAGAGATTCTAATTAAATTGTCAAATACAAGAGAAAAAAGCAACCGTCTCATCCGGTTTTTGAAGTCCAATTTTCGGGCGACTGCTCTTACCACTAAGCTAACGAGACAGATGCCTTTTCCTCTTGTACTACACAGTTTTCTTTTCTCGCCGCAAATGCCGCAAATATATGTACATACACATATTCAATTTATTTCCATTTTCAGGGAACAAATACTTTATTTGAATACACAAAAAAATGTTATTAAATATTTTTAAGAATCTGATTGCATAGATTATATTTGTTTTAGGGATTGTGATTAACTAATCACCTGCGGCTTGGGTAGAACAACAAAGGAACTGTGGGGAAAACCTAACCCAAGTTTCACAAAGCTGCTAGGGCTGAGCAAACCTACCATGAGCATTCTGGTGTCTATTCTCACTGGACACTGTTCTCTCAGGAGTCACCTACATTGGGTAGGACTGGTTGATAACCCAACATGCAGAGGACGCGGAGAGGAATCCGAAACGGTGACTCACTTTCTTTGACACTGTCCGGCTCTCTCCGGAAAACGTTATAGATTGCTTGGTTCACACCTCCTGGATGAATTGCATGAAGCAGGTAAGGAGGGTTGGGAGTCAATCTTATGATTTATAAGAGCGTCTGGTTCGGAATTCAGAGCTTATTCAGGGCTCCTAAGGGTGAAGAATGGGCCTTGTGGTGGCCGACGTTCTAGGCCCCCCCGCAGGGGAACTCAACCTCCTTTCAATCCATCACCTGCGGCTTAGTAGGCTAGAAAAATTGAGAAATACAAGAGGGAAAGGCATCTGTCTCATTAGCCTAGTGGTAAGATCATTCGCCGTGCAAAGCGGAAGGTCTGGGAAAATCGGGCGAGGCGAATATCTAAAATAAATGTAAACATTTTTCCATCTATACAATTAGGTTCCACAAAAATGTTTAATTAAAATTATTTATTTAGTAAAATAAATTATTTGTACTGCAACAAACCATGATCAATCACATCGTCTTCATTCAACTTGTCTATCCCATCCAGTAAAACATTCGTGAAAAGTTATTTTCATAGTACAGTTTCTTCTCTATCGAACGTTAAAGATGGGAAATCGAAATTTTGGAGAATACTATTGGAGTTAGGCTCACAAGTGTACTGAATTTCTCAGGATTCTTTTCGCACAATTTACATCCAGTACAGAGAGAAAACGTTCGACTTTACGTAAATGCATTAGCCTCACCAAGAATTTAAACTACGCATGGGAGTATATTATTTTGGAATTAAAGGCAAAAACAGGCAAAAACATATCGAGGTATTAAGGGTTCCTCAAAGCGTTGTCAAATGTATTAAATGGGTCAACACAAGACCAAAACTTCGGAGCTATCCTTGAGACCTAACCGCAAGGCTCGCTTTGCTCGATGCTTGAAGTTTTGTTCTCTCAAGCCTATTTCTGTCAATTTCTTTTAAAGGTAATATCATATGCCATATAAGAGTAATATTTCTTTATCTATTCAAATCCAAAACATTTTCTTGTTAACTTTGCTTAAAAGTGTCTCGTAAAGTTAAATGGATTGTGAATTTCATCTTCGATGCTCATCGTTAGCTAGTGTTTAGGATTTTCGGGCTGGATGGTCAGGAGGAAAAAACACTTCTTTAGTTCGTGAGAATTTTTTTCTCCGACATTTCGGTAGATGTCTCGAACCGCTTTCAAGGATGCAGTCTAATTACAAACAATAATGTATTGCTTGATATAAAAGTTTTTGGGCCGCAAGCCACACAAAACAATTAGTTACTGTTTCACCAAACTAAAGGATTCTACAGCCAAAGAACTACGGTCGGATGTAATTTGCAGAATATCTTGCAAGGGTAGTAATAAGGCAAATTGTCCGATGAGCTATGTTGCAACAAGAGGGAAATTTCTTAAAAACAGAATTTCAAACCACAAATCTGAATTAAAAAGCAGAAAACAAAATAAAACATCGTTAACTACGTACTGTGCATTATCCAACCAGCTCCACATTTTGAACATGCCTCCTATCTTACATCAGAGGCATTATATATTCAGAGAATTCCTATACCATGAACAAACAAACGGATACAGACAATATTAATAACATTTACTGTGCGCACTTGGATAGCTTTGGGAAACGATAAAGCTACGTGTAGTACCAGTTGATTTTGACGAGTGATTGGATAACCTTCCACAGCACCTGTAGTTTCTTCTTTGACCATTTTTTGTTATTTATCTATTTATTTATATTGTGTTTTTAATTAGTTGTTTGCTATTTTTTATCTGTTTATATTTTTACAATGTTGTTTAATCCGTAACTTGCACTTGCTTTTTAAAATTTTTATATCAGGCAATACATTAATGTTGGTAATTAGACTGGGTCCTTGAGAACGGTTCGAGACATCGGCCGAAACGTCGGAGAACAAATAAAATTCTCACGAACTAAAGAGGTGATTTTCCTCCTTACTGTCCAGCCCGAAAATCCTAAAATCACGGAAATTTATTTTTTTGTAAATATGAACTGCCTGGTTTTGAGGTAAAATGATACGCATCCTGCGGGGCTAATTGGGCTACTGGCTCATTTTGTCCCCATTCTTACCGGACTCTTACCGCATTTTTATTTAAAATGTCTTTGCCTTCAGATGGCACGCATGTGCATTAAAAAAACATCCAATCAATTTTGTTGTGATTAAGCAATGCGTAAGGTGATCGCAGCCGTTACCTCTAAATGTATGGGTTTACTTATAGCGAGTCAGTTATTTGGTGTTCTTCGTGCAATCTACAATGGTGAGTTCGCACAAAATCGTCAAAAAAGTCACTTGATCGTTACAAAAGTGTGTTCACTGTGGATCAGTAAAAAGAACTCGTTCAATATATTGTATATCTGGAAAAAAGATTTTTCGGGGTGTCAGCAAAAGACCTGCGCAGGTTTGCTTTTTAACTGGCAGCACAGAATAACATTCAACATCCACTTAAAAAGGAATCAGGGTTAGCACGACAAAACTATTTATATGGATTTCAACAACTACACAAAGAAATACACATAAGAACTCCAGAATCAACCTCAAAGGCCAGAGCAATGCTTCAATAAACCAGTTGTGTCATCTCTCTTTTGACTGCTCAGAGAAATTTCATAAAACATGTCCGGCAAACAAAGTTTTCACCGTCGATGAAACGGGAATTATTAAATTAAGCTAAAAATAATTTACTTTAATTATTCTCGATAATGTAATATTTTAGGTTCAATCAAGATCATTTAAAGTCTATGCACTAAAAGGAAGACGACCGGTAGGAAGCATAACTTTGGCCGAAAGGATCCACGCAATCGAATGAAACTAGAGTACCGGGATGCGGCACCACCGGGAACCATAATTGCATGTCATCCATCAGGATGGATGCAAACAGATAAATTCACAGAATAGTTCAAACACTAATTTTAATTTGTCCCACCTTCTGTTGATGAACCTGTTCTTCTCATTTTGGATGGCCAAACGTCCCACACTAGGAACTTGGATTTTATCAACTTGGCTGGAGAGAATCATGTAACAGTGGTATGCCTATTCATTGCACACATTTGCAATCGCTGGATGTGTTGTTTATGGGTCCCATGAACACGTATTACGTGCAAGCCATTGAGAAGTTTCTCAGAAATAATTCTGAGAGAACTGTGTCACAGTTTCAGATATCAATTTTATTTCGAGAAGCTTATTTAAAAGCTTCTACACTCCCCTAACTGTCATTAATGGATTTTAAAAAAACTGGCATCTTCCCATTGAACCCAGATGTGTTCGATGATATACCTGCTGAAACCACAAATATATTTCCGGATGGTGAGGGAGCAATCTACCCTGTGGTGGGAAGTGACACATCTGAACCAAAGATTGCATAACAAGCAATAAAGGATGACGGAAAATAGCCGGGATGTTCACATTTTCTTAAAAGCCCCAGGGAAATTCAACCAGTGCCATGAATTAGGGCAACAAATACGCGCACTAACACAAGAAAATCGGGGAAAGCTGCTTTATCACTAGTAGTCCATATAAAAATAATTTGAACAAATTGACAATTTAAAGAAGCAGTAGACTATGAACTAAAGAACAAATTTTCAGTAAATAATTTTATAATTCCTTGTAACAATAAAATATCAAGTTCATTTTTAAATATACTAATTTCCACCCCATACTGAACTATGTCATTCTTTTCAAGTTTTAATATACTTTCATTACCAATTAGTTCTTTCCACTGGTTATTTACAATACATTACATTGTTGATATTATACTATGTTTAGGATTTGTTTTAAAGAGGTACTAAACGAACCACAAAGGCAGTAGGACAAAAATAGTAAGAGTTGGACAGTTGTGTGTTCAGTCAATAGATCTAAATCGGACGGCTAAATCTGTTTGGGAAGGTCGTAGAGTATTAGGGTTTTTCCTTCACATTTAGGGTCTAGAGTACAAAAATATAGATGAACAATTTTTGGGGGAGGGGCTTTTGGGGATGTGGGGTCGTACCACCCTTCATTGGGGGTTGTCCAAAATACGTCATGTTCGCTATCAAATTAAAGACAAAGAAGCGGGTAATCGAGTGGTGTAGTTTTATTTGATCATTTTAACTTTAGAACTAATTTTTTACAGCAAAATTTTTTGCACTTGGGTCATATACACCCCAGTTCCTATATTTTGCATATATTTCTTCCGTTCTTTGTTTCACATCCATTAGTACTCATGGAAAGTGAATTTCCACGACTTACCAGCTCTTCATAATGACGAGTTGAAAATATGTCCATTTTTGTACCAAAAAAAGCCATTTTTTCATCTTAAGAAGGACGGATTCACTCCTTTTGCAGTTATCTCCAAAACCATTTACCGTACTCAAAAATTAATTACATATCTATTTAGGGGATAAAATGTAGATGTGATTTAATCCTACACATAAGCTATAACGTGCATATCTAAAATTTTTATAACATCTCTTCTGTACTCGAAGACGACCAAATTGACCATTTTCCCGTGATTTAAAATTTTTAGCGGGTACCTTGAGACACCAAAATCAATATTTCTCTGTATGTATTGCAGGATTTCCATAATATGTTTTTGCAAATATATTCAGGATATGCGGTAAATCCATAATTTAATTTAAAAATTCCTAGGTACCTAGGTATCATCACAAAGGACAATAAAAACAGACAATACTGTCAGTTGAGAAATATTCTTCTTACTTCTCCGCAACTAACAACTAATTGGGTGCGTTTACCGAGACGATAGCGTCTTGTAGCGTAGTGTTAGCGAAGTGTTAGCGTAGCGTAGTAAACATATGTTAAAAGAATTACTTTGACAGTTAATTACTACGGTGGTGACCTTGGCACGGTGAACGAGAGAAAGCGTAGCGTAGTGTAGTAAAAAATTTGAAGTTCAGAATTCGAGTTTTTTTTAACATAAAATAGTAAAATGGGATCAGGATATTTGAATGAAGTTACCCGATTTGCCTTCCGCTATGTAATTTCAGCTGTTGATGTCTGAAATGCAACATTTATTTTACCCTATAATTAACTGTTAACTTTTATATTTTTCTCTCTGGAGGCTAGTTTAGCAGTGATCCAAAGCTTTGTTCCATCCGTATATATTTTACATTAAATTGATCGTTTCTTTTGGTATCTTGTTACAACTATCAAATTGCCACACAATTAACAATCTTGCCATTAAAAGTGTGCCTACAGATTCTCAGTCTATTTAGCCGATTGGTCGGCAGTCTTCAACTTTCTATTGTTCTGCTATAATACAAGTCTTATACGCTTTACCATGCATATATTTATTTCCCAATACCTCTATTTTATTACTTGTTTGGCTAATGTTGAGGTTAATTATACTTTACTATACCCACTACTTCAATTATTCTATTACTTATTTTACTATATATCAATCATTCTTTACTATACCATAAATATTCTAAGTTCACACTACTTCTATTCTTCTATTACTTGTTTTGCTATGTAACTTTTATGATATGCTCAAATAAATAAATAAATGTTTATGTTTATATTTTTATTTTCACAAATGTGTGAACAAAAATTTAAAACTAATAAATACAATGCAATTATCCTAGAAGATTTACAATTGCATATTTTCGTATAATTTTGCAATCTCCTAATCCTAACCTAACAAAGTTGCCATGTTATTGTCATCCTTCCTTCTGTATCCATGGTTACACATCACTTCGCCACATCTTACTATCCAAAATACAATCATGAAAGGTAGCGCGCTACAAGTCACTCTCAGTCGACTCAGTGAACGCAGAAGAAAGTGAAAGGAAGTGTTTCGGGAGCGTTTATCTGTCATTTTTTGTGCTCACTGAACGTACGAAAGCGTTTAGTAGTGACAAAAAGTCACTTTTTGCACATTTTTTCTGTCGGTGAACGCATCCATTATCAATACAAATTTTCCTGAGTTACAGAATTCCGAGTGGTGAGTTAAGTGTCAAAAGAACTCTCATCTCCACTACTCCACAACTCTCCGAGTTAGTGAATCCGGCCCCAGGGGGCCTATTCTTGAATAACGAATGGTTTTAACGTATTCGTTATATAACGAATGGTTGATAACGAATCGTATACACCGTTCGTATTCTTGAAACTCATCGTTATAAAGTCGAAGTGGTGAAAAAGTTTTTCAACATAACGAGTGTGGTAAGATTAGATCTGTCAATTTACAAATTGAATAATGTCAGCTGTTTCATGTTTTAAAGTATAATTTGTAAAAAATGGCTATCTTCATTGAGTTGTCATTATTGTTTACGTCTGAAATCGTTAAACAATCTATGGACTATCAATTACGTCGATCGTTAATCAATTCCTGCACCCTTAATTCAACGCTAAATAGAAAAATGTTGCAGGAGGATCTCCACCAGTGCCATGCAAATGTTTTTTATCCGCCACAGATTTTCCTTTCACCACACATTTTAAATCCTTCCAACTCTGGAAATTTTCTATTAGCTTTGTTTAATATAATATCATAATAAAACTATTCTGGTTCTTTTGCGCTCCGGGTATGGAATTTAATACTGATTTTATTTTGCCACAATTCCGTGGCATCTTTTGAACTGAAAAAGTTATCGGAATTACCAAATTTCAGTTTCAGGTTTTCCTCTAAAAACTCAATTAGTTTAGTTTTTTGAGCATATGAAATTTTCGCACATCTTTTATCTCCCATTATCACTCGTAAAGTAGCAGCTGATTCACTCTTCGTTTGGCATAACGAATGGTTGAACCCATTCGTTAAATAACGAAGGGTTTGCGTTCGGTATATAACGAATGCGGATTTCAAGAATACGATTCCGAATGGTTTTGACAGTATAACGAATACGGAATCTGTCTTCGTTATTCAAGAATAGGGCCCCAGGTACGGGATAATACCAGCAACCGTTTTCTGTTAATATCAAGTAAAACTTTAAGTATATCATTTTGCCACACATTTTCGGACATATATATATTTCTTTTGCTTTATTTTAAAATAAATATTGATATTTACGGTATAATTTTTTATAGTTTCCTCATTCAAATTGCACAAATCAGTACAATCATTTGGTGTTCTAAAAGCGGGTTACCTGTAAAGTTTTCTGGAAGTTTGGAAAATTGGTTCTTATCGAATTTTTACTTTTGCTACCTTGTATCTTTGCCCCTCGCGCTAACTTAGTGAAAAAATAACGCCCAAAGACAGTTTTTGACAAAGCTCCTTTCCGACTCATTTTACGATGAAAATTTCCTATAATTTATGTAAAAAACTTTTTTTTTTGTAAAATAATAAATTTTACGAGCGCCGCAAAGTCTACTCCAACACGAGTATTTCGTATTGGGACCCTTTCTACGAAACATCTGCCAACAAACCTAACATATTCTGCCAGAATCATCAATACGCGGGTTCTGCAGTGTCGCTCGCATTGTTAGAGCCATGGCCTTGAAGGAAGTGAATTGTTTTATTTGTGAAAATCCAATACAAAGAACTGAGGTAACTGAAGGGAATGAAAAAGGATTGGAGATAAGATATTTCGTAAATCAAGTGTTAAAAGAGAGGTCAACAAGTTCAAGCTCTCGGAGGGACTGAAATCGGTAGTGGTCTACGATGTGTGTCTAAAACGCTATAATATTGATCTAGTGGCCACTTTTTATATGAAAAGTCTTGCCACTTAAGTCTTGTTGATATTATGATGATTGACCAGCGCTGATGCAAAAGTTTGACTATCTCACCCAAGGAACAATTTTTTTATATAGTAGTAATCATGAGGTTTCCATTACCAAATTATATAGCTTAGTTTATATAGTCTAGTACTCGAAACTTCTTTGTGACCACCATAAACCTCTTATAGAGCTTAAATGGAGGAGTATTATTATAAAGGTTACCGTGACTTGACGTAGGTAGCGTTGTATAAATAAAGGTTTTATAAAACAAGTAACAAAAATATTCTAGTTTCCTTAATAAAACTTTTTATATAACGCAGGGTGCTCTCGATTAATTTATTTTGGTTATAGCAATGGTTGTGGTAATGTATAGGTTACCTTTATAAACTTTATTTATAATGGTGATGGTAACGTTTCCACGACGCCTGGAATTTTCTTTAGTGATTTAAATGTTAGGGCAATTACTTTTCGTTGTCCTTATAAATTATATATTGTGCAAATTTTTACGAAACCTATTTGTATAATGTGTCTAATATTTTTACATCTTAGAATTACAATTTTTCGGCATATACGTGGTGAAATTCAGCTGCAATTAAAATCTTACTGTGAATATCATCATACATACTTCTAAAAAAATCCAAAAATAAGCAGTATTTACGAATTTGCATTAAATATGACAAAATTTTCATCTTCAATTAGGTGATATCAATTCATAGATGTAACACTATAAAATTCAGAAGTTTTAAATACATAAAACGATCTATTTTCTTCTTGTAAAAATAAAAACGGAAGCCATATATCTTCAATTTAAAAAAAATTGCTTAACCGATATTTTCCTTTTTATCTGCAATTCAGAGATGAAAAAATGGCTGCTTGTACTTAAATGAACAATGGCTCTATTATATAAACTGAATGACTTTTATAAAACTGATAGAAATATTATATAAACTAGAGAAACTATACCATACCTCGTAAATGTGCTCTTATATACCTTTTAGTCTAATGTGTTACCTTTGGTAATATTATATTTCTTAAAGTAATGACAAAGTGCCTGTGTCTATACTTATAATAATTTTTGTTGTATGCTCTTCGGTATTGTAGTGAATAAGTTAAGTTACCGGAAAAAAAAATAACATGTCATATAAAATCGTGCAAACTAAAGAGGTAAGTCAAGAAGACCTAGTTATTGTGTATTTTCCAACGTCCATGTACCTACCCAAATGCAACCGTTTTTGAGATATTCCCGTTTGTATGACTCATAATTTCATGAACTTTGCTAATTATGCGTGCATTGCATAAAATTAGGCGCGTTTACCATCGTTAGTAGAAAAATTAACAAAATTATGAACCATAAAAATGGGAATATCTCAAAAACGGTTCCATTTAGGTAGGTATAGTTATTATGAATTTAGGCGGGAAAATAGTAAAAATTTGAAAAAATTAAGATTTTTTTTCAATTTTTCGACTTTAACGTCATACAACTTACGAAGGAAGATGACAGGAAGGCTGGTTGGACATTCGTTCGAAAGCTTAGACGGCTTACTAACATCTGAGATGAATCTGGCTTTGATAGGGTGTATGTCTTCATCCGCTTCACCGTACAATTTAAGTCTCATTATCTCGGAGACCGTTAGGTTCCACACTCCCCCCACACATACAATTTGTTGTTCGGCTAAGTATGACCTATTCATAGCCTTCGGGTACCACACCACTTATGGGACACCCTGTATACATAGTATATGTATATAGGTTGTTTCCGCCTAGGTGGCCCATATAGCAGGAGGTGAGAGTAGGTACTCAACTAGACGAACAAAAAATTGTATGGCAGGGAGAGATCTACATCAACCGTTTGGGAGTTATAGACTGAATAAGAAAAAAAGCTAATTTACGTAAAACACCCCGTATCTTAAAAAGTACATAGCGCACGGTCACACTTAAGGACTCAATATATGCAGAACTTCATGGCCTTTTAACGACTGGTCAACCAGTCCCGTACCCTTCTCCACTCAGGAGTTATTGTGGTCTAAGATAAAAATTTCTGATTTTTTTACAAAAAGGTTATTAACATAACCCTTTTTTTATAAAAATTGTAAATAGTAAGCTCTCCTTTTGAATTTGACCTATTACACTCCTACATGTCCTAACTGTAGACGTTAGAGAGTTGTGGCGACATGACGCGACGCACACGTAGTTGTGCCTTTTTCCGCCGCTGCTCCCTGCGAGGTATCTGTTTTTTATTTAGTAGGTTTTCGGAAATGAAATATCGAAAGTACTGCAGGATATCCAAAGATATATTGAGTAGGCCAATGTAAAAAATAAAAAATATAAAATGTAAAAAACGGAGATTCTAGATTTTTTCTTACTAGAAGACAGATGTATTCGAGTTCCTTTTTTTGAAAATATAAAACATTTCTAGAGAACTAATTAATATCCACCAAGTAAATTAATTATAGACTCGTGTTGTTCTCTAATCTATTATTGTTAAAAAAATACTAGAAATAAATAATTATCGTGTCTACAAATTTCACGAGAAATAATACTTATTGTGTTAAAGCTGCCTTTCCCTAGGGTTATATTCCACCTATTTTGCATATGGCTAATTAAATTCTTTCTTTACATGTGAATTGGAGTATAATACACAGATTTCCATGGAAGGAGTAACTATCTACCAGTAGCATCTACGCTTCTCAAGATAGATGCTGCACAAGCGGACTCGTAGCTGTCGCTGAATTACTTTGATTCACTACAGTTCTCCACAGCGCCCTGATACGTCCACCAGGTTTGCCGAGTACACCGACCGACTCCTTCACCAGTGGCTGAGGAGTCCTAATCAGAGAAGAATCTCCATTGGTCCTCTATCTTCAACCAATAGCCTCTGGTGTCAGCTGTAAGATTCGTCTCTATGAACGGATCTCCAATCATCAACGATTGGACCCCTATTAGTACGAACCGCAACCGTTGGTCGGCCAATTATTGGGCAAGTAGCGCCCAAAGAGTTATTAGCTCTTAACCTATTCTCAAAGCCATTTTCAAACCTATTTTTAAGGATAATTTGTTCCCTTACTAACTGAAAAACGTAATTTTTAACAAAAATCGTATAATTTCAGTATGACCTGAGTAGGTTTTGAGCTAATAACTGTTTAACGGCAACAGTGAGGATATAGAGTGTAATAGGTCAAATTAAAGAGGGAAGCCTACAGTTTACAGTTTTTATAAAAAATAAGTTATGTTAACGACCGTTTTGCAAAAATAAAAATCGAGGTCAAAGTAAAAAAAAGGGTAAGAAAATCCGAAATTTTTATTTTGGATCCCAATAACTCCTGAGAAGAGCGGGATAGTGGGCTGGTTGAGCAGTAGTTGCCATGAAGCTACACTGAGTCCTTAACTGTGATCGTACGCTATGTACTTTTTAAGATACAGGGTGTTTTATGAAATACTAGCTTGTTTTTAATCAAACTTATAACTCCCGAAAGGTTGATGTGGACCCCCTCTGCCATACGACTTTTTGTTCGTCTAGGTGAGTACTATCACCACCTGCTCTATGGACCACCTCATCTTTAGTCACCAAAAATTGGAAAAATTGTTTCTTGGCCAATGCTGGTAAAATTAGCACGTGAGAAGTGCTGATACTATCAGCACTGATGTTGACACTGTGCTTATGGTGCGCTGATACTAGCGCTGCTAATGCACCAGAGATGATCAATCAGCATAATGTCAACTAGGCTTTATGTATAGCAAGATCTGCTTGATTTGAAGAAAAGAATGACAGCTGAAGAATACACATTTTTCACAAGTAAAGGATACTTTACAGTTGTACGTTCCGACAAATTTTGGTGTGGTACGTGGTCAGATATGACACCATTGAGCAATCGTTGATATGAACGATGAAAAGCCTTGGTGGCCCTACTCATGAACGAGGAGGAAAGAACAGCGTACTTTCCAGGTGGAGTTTAGGAATGGTGTTCCTGCACAATATTTGCGATGAAGTTGAAAATTTTTACAATGTAGGTTTGTCCAGTTTCGAGGAGCATGTCAAAATGAGAATCGTATTAATGGCGACGTAAAAAAACCAATACGTTGGTTGTGCCAACATTATCCATTTCCAGAAGTAAAGGAACTTATGTCAATAAGCACTGGAATTATCGGAGATATGAAGATAAACTGTTACATTTCTCATAAAGTTGGTAGTTGGTGGTGCATTTCTAAAATTATCGGCGGGGATTTCTATACCGTAAAATTCAAACGGAATGATAGAGTGGGAGCACTTGGCATTATGAATGCAGGCGTCTGGATAGGAAACAACAATAACCCGATTAATCCGTTATTAATTTTTCAAAGAATGTGCATTGCAAAAGAATCCAATAAAGAACTTACCTTACGTACGAACTTGCTCCGTTTTCGTTATAGATTTTCCATGACATTAAGCCTACTGGTGATATAATAGAAAAAAAAACGTGCCATTTATCACAGTGGTGTGGAAATGAGTTTTTTCACCAATACACGTGTTGGAGTAAATTTTGTGGTGCTTGTACGCTGAAACTATTCGTACATAAATCATAGGAAATTTTTAGTTTAATTTATCGCACATAACTATTTTCATCGTAAAATAAGTCGGAAAGGAGATATTGTCAAAAAACTGTTTTTGGGCGGCATTTTTTTCAATATGGCGGCGCAAGCGGCAAAGATGCGAGGTGTCAAAGTAAAAATTGAAAAGGGCATGTCGAAATCTATAAAAATCCAATTTTCAAAACTCCCGGAAAACTTTCCAGACAGAACTACAAAATGATTGTACTAAATCGAATATTATCACAAAAAAATTTAAGGAAAAATGTTTGTGCATTTAGCCTGGTTTTGCTCTACCCGTATACCCAAAATAGAAAACATTTCATTGGATATATTTTATAATCAATGTTTGTTGGATAATATAAGCGACTTTCAGGCGAAGTCTCTTAAAATCTTATTATTTAACTCACCTTGCTAGAAAGTCGGTACAATTGCTTTCGGATTATAGAAACAATAAATGTAATGAATTGGCTCATGAACTAATTAGATGGGGAACATAATTTATGTTACGCTGAGTGCTGTAAACAGGTAAATTTTTACACATTGTTTATTCAAAGCTGACTACAGCCGGGAAAACCTAAGTTAAGTACATGTACCATAACCAGAACGATGTTGCGTGTGAATAATATGAGTAAATTAAAGGAGTTGCTTAACAAGGTGCACATGCGAGATTCGCTTTCCAGATTCAAGGCGGTTAGTATAAGGACCACCAGCTGGTTAGAAAGTATGCCGAGAGACACTTGAATGTCTTAAATTTCGATTTCTAGACGAGACTCCCCAGCATGTAAGATGATACGCGGATAATTCGCGCGTCATATTATTTCAGCGAATATAAATTTTATCGCGAAAGATTATCATCTGCTTATTGCGGATGTCACGTCTTTCGGGAAGGAATGTGACCCGAATGCAAGACTTCTTGGATAATTCCTTTCAAATCATCATTGCGCTGATGATTGCGCTGATGATTTTTCATTTCAATGTTTGCTGGGTCGCATCAGGACGGTGACAATAATCTACAACTCAACTCTATAACCATGTTGATATGCGAATACAGTATGTCACTTCTAAGTGATATTTGCAGCCCGTAATACCAGTCTGGGTTCACTACTTGAACCAATTTCATGTTTTTCATGTTCGCCGCAATAGCATTAACAGAGAAAGAAAAAAAAATGTCATCTATTTACATATATTGCATGTGCTCTGTCAAGCCTTTTCAAGGGAATCTATGATAGAGAAAAATTGTTCACCGGGAAGGAGGCACCTATCAACCAACCACAAGTACTTCCACTTGACTGTAAGCAATTTTTGGAGGAACGTACGGAACATATTGCTTATATATTATTATGTAGGTAGCAATATGTATGCCTGCAATCAAAATCCCTCGTGTTCATATCATGTGAAGGGCAAATATATTATGCTTCTTCACGTGAAATATTCCGAAAGGTATTACGTGAAGAGCGCAATAAAAAGGATAAAAAAGACGGTGTACTATGAGAGGGTAGGAAAACGGAAAACCATTTGGATGAGTTAAAAAATCAGGAAAACAATGTGTCATCATGTTTTACATTGCGACACTTTGTCCTCCCTTCATGACACGTACATACATGGGCAATTAAATGTCGAACCATAAAGGGTATCCATCAATGTAATCCAATTTTTTTCCGCGTGTCAATCTAGCGTTCTGCAGAGAGTACTCGTTATCGCGATTATGTTTTCATTACACGTAAAATTCGTAGTGGTTTTATTGGTTAAGTACGTACGTGCTCCATAGCCATTTCTGCACGTTAAATAATAAATAGCGCTTCATTATTCGATTTTGCCTGTCCGAAAAAACAGCAATTAAGCAAAAAAAAAAGAAAAAAAGAATTACGATATGAAAAAATAATACATAAATTATTCAACAATAAAATTTAATATGTAACTAGTGGACGAAGCGCTTGAAAGGCATACAAAATTTATATTTGTGAAACAAAACTGTATTCTTTGGTGTTGGTGTCAGATAATTTCTGAAAATATTCTATGAAAGGTATGGAAGTATAACGTTAAGATACCCACTTCATTTCTTTTAATGTATTGACTCCTACGACGGGAAGATATATTCACTTATACACCTTACCTTTGCATGACATGTAAGGTGGAAGGAAGCCTTCCTTATTAATTCTGTGGAAGGTGAGGAGAAGCATTCCTTATTATTTGTTTAGATGATGAAAGGAGGCATTCCTTTTTAATACTGTGGAAGCATTCATTCTGTTATCTCAGAAAATTGGACGAAGGCATTAAAAGCATGAATTTTCTAAAATGTCGAAAACATTTATTCAATTTATAATCGCAGGAAGGTGTAGGGAAACATCTGTTTTCACTGAGAGTTAACGAATATACGCATCTTAACTTATTCGTATCTCGTAGGTACTTAACTGAACATAAGCTAGTTCTGTTGAGTATGGATCCAAACCCAACCAAGTCACAAACCACTCCATTAGTTCTGTTTACCAAGTAGAACTACCTGAACTGCGAGTGACTTCAATCAATGTCATCAGGAACTAGTTGAATTGGGACCAGCGACTATTCATCACCTCAAGTCTTATAATTAATTAGAAATAAACTTACCAGTAGAATACAACGTGTCATTATTTTCCACAGCACAACATTACGTAGAACACAACTTTTTCTTCTAATATAACACAGAAATCGAATTATGTTTCATCTACGCACTTTTTTTCCCTAAGCTGTTCTTAGAAAAAAATGAAACTATATGACGCATTTTCGACCTTCACGCACTCCCTCCACTGGAAATACAGCCGAACAAATTTCTATATGTTTTCGATAACAACAGGAATGAATATATTTAATCATTACCTGTGCATTCTCTAAGTATTCCCCGGAAAGTACATGACATGCTCAAAAATACGACGCATCAATGCATTACGCCTGCTTTCCTAAACCAGGTAAACGTAAGGTATGTTCATGTACTCATTACTAATGAATTCTAGGTAATGTTTACAGTAAACCTTACCTATTCCCATTTTCCCGCTGGGGAGGCATTCAGATAGGGTATATGCGGCTCAATATGTATTAAACCGTGGAGAAATATTATTATAAAAATTTTGGCGAATCACAACAATTTTTTTTTAATTGAAAATTAAAAAAAAAAAAAACTCAGTGAGTGTGAAGCGTCAGAATAATGTGTATGAAATCTCACTACGGTATCGTTTCTGTATACATAGATCATCTACCACGTAGTGTCTTAGGCCTGTTTCCAATGGCACTTTTTTTTCGAATAAACGCATTAAAGTCTCGTGCGAATTTTCCGAACATTAAAGCTATGACTGTCTCCATGACTCGGTAAGTCTGGTTCACCGAACCATTGTTTGTCGAGTAAAGATGAGCTCCGGTTATCCCCTTCCTCTTCGAGTAGTTAAGATATAAAAAGCAACGAGTGAATTCGGTGAGAAAGGCTATAAGCAAAGATATGCCAATAAAGTAGGAGCAGGAGTTCCTTAAATTTGCCTTACTGATAATCGACGAGAAGAGTAAGTCTGTCGAGGTAATTACAAGCTTGTCCAGTCTTGGCAGTTTTCTGTGGTGTTTCAGGTACCCTTAGTCACGGCTGTGGGAGCCGACGTTAACAACCCTACTACAACTTTTTTTCAAAGTTTCAGATGCAGCATCAATGGTCGTCAGAACAGCAACATTTAACTCTTGATTTAGGGTACTTTCCACAGTAATATTCCGTCCAAGATTTTTGAGTTTGTTAGGCAAGTGAAAAATTTCCCTTTAGCATTACTTGGGAGCTTTTCATTAAAGCCACTAGGCCATTTAAGTCAGATAGACATTATGAATTTTACTAAAATAGAGTTATGATTCATACTTAATCATTAATTTTTTTTTCGAACTTGGACTCCATCTTCACTTTCATTATATAAGCCTGCTTAATGTTCCTTTTTTGTATTCAGTACCTTAAATTTATTTAATATATGCATAACATTAAACCCGTAAACCTCGTAAACTGGCGGCCTATCTAAGTTGTTACCGACTGTATATGCTCTAATGCAAGATTTTGTCTTTTTTACAATATTGCAGGCAGAAAAAATTTGAAAGGTGGAGGATTCATGGCCTTTCTCCTTACCATATAGGCCTCATATCATCTACAGGATTACTACAGTCTGCTTTCAGAAGAAGTCTACTGAGACTTCTTCTATATTTTGCAGTACTGGTCACTTAATTTTCCAACTAATTCCAGATGTATTTTCAATGATCTTTCCTTTTCACAGACATTTATTTTTATTTTGGTCACTTTATTTCCTGGTCTGGTACTATATTTTGGCTAGGGATCCATCGAAAGGAGTTATCGTATGTTGTAAACGTCAGTGTCAAAGATATGGCTCCAATCTTTGAACTAGCGCTATCATCGTGGAGCTAATTGTTTTAATGTCATTAGGAAGAGAGTTACATTTACGTGCAATGTGGACAAAGTAAGAGCGCTGCCCAACTAATGTGCGGAATCGGGGTGTATGTAGGCTGAAGTGGCGGTGCGAGTGCAAGAAACCAAGAGATTCGAATAAGCACATCGGTGAACGCGTATTTATTAAACGATGTAGGAAACTTAGGGCGGTGACATCACGATAGGCATTCAACGAACATCCCAGAACTGAGGGAATATGTTGTGAAACATGATCGAAACGACGCAGTCTATAAACAAACCGCACACAATCGTTGAATGCTACATTTAGCTTACGATTACAAACTGCGTCGAGGGAAAAGAAGATAGTGCTGCAGTAAGCCAAATAAGGGACAAACAGAGCCATAACCAGTTTAAGCCACAATCCGACCGACAATAACCTCCCTGAGAGCCATAACCGGCGGAGGCCACCATAGATTTTGCTGACTATACTACAAACTTGAGCGCAGCAGGTTAGTTTGCTGTTAAGGGTAACTCCAAGACTGGTAACCTTTTCGGAAAAAGGTAATATGTCATTATTCAGCAGTATCGGAGGTAGTTGCCGCGTGTCTATAGCCCCACTATAAAAGGCCAAGCAAGACTTCTTCGGATTGAGCAAGAGCCGGTTAGACTCAGCCCAAGCGGATATTCGAGTTAAATCGCTATTAATGCGAGCAATACAGTCCTCCTGTAATCCAATAGGTCTAGAAAAATAGACATGCACGTCATCAGCGTATATATGCAAATTTACATACATCACAACCTGCGGAAGATCGTTTATAAACAAGGTAAAAAGTAAAGAACCTTGTAAAACTCCAGAATTGATTGGAAGTAAGTTAGATTTAACTCCATCGACTAAGACTTGTTGGAAGCGATTCGATAGAAATTCGCTGATCATCTTAATTGCAGTTCGGGAGAAAAAGAATTTGTCATATAATTTGTGCAGAAGAAGTGTGTGGTCAACGCTGTCGAATGCTTTGGAAAAATCAAGCAGAACTAAGATGGATAGATGATTATTATCTAGTGCGCTTCGAATATCTGTAGTAACTTTCAGTAGAGCAGTCTCGCAGCCATGCCCAGGATGAAACCCAGACTGCAATCTGAAGAGCAAGTCATTGCTCTCGACAAAATTAATTATTTGCGAAGACATTAACTTCTCCAATACTTTCCATAGGAAGCATAGTATACTTATAGGACGAAAATAGCTTGGATCATTAGGAGCAGAGCTCTTTGCCAGTGGTAGCACTATAGTATTTTCCCACTTACGAGGAAATTGAGAATACCTAAGACCTGAATTGTATATATATTACAGGGAACTACATATTACTGGAAGGAGAAATTTTATAAATCTGGGTGGAATAGTATCATCACCGGTGCCCTCTGATTTAATACTATCGATGGCTTCTAATACCTCCGGAATTGTTACAGATCGGAGCTGCAGTTCACTAATACTTCTATAAAGTTTAAAGGAGCTACATGAGGAACTATAGGAGAGGCCAGCATAGGGGTAGCAAAAAAATTGTTGAGAACGTTTGGATCTATGCAACACGTTGATTTATCACTACCATGAATACCCCATTTACGCAGATTAGACCATAGTTTTTTGATGTTAGAGAGGGGTCAAGTATTCTGCTATAATAAGCTTTTTTTGCACTTCTTATATTTTCAGTTACTAGATTTCTTGCAGATTTATATGCAATACGACTCTGGGGAGTTTTGAGCAACTTGGAGCGACGGAAATGATATTCTCTTTCGGCAATCATGTTCTTAATTTCGGGGGAGTACCATGGGCATCCTTTGGCGCTTAAGCGCTTAGTCCGCTCAGGAGCGAATTTATCATGTAAATAATTTACGAGTGCATAGAATGTTTGTAATTGATCATCTACAGTGCTATAATTTTTAATAAGTTGCCAGTTAAGCGTTGATGCCTCTTCGAGTAGACGATCCACATTGATTCTATTGTAATTACGAGACTTAAGAATTTTGGGCTGAATAGTGAAAATGACCTCGTAGGACAGGAAGATAAAGTCATGATCGAAATTACTAAGCGGACTTAGTTGATTGAAGAATAAGACTTTGTTTAAGTCAGAGCTGAAGAACAGATCCAGGAGCGATGAATTAATGCAATTAAAGAAGGTAGGCTCAGTAGAATTTACTACGTTAAGATCGAGTTACTCGAAAAGGTGTAAGAATGAATCCGCGTTTTGATCCCTACGTAGTATATTTACATTAAAATCTCCACCCAAGATTATATTAGAATACTGATGGGAGATTTGGGTGAATATTTCTAGCGCGCACAGAAAGAAGTTTACCCTGCCGGCGTAGATTTAGAGCCGATTGGAGAATTTTACTATTTTCATGCGATAAACTCGCGAAACAATAGATTCGACTATCTGTAGTGAAACTGCTATCGATAGTATGCAGCTTCAAACCTCCATGCCTCCTGAATTTCTCCATGAATGATCGACGTTCGCTAGCGCTGGGAAATTTCACAATCAACGATGTTCCACTTTTATGATCGACATAGCAATTTATATTTGGATGGAAAACTTCAATGTGAGATGATATGGTGTGGCCAATTTTAGCGCACATTTTATTAAAAATTACAGCCGGTGTAACTTCCTTAGAATTAGGTATGCCTATCACCATCATATCACTGAGACGCTGTATGCGGCGAAGGTCATCATTATCCCGTTCGAGTTGGTTACATCTGCTTTCTAGGCTGGAGCATTTCGCTACTAATGTGCTTACTTTCAGTTCAAGGTTAGATAAGAGTTCTTGCATTTGTGAAGATAAACAATTTTCAAGTTGCTGCAATTTACTGTCAAGTAAAGATGTTAGCTTTTTGATGAGATTAACTTCACTGATATTAGGCAAATTTAAATTAGGATTAGCAGATTCATTGCTATCAATCGGCTCCTTTAATGATGATTTAGCTTGAGTCTGTGCTTATGTAACGGTCAGAATTGTTTCTGGTGCACTCAGCAGAGTGCTGGCCTCGAGATAGTTTTTTGGGCGACTTCACTGAACGGAATCTAATAATTCTGAAATTTTTCAACCGAGAATCGAAATTTTTACGTAAGGTCTAGAATCGTTTTGTATGTATGAAGTTTAGGACGTTACCTATTGATATTGGTACCATATTATGAACGTTATGAAAGTTCACATTTACTGTCTTCGTGATCTTTCGGGTGCTACAGGAGAACAACTTACCGCTTATCGCTGAGTCCGTATTTCGTTTTTCGATCAGTGGTGAGCACTTTTTCTCTCTGATCTCTAGTTCAAGAATTAAGTACGTGCATGCTACTTAGACAGAGCCTATAGTTCCAAAACTAAAACATCTTTTTGATTGCATGCAAAATCTATTAAAAGTTGATTTTACATTTTTATTGGTTATTGTTGGAGCTCTGGGAACTGACCTATACCACAGGGATCGAACTAGTTATTGGTCATATAGGCTCAAGTACTGTTCACCGAGGAGGACGAATCAAAGTCTTCATTGAACCTTGAACTGACTTTAGTTTATACGACCGTAACGGACTATTTGTTAGTGTGTGTTCGCTTCTTAAAAACTCAATTAGGTCTACGACAAAAATGGACTGATATTCCTTGGTATTTATATTAGCAATTGATATTATTCATATTTTTCACTCTATCCTGAGCTACTTGTGTTCTTCGTTTCATTTCTTCCATCAGCGTATCTTGCCTTAGAGACTTGAGGCTTTGTATTGATGGTCATACATAAAAAGTCTAAGTACGTTTGAAAATGGATAAAATGGAGTGGATTTTCTTAACCGCTTCACTAGGGATCGCCAACAGTTGGAAGAGTATCGATACGCCAATATTTCCATTTTTTTTTCAAAATATCGATACACCAATATATTACTCTTAAAATATCAATATCCTTATTAGTATTGTCGATTACTTGTATAATTACCATTAATGTATTGCGGTGCCTGTTGTTGAACTATAATTGGTATTGTAGTAAGTAATACGTAATTGATATATGATAATGATACCAAATTAAAGTCCATTCAGGGAAATGTTTGACTAGAAACAAAAAAGATATGTAAATAGTAAAAACTAGTCATATATATCTATCTCTCTCTATCTATAGATCTCTTATAGTAAAAGTACCGACCGTTCGTTTTTACAATGAGACGCGGTCGCTGTCGCTAAACCTGAAACCTAAAATGTACGAAAATCACAACTCACAGGTATAGTGTGCTGCTAAGTATATTGCTGATGCGTTGTTTAAAGTTGTTAATATAAGTTTAAATAATACTCTCCAGTATTTCTATAACTAGTTAAATCAATTATTTACAATTTAATGATGTAAAGAAAACTTAACACATGTTATGCTCGCTATACACTATCGTCGTAATACTTTGCGTTCTTCAAAGAACAGCATTGTCTGTTAGAGCTGAAAATTGGATCCGGTTTTGCTAATATTCGAATATCCGGATACCCGGATCTGCAAACTTTCCGATTCCTGAAATCCGGATCCGAACTATCTCCGAATTTGGATTCGAACTATCCGGATTTGGATCCGAGCTATCCAGATCCCGACTAAGCAAAAAATGGTCTAAATGTCATCCAGAATGCAATGCTTCATTGGGAAAATATTAATTTAATGAAATTTGCAAAATATATGTAATCTGAAGGAAATTTTGAAACTTTTCTGCTACTTCTAGATCCGGATAGTTGGATCCAGATCCGGAAAGTTTGGATCCGGATCCGGATAGTTCCATTCCAGATACTAGGATCCGAATTATTCGGATATCCGGATTTAAAAAAAAACGGATCCTAGTTATTCTGGATAATCCTGATAGCAAATTATCCTGATACTTTCAGCTCTAGCTCAATGACGTTCAGACGCCGCAGTGCGACGAACCACTATAGACAACGCTGCCGAATTTTTGCCCATAGCGAAAAATTAAATCGGGTTTTATTTTTCTCCGTACGCTGTACGCTGTACGATGATAGTATGGATGAAAAGTATGCGACATTGTTCGTCGTTAAATAGTGGAGTAGCAGTTGAGTAAAGTAAACAACTCTAAACGGCTGACCTAAGAAATTTCTGTCAAAACTTAATGATTCATTGAACTACACGAACTAAACAACGGGTAATGTGTATGCAGTCGTTCAGAAACGCTGTTCGATGACCGCGGAGTATGTGACGATAGTGTGTGGCGAACATTAGAGCATCAAAATTGGAACAGCAAAAGCAAGCCACTGCGTCCTCGTCAACAACATCATTCGTGACCGCGTCTCGCGACAACGTCACATTTTAACCTAGCAACCAATCACAACAAGCCTCAGCAGATTACAATTCACATTCACACTATCTAATCAATATTTTTATCATACTGCTCATAATACTCTCATAGTGGTATGCAAAATGCATGTTATGCTATTGCTATCATGCCGTCATGCCCATCTTCACCTCATGTCATGACAAAGTAAAGCCAATTGTATGTGATAGGCTGTGTGGTTTGTGGTAGTTGGTTGGTCAGAAGTCAGAATCAGAATAGGAGAAAAGAATCTTAAGGCTGCCAAGGACAGCAACTGTTGAGCTTATTAAGGGGGTGTTTTGAGCATGAAAATCAATTGCTCAAACAAAAACAAATTGTTTTCTTCTACTATGCAATACAGCTATTAAAATATCGATACGATTTACCTGTAATGGAAGGGAATAATTATCGTATCGGTATCAGTCATCCCTAGTTTTCACTATAATTAGATACTGGTTAAAACCGCATACACTTAACGCGAGTTTGTATCGATGTATTGACATTTAACATCGATTATCAAAATTCGAATCTTAATACTTTAAATTGTAGTTCTGTTGGATGTTTCTGGACGTGAGCAATATCGAAATTAATCTTAATTTATTACTATAGTTGGAAGTCATGTAATTTACTTCATATACTTATATGTACACTACTAATAAAAAATAAGTGAGCAGCCGCAGTTTTTTTGAATTTTGGAACTGGATCAGGGACTTAGAATAAATGCTGACATTTACATATACAACTATTTTTGAAAGAAAGTTTGATAGAAGCTTTGGAAGATATTTAGAATAGAAACGAATATACATATTTCAGCAGGACAATCCATCATGTCAGACGGCCCGGAAGACTAGAATATGGTTTGAAGAGCACAACAATTTTCAACAACTGGCCCACTCAAAGTCCGAATTTGAAAACTATCGAAAATCTCTGGGAACACATCAATAGGAAAATTCACAAAATTCATGTTCGCAATATATACGAACAAGTTTAATTGAAAATCTAATGTTGTCTATTCCAAGAAGACTGGAGGACATAATAAACAATAAAGGACGAAATATAAAAATTAAGTATGTTCTTGTTTTCATTCAAAATTTTAAGTGACCGATTTCTTTATACTAAACCTTAGTGCCATTTGTTACCGTAATCAAACGATTTTTGAAATATTTTCCCTTCTCACTTTTTTCAGTAGTGTATAATATCTTGTTCCCGTACGCTGATTTTTGTTTGATCTACATGACCAGTTTTTGCAAGTTAATAGTTTGTCTATGATAGAACAGAACTTTCTAATTGGTTCATAAAAAATACACCACTATGAAAGTCTCGCTCTAGTTTCCAGCCTAGTACCACACATTTTTGCAATAAATTTTTCTGGTGTTCCACCGTATGTATAAAATCACGGATAAGTTTTTTATGAGGAATTTCAAACCATTGAGCCAACATTCAGAAATAATTAAAGACTTCATTTGGGAAAAGTTGAGTATTCCAGCTGATATGTATATATAAATACAAAACATACACGACATACATTGTATAGATTCATTTATACATTTTATTGTTCTATGAAATTGGACATGTAGCATAATTGTTCTGAGAACAATACAAAACGAAGGAATGGAATGAAAGCATTTTACCGACAATAAACTCTGTCGTATTCCCGATACCAACACAAGTAAAATAATCCTTAGACTATAAGACTTAAAAGTCTTCATTCACATTCAACTTCTTTTCATAAATTAAAACTCAAAATGTTTTCAAACTTTCAACCACATCGAAAATTATTCCAATTTCATGTGAGATATTTTGGTGCATTTTATTCCATTAATTGCGAAAGAAGCATTTATTTTGCTTCGATAATTTGCTTTTGGGGGTAGAATTACCACCGAACACCATTCTTGTGGTGCTGCAGTATTTCGATTCTATACAGAATAATATACGACTCGGCTCGAAATATTTGGTGCTAAAACAAAAGCTGATGGTAGTTTTGGTAGCCTTGTTTGTATTCCGATTGTGATAATATAAAAGGGCTCAACCGTATCATATTGAAACTGTTCATATTTTCGAGAAGCTGCTGGGGTAGGTCCGGTACATAAAACAACTTGTGAAAATTGAAATTGAAGTATTTTCAGAATTTCAATTCAGAACGAATGTGAAATTCCTGCAGGCTCAAAAATCGACTGGTCCTGCTATTTTTACTGGAAATTTATTTCCTGGAAAAGGATATAATTTACCAAATGAATGGTCCATGGACCAGATGACGGCTCTCATGATGGCAAATTCAGAACGTGCCTGGATAGTGGAAGTATTGAAAATATTTCATCATTCCGACCAATACTCGATTAGTAATTTTTGCGACTCCCCTTTTGTTTTCGCCCTTGCGTGTGGGAATGATTATTACTGTTATACAACCCTCGTAATAACATGCCCAACAAAAAAGAGGCCATAGTGTTGTGAATTGTTATCTATTACTAGAACTTTTAGGATTTAATCAATAACCCTGAACTCACGTATGAATTGCAAAATGTGTGTGCGTGTGTATTTCTTTATTGTTTTTGAAACGTTGACATAGTAACTATAGCTCTCAACACAGTATGAATACTAATTAGTTGGATATACGTAAAAGATTTTAAATATGAAATTTAAATATTTTTAATTGGCGTTACTTATGAGAGAAATGGGTATCAGTATTGCACTATAAAATTGAAAAACTAAGGTACATACATATATGTAGGTATATGAAATATAAGGGCAGAGTAGCTATTGAAGACTTTTCCGGAAATCTAAAATGCAGGGCCTGTGAACTGTTTCTACGGAGGACTTGTTTGATATCCTGAGCCGATTAAGGTACTCAGCCGCTAAATGGTGATGCTGCAGCAAATTTCATTGCTTCACATTTCAAAATATAAATACGTTTGCCTACCTCCGAAACTTAGCAAGGAGTTATTCATATATTGACTTGAGCGCTTCTACCCAGCGGGAAACGGAAGCATTTCGGATGCATTCGGAAAACATTCTGTGAAAGGTATGGAAGCAATACGCTCTGATACCGAGTTCATTTCTTTTAATGCATTGATGTCCTACGACGGGAAGGTATATAAAGTGGCTTGCATACCTCACCTCTACATAACTAGTAAAGCGAAAGGATGCCTTCCTTAACAATTTCTTGGAAGGTGAAAAGAAGCATTCCTTATTAATTGTTTGGAAGGTGAAAGAGCAATCCTTGTAAATTCAGTGGAAACATTCATTCCGCCCTTTCAGAAAAGTGAACGGAAACATTAAGCAGGAATTTTCCGGAAGGTTGGAAAGAAAATTTATACTCTCAGTAAGATGGAGGGAAGCACTTCTCCTGTTTTCACTGAGTGGTAAAGGAAAGAATTTTTCCTGCTTTCTCAGAAAGATATAGAAAATAAACACGTCTTTACTTATTCGAATCTCGTACTTAAATGAAAATAATCCACAAATCAGAAAATTTTCCATCTGCACGCACTTTCCTCAATGAAATAATGAACTCGAACTAGCTAGTGCAAATATAGCCGTACAAATTTCTACCTCGACAACAACACGAATGAAGATACCTTTCATTACCTCTGCATTTCATAGCATGCTCAAAAATACGATGCAACAACAAATTACGCCTGCCTTCCTAAACCAGGTAAACGTAAGGTATATACAACATGAATGAATAACTTCTGCCTTCTCTAAGTCTTCCCCACTGACATATATAATATGGACTGACTACGTTAATGACAATGCACTGCAAAAAGTGGGCTCACTTTTATATTGTTGACTCTTTCGGTCTAAGCACCAAGTACCAACTGAGGAGATCTGTAAACAACAGATAAATAAATGGGTCCGTCGAAATAAATGTTTTTAAATTAATTATTTAGGGTTATTACTGATTAAATTGTTTTACAAAAGGCAATATATTCATAAGATATGAAGCAGAAGTTAGAAACGTTTTATTATAATAATTTTTCGAGCTGCGCGCTTATTTTTTCAACTTCCCGCCAATGATTTTTTCAATGTTGGCACCGGCGTAAGAACTTTTATTGACACAAGCAATTGAGCCCACATGAAATAGAAAGTTAAGCAGTCCATATTATATATGTCAGTGGCCTTCCCTGAAAAGGTACATAAAAATATGACGCATCATTACATTACGCCTGCCTTCCTATACCAAGTAAACGTAAGGTATGTTCATGTACTCATTACTAATGCATTCCAGGTAATGTTGACAGTAAACGTTATCTAAGTCAGGCTCTCCCATTTTTCTCGCTGGGAAGTATGAGAGGGGGGGGGGGTGAATTCGTGCTATTCAAAGGAAGATACTCTGTTAAAATTCCAAAATGTTGACATGTTGAGCATTGTTTTGTTTGAGACAGGGGATGAAAGATCCCAAGACAGTCAATTGTGCTAACCTGCTAATTAGTAGAAGTTAGAAAAAGAAACTGGGTAGTAGGAAAGTGTGGGATCGTGTCCATATAGAATTCGACCTTACGACCTTTGCAATGGTAGTCAGTGCACTTACCAACTGAGCTACCGAGTACACCTGTTGAGCATTAACTTGAAGACAAAAGTGAGGAGAGGAAAATCAGTACTGAAAGTGTTAGTTATTAATTTAGTTGAAGCCGTATGCGCATGTCACTGTATCTGCCGAAAATAAGTTTAGCTTTTGAACAGATAAGGAAAGTGTCCTTTCAAGAAATATTGACCTTAAAACATGAGTAACATGTAACTTCACCTTAGTTTCAACCTAAAATTTAACTGAAACGTGGAGGACGTTGAGTGTAGAAGAAGTCGACTATGGGATGTACCTACACATCAATATTAGCACAATGATTATCTGTACCTTTTATAACCGGTGGAATCATAGGGGAGATATTCAACTTAGTTTGTTCTGATATTAAAATTATTCGCTTCAACATTCCTTGCAGCTAAATTCTCCATAAACGCGACTATGGTTTCTATATAAATTGTGTCTATACGAATATCACATAACATAATTCACGAGTTACCTATTTCTTATACTCGTCTGCCAGAATGTCTTTTCCTACAATTTAATAAATTTGTGTTACCAGGGGGTTGGCGAGAATAAAATTATCAAGGTCTCCTAGTTTATACATATAACACATTATTATAATTACATCTTTAAGTGAAAAATATGGATAGAAAGGGATTTTATCAATATTGATTGATTGAAAACCGAGGTTGAGGCCTCTTATGGGATCTCTGGAACGTATGCCATAGTAAGGCCTATTGTTCACCTTCCAGATTTATGATCAATTGCTCATAGGTCCCAAGTCCCAACCGGATGCTCTTAAGTATTTAAATATTGGCCCCCAAGTCCTCTTTGCCGGCTTCATGGAGTTCATACAGAAGGTGTAAGCCAAGGAATTTGCAACGCTTTCCTGAGAGAGTGGGACAGTGGCAAAGAAAATGAGTTACCGTAAAGTAAAGTGTATCGCGTTAATTCGATCCATATCGCTTCTTTAATGTCATAAGTATAACAAAACCAGTTTCACAGTTGTGTGTCTGCGGTTTATAATGAACCATTATAGACTAATGAGTCGTTAGTTTTTTCTTCATTAAGAGGGCTATGTGTTTAGGGTATTAGACTACAATAACCGATCCTCCAGCAGGCATATTAAAACTCACATTCATCCATACTACTAGACATTTTATTTCAACTTTTTCCTCTTTTTATACCCTAGATGCAGGGTATACTAAATTTGTTATTCCGTTTGGAACACACAGAAATAATGATGGTTTTGTAAACAAAAATAAAATCAAGATCGGAGTTTTGCTTAAAAAAATCAACCTAAACATTGCATCATAAACTCGGTCATAAACACAATCAGCTGTAAATCTCAAATCAGCTGTAAACCATCATTTGATTGAAAAAAAAGTAAATTTTAGTTCGAAAAAAAGGCAACTCCCGAGAACCCCCTGCCTTAGAGTCTGTCAACGTAGAGAGCTGAAATTTTGTACACGACGTTTTCATAGAAATAGTAAATACAATTTCAGAAATGGGCTAAATTGGCCACTGCTTCTTGGTGTTGCCATATAAAAATTTTGCTTTTTACGTATGCTGTGAAAACGATCATTCCTAGACGTCTTTATTGTACTAAAAAGTTCTTTAGAATAGTAAATTCTATGAAGTTTATTATAACCATTTTTACTGTCCGACGACTTATTTGGTGATCGACTTATCAGGATTTGTATTGACAGTCACGCTACAATTAAAGCTCTAGACTCAAACACCATTAGATCCCGTCTAGTGCAACCGTGTCGATGTGAGCTAAGTGAAACTGGGTGCTAACCACCGAGTTATTTTCTGCTGGTGCTGGGTGCCGGGTCACAGTAATATACCTAAAAATAAGGCAGTTGGGGCTCTGGCCACAATAGGCTCCCCTATGAATATACGTCTAGCAGAAGAATCCATAGGAAAGCCTCTAAAATCAGCGAGTCGATGTACAGGCCTGTAAGCTGGCGGCAAATTGTAGATGGGAAAAACTGAGCTCACGCGTGATTTCAAGATAGCTTTGCTCCGAGATTTGTCCTGTTAAGGCTGAATTTATGCTGAGGAGGAACCGGAATGATGTGCGTAATCTTACTGCAGTTATCATAAGACACTGCCTCCTTGGTAAATATGCGCAGAGGACATGCAAGCTCCATACAATGACCTCTGCAGAAGCTGTACGGACGAGAAAGAGGTTGAGAGTGTTCAGCATCTATTCTATGAATATCCTTAAGGTTGGAACAGAATGTGGTGCTGGCGCATATTCTACAGCTTACATTATAGCTGAATATGAATACAATGCTGCAGCTTAGTTCTGTCAAAACTAATTTGATATTTTATTCCATACTTCGGCTATTCTTTTTAAAGTTTTATATAGGACATGCAATAGATCCCACATTATATCTTTTGCTTTCCTTATTTCGATGATTTTTTCCGTATCAAAATTTTCCATATTGTGAATTTGCAGATAAAGAGTTGGGGGCCTGGTAAGGTTCATTAGCTCTTGTGGCTGCTTTCAGTGCACCCCCTTGATCTTAGGTATCTTTTCCAGGCAGGGTTCCAATAAAGTGGCATTACACTGGACCATAGATGTTCTAATTGTGGCTGGTCGTACATACTTTTATGATGGCCGCCACTCTAACCTAACCTAACCTACTATCCCAGAACCGCTATAGAAATATGTATATGCGAGAAACTACTTCAAAAATGAAACTTGTAAAGAGGGATGACCATATGAAATTACATACGGGCATTCATTTAGGGTATCATAAGAATTGGTCTTAGACCAATTCTAATATTTTTACTTATTTATTGCTCATGTTGTCATAGCTTATTATTTTTACAAGGCATTAGCACTGATTTACCTTAGTATTACTAATAGGTACTGGCAGATTTAATTATTCGTACTCAAGATGTTAGTTTCGAATAAATTAAACCTTCCGGTCGAATAATCCCTGTGGATAAATTCGTTTTCGTACTGAATTGAACTAATAACTTAACTGATCCTAAGAGTCCATTGGAAACAGCACGGTAGAGTTGAAGTTACAATTTATTTTCTGTGGAAACACAACTGAGTCTATTTCTCAGCTGATGACAACCAATCCTCGTTAAGTGCGTAGAAGGGGTTAACAAATTTTCCTTAAAATCTTATTTATTACCCTATAATTCCAGAACAGTTCAACCTATGATAATAATTTTAAATTTATTTAACATTTGATAAATAATCGCTGGATCCTTTTTTCTTCTCCTCCTGTAAACTTCGAAGTTACTTTTAAATTCAAATTTCATATCATTTTACCAACTGGCATTTTTTCAAAAGCATTGCATCAACATAATTTTTTGATTCAGAGGTAGTTTTAAGGTGAAGACATTACAAATGAATGTTGACGGAGTGTTAAAAGTTTAATGAATTTCGAAATTTCCTCTTTGCTGAGTTACAGAACATTTAAGAATTTTATGAATTACCAATCTACCAAATTTGACACAATTAGTGTATCGTTTATCAGGATTTATAGGTTGACTGATAAAATATAATTTAAAAACCATTAACGCTGTTTGCCTTCCAAGGTACGTATCTGACCCCCGAAATGCATATGCGGAAAATGCATTTTTTTGGTTTCTATTGATGAGAAAAAAGCAAGAAATGGGCATTATTATGGGACATCCTGAACATATATTTTTCTTTCGAAAACCAATACATATATATAAGCATGGCCGTCTTTAGCTAAGTGGAGGCCGTGCGCACTTTAGGGTATGGGGGCCCCCTAATAGATTTTTTTTTCTAAAATACTTTGGGTTATCACCAGGACTATTAATGTAAGGTATGTTAAGTCCAATCGCGCACTGGAGACTTTTTGTGACGAAACTCTTTTGTTACCACCGGCAATTCTATTAGGCTCTATTGTTAACTTTCAATTTGTGACGTGACGCCAATTTGACGTGGCGAGGATTTTAAGACAAAATTCCTCTGTGAATTTTCTTTCAATTTGACTTTTCTTTTCAGTAGCTGCCCGAATAGCAGTATTTCATCAAACGGCACACGAGTCACTTGTTTTCCGGGCATAGTGTAAGGGTTTTTCATTGTACGGTGTCAAATTGACATCACGTCACTAATAGTGTCTGTTTTCCCGCGAATATTATTTGTATTTAATAATGTAAAATAAACGTTAACGAGGAAGATTTCAAACGGAGAGCTCTTGAATGTCTGACTGATACCGATAAGTAAGTATAAGTATAAGTGATGCATGGAACCATCATTTGGAATTAATTTGTTACCTATATGTCAACGCGAGCTTAGTATTATACAAATAAAGCATTTATTTTTGTGACAAGATTTCAGGTTGTTGTTTTCTTTAAAAGAATAACGTATACAGAAACTAAAAAAATATGGTAACGTGTTTTCACAATGTCCACGTACCTAAAATAGAATTTTTGAAAGTACGTCAAATGGACGTCACCACACCAATAGTGAAACCGAAATTCTCCTCATCTGCGCGCATGAAGTGACGTGACAGCAATGTGACTTTTTGGTTCCTCCGGCTAGCAACTTTTGGGTGACGAGACAATTACCGCGCTTTTACGTTTATATGAATGTGCATGCACTGTTAACATTTTTGTCGCTTCTTGACTGCCATTGTTTTGGGAGACTTTGTAGAGCTAGGAAAAAACTTACGCATTTTTTTTAAATGTCTGCTGCAACGATAGTGTCAAAGGAACATATAAATAATGAAGGATTAATACAAGAAGTACAAATGAGACCACCCCTATATAACAAAAACAAAACTTTTAAGGAATATCATGATAGCAATTTAAAGATTAAATGTGAGGCAAAATATCCATAAAAGTGTTTATGGACCTTAGAGTTATAGCAAGTCTCTCATACTTTGATAAGTTATAGCAGGTCTCAATATCTGTAGTAAATCATCAAAACTTTCAACACTAATACGGAAATATCCAGTGAAATTTTCCCTTAAGCACCCCTTCGCTCCAAATTGGAAGAGCTTACTTACAAATCCACATATCACAGCTGCTTTCTCGAAATTTATATTGATGAACTATGATATAAAAAAACATGAGTTTTTTGGGTATCAGTTATTCACTGTGTGCGTGTTTAACTAGCCCACGGCAACAGGACGGCGACAGTAAGCAGCAAGAAATTGTGTGACAAAAAGTCTCAAGTGCGCGTTAGGCCTAACAACCTAACAACCAACAGTATAAACATTTTCCCTGATTACCAAATAAATTGAGTTTGGCTACTGACAGCATACCATGAAAAAATGTCGGAAATTAAAAAAAAATACTGGGGCTATAAACACGGTCATATACGTTGCTTTGTATGAAAATTTGTTGCCATGTATAGAAGTTCAAATAAATCCCACGGTCTACTTTCAGTAGCTAAACTCTAACAGCTAAACTAGATTGTAATAGGTTGTTTTACTGGTTGCAGAATTAGTCATCGATTAGTCCACTATCGCAGTGGCCAGGGGGCCCTTTCCCCTGGGCCGGGTCCATTGGGCCCATGCGTAAAGATGACACTGTATGTAAGGCACATTAAGTTGAAAAACGTTCAGAGAGAATGGTGCTTCTTTAGGGTGCAACGTATTAATTTCGATAGTTCCGTGGAATCCATACTATTCAAAAGGCACATGTCTCACGACCCTTTTCCATTTAGCTACCAAAGTTGCGCGATAATGACAGTGACAGTGTGGAATAAAACTGTTATAAAAAAGGGCAAATTGGTATAGGTAACAATAGTTATAATAGTTACACTTTGTTTAAAAGGCTTAAATTTCAAAATCTGCAATACTACTTTGTAGAAAATAATTAATTTATTAAGTTACCTTTCAACGCGTATCTACTAGTCGAATTGATGCAAATTCGAATTTGCGAACTCAACCGAACTTTTTATTTTCGAAAATGTTCGAAATTGCTTTAAAAAGGATTTGTTTACTTACCTATGTATTCAGCGACTATTCATAGAAGTAAAATACCCTAATAGGAGATAAAAATCTACAAACAAAAAATACGAAATTATTTATTTTGAAATTCGCAATGAATTTTAATGAATTATACATAAGTTGTCAAATGACAACCTCACAAAATATATACATAGTTGGCAATATTGGCACATAATGATTAAATTTTGGATGCTAAGCTTAAAAAATATTTCTTGTACATTTCCAATGTATTTAGTGATAGAAAGCGCCACGCCAGATGAGGTATGCGTACCTCTATTTTATAGCGACCTCGGCACACAACACAACTAGTAAACTCTGTTCATCTCCGTATTTTCTTTGAACTTGTATGCGTTAGAGACTTCCACAATTAACATATATACTAGAGCTATAATGTTCACCATAAAATGGTGCGTACCGTAAGCACATTTGTTTACTTTGTTGTATGCCAAAAGTTGACCTCCTAGCGAATATAACTAGGTAGGTACCTACTATTCATAGAACATAGAGAATAAATGAAGTGTAGTCGTTACAAATGAAATGATTGGAAAATTAAAACGATGGAAATACCATTCGCAGCAAGTCAACTAATTACATATTACCTATTCAAAGCAGCATTAACAAAATACATAACATAATTAAATGAAGGCTAGCAACACATGCATCCTATAGTATACATGATAGTCGGGTACTGTACACTTTTGATTCTAGTATTAATCGAAAAACATTCCAATCTAAATAGGATGATAACACGAGCACAAATGCCCGAACAGTGGGAACAAATTATATTTCGTCACGTGGCTGGATCCTATCCCTGTTGGAATTAATTTCGCATAGTGATTAGCAGAAATGCCAGTAGACATCATGCACCACCAGCTCACTCATTTTAATTACATTACCATCACCTGGTGTACAGCATATCTGAGTTCACAGGAACCAGGATCGAAATGGCTATATAAACCTGGTCGAGATATGGTGAGTTTTAGTTCAGCCTACGGATGGTGTTGACTGAGGTTTTGAAGGGGGTGTGAGGAGAATAAAAGGGAATTTCATAGGAACAGAAGCAAAACAACATGCATTTGCACGTCATTATTTTTCATTTGTTATTCTAACCTAATTATCCAATACAAATACAATAATAGACTAATTTAAACTAATTAGTTCACTTAATTTCGTACCTTTTGTATACATTTACATTTATTTACTGGTTTCTGGTAGCTCTATCCTCATTCAAGTTTTTCGTTTATCGGCTAGTTGTTTTCTACACAATATGTACAAACAGGGATAGAGCTTTCAACTTTTATTATTTCGTGATAATTTTTATTAAAAGTTCTACTCAGTTTCAGTTCACATAAATTATAAAAATATTTTCTTAATACTTTCTTTCTCCTTGTTTTTTTTTCTACGTTTATTTTTACAAAAAATAACATCAACATTTACAGTAATTTTATATATTAGTTTTGGCCATAAAAATTTAAGCCTTGCCTCAAGCGAGTTAATTTTCAAAATTAGAAAGAGACTTTGATGTACGGAAATGAACACATCTGTTCCTGGTATATTTGGTAATCTTTTTGTCATATTCGAAATTTTACTTAATCCTAAATCCAAAAAGAAGTGTTTATATTTCCCATAAAATAAAATAAAATAAAATAAAATAAATTAAGTAATAAAAATTAAGTTTAGAATCAGCAATTTTACAAATACGTTTTGATAAAAACGGAACACAATGATAGTATTTCAGAGATAGATTTCAAATAAGAAGGTGTAAGAAGGATAAGGGCAGAGACATGCGATTAGGTTTTTGCCGGACGTGTTTTCCATGCCAAATGATTCCCAAGATATTAAATTGGCAGCAACATACGAACAGGTTAAAATCGAATCGGTTTCAGACCGAGAAAGCAGCCGTGGCTGGGCATGGTTTACACGGTTTTCTAATTGCTACCGATTAGGTTTTTCCCGGACGGTTTGTTGAAATTTAGTGCAGCGCAGTAGTACAGAGGTAATAAAAGTTTTGGAGTACCCATGCAATACTTACAGATAAGAAAAAATATTCGCTAGTTTTTTCTTTTGGCAGTGTAAAATGTTTGAAGCAGAACGTTTAATTTTGGAGGTTGAGAATGAGACCATGTATATAGCTAGCTATATGAGAAAATGAATGAAAAAGAAAAAAACCACCTGAGGAAAAATGTGAAAAAATATTCTCGAAATGCGAGAAGGAAGACAAAATAAGTTAAGATAAGAATTTGGTTTTGTTTTAGGTGCGAAATTAGCTTCATTTTTACACCTTTTAAAACAACTATATTGACTCACTGAAAAAAGTTCATTAGTTAAAATGAAAAATCACGATTAGTTGATTGTACATCAGTAATTCCTGCTAATTGACTTGGAAAACCATAATTAACAGATTAATAAAATTGTAAGTGGCAATTAGTTGCAATTTCTAATCGAAATTAGTTGCTTTGCCCTAAGTTGTTTTGGAAAATACTTTAGTTGTAGCTTTTAATTAAATTAATTCAGTTAAAAAATATTCGATGAAAAATTAAGTAATCATATTTCAGAAGACATAATCGTAAAATCAACATATAAAAATATTAATTTTTTCGCAGGAACAAAGAAACTGTTTGTTTGTTTTTAAGAATATGATTTGTAATATTAGCGAATTTATACAATTAATAAGTTCAACAAATAAATTGATGTATTTTTTTTTTCAATATGATGTAACCCCACAATTTTTTAAAGTAACAATTTACATTAGTTGATATGACTAATCTAATTTTCCCATAATTTACTGCATTATTAATTATTATTTGTATACCCAAGATGAAATCTCCCAGGTCATATTGAGTTTATATTATTCGCTGGTAACGCATATTGCTGACGAAGAAAATATTGATTGGATACGCATGCATAATATTTATGTATTAATGGTTATTTTGAATTTTTGCATGTCCTTCCGTTTCTTCGTCTATCCGTCCGTCTGATAACTCGAGAAAGCATTGAATTAGAGAGTTAAAATTCTTTATATGGCATTTTCGAAAAAATAATAAATATAATTTCAAAAATGGAATAAATCTTGAGACCTGTGTTGTTGTCAATAAAAAATTACGATATTTTAATTGTACTGTGTTCTTGTACTGAACAATTTTTCAGGATATAAAAACCTGCGAAAATAATTATAATTATTTTTCTGTTGTTTCATCGTTATAGAAACTTGTGCGTAAAACATTTAATGAACCGACAAATTTGAACTATTGCTTTGACAAATCTTTTTTCAATTTCAATTTCGTTTGGACATGATTAAAACTCAATTCGTAACTTCGGCTTATACATTCGCTGAAACAACAAATCAGAAAGTTTTGTCTTATATAATTCACACATAGAACTTATACTGAGTGTATATATGAGGCTCGCTAAATATTTTCTTCAGCTTCTACAGCAGGCAGAAATTCTTAGTCATACTGATGAGTATACAAGAGTTTCTGGCCATACGGAACGATTTTTTCTTCTTTTTAAAAATATTGTCAGCCTACTGGGGGCAGATAATAAAATCATATAGAAATAAAAATAATAAAAATAATTAAATTCATAGCATTTTATTATTATGATCAACTAAAAAATTAGTTGAATTTTACAATTTCATTATATTTTAACAAATTGGATTAGTTGATTAGGTACTAATGTTTCAGTTGTTTTAAATAATGCCATATATAAAATCAACCAAGTAATTAGTTCATTTGGGGAATTGAATTTTTTGAAAGATTTAATTAGTCGATTGTTTTAATAGTTGCCTCTAAAGACTGGAATAAACAACGACTGTTTTAGTTGATATTTCTTTTTTTTCGAAATATTATGTAAAAATTAGTTAGTTCAACGAAAAGTTTAGTTGAATGAACAAAAGATTCTCGGATACGCAATTCCGAAAGATTATCAAAGCTTACTAAACAAATAGTTGAATTCACAAATGTTAAACAAGATTGGCTAAATCAACTAGTATAAATAAGTTTTATTACCGAATATGATACGTAAGTTGAAAATCAACTGATATTATTTGTTGATGAAAAAAATTCATTGGCGTAAAGCTACTAATCTTTTTTTCCAGTGCTTGTATTCACAAAATAATCGAGGAGGACGATTTCATATGTCATATAATGACGACGACTAGAAAATCCGAAAACGGTCAGCCGAACGGGAAAAACCTAATCGTATACCGTTGCCCCAACACGTTAGGAATATATTTTTAAAGAGAACTATACATTTCAAATGGAGATAGTGATATAAACGGTGGATTAGCTTTTCATAATAAGTATTTCATTCTGTTTGTCCTGCGATATTTCTGAATCTTGTAAATTGGACCGTGTTGACTAGTAGTTCTTAAATATTCTTAGCTCGCGGCACATTGTTTCGTCAACTAGATATTACGGTACAACCATTACTCTGGCATTTTTCATACCAAAATCGATTGAATGATTAGAATTTTGAAAAATCTCACGAACGGTCCGGAATCTTAACGGAGGACATTAAAGTTGGTCAAATTCATTACGAATTCATTTATGCATAGCTCGTATTACGAACTGTACTATATGTACATAATCAAAAGGTACTGTCTATTGCATCACCTTTTAACTCCTAACTTAAGCAATCACTAAACACTCAACTAAATTTTAAAATTGCCATATCTCAAACAGTGTTGCCATTTTGTTATATTTTCGCTAAAATTAAATTTATGATGATATTATGATTTTAGATGCGCTGAAAATTCAAAATTTATATTTTATGTGTAAATAAATAATTCTAGTAGTTCGCAATGGACATTTCAGAACTAAATACATTTTAATGCTGAAGAAAGTTGTAGTCATAGCAATTAGCATAGAAGGCACAAAAACTAGATATCGCATGGTATACCAGAGCAGAGTATACAAATTCTGAAATAACTAGTGCATTCTGGACAGCAGTTTTGTATTCATTTGATCGACCTCCTCGATCGACCTAACAAGAAAGTTACAGGGTGTGGAGAAACTAAGCAAAATCACAAGACGCTACCGCTCAAACGAACGATGCGTCTTACCACATTTCTAAATATAATTTTTGTATGCACGAATCCTTAAAAAGAGTCCACTACTTACGGAACGTCTTATACAGAAAATTTATAAAGCATCTAAAAGAAGGCTTCAGCAATTCTCTGTTTAGTTTAGCTATGGGGTTGGAAATTTTGTAAGAAGTTTGCTATGCATACCTCATTAAAGTAGAATATTGACAAGTTTACGGCAATGTTAATGCAGTAACCTTTGAATGAATAATTATTTACTCAATAGCACAAACAGAAGTGCAATATGACTTCATATTCTAATCTTATTGCGAATGGTGTTTAATAAGAAAAGGTCATAGTTCTTTATATGGCCTACGTTTTTCTTGAAGTTATTTAACCTGATAGGTCCATCGAGGAAAATGATAAAATGACAAAATCATTAATATTGTTACCTATTTTTATTCAAGCCAACGGTTTGCTTTTAGTTGCCATACCAGCCATGGAAGTGTTATCTGCAGAGAAGAAGAAAACTGTAATCTATTCTTACGCAATTGATTTTAGCCCTGATATTTAGCCATTTTTCATAAGAACGCAAAAGTTCTATCATACATATCTAGTAACAAAATTAGAGATTACTCTTTAAGATTTTTTCATTTGTCTTTCAAGTCACTCAATTTCGCTTTTTGGGACCTGATGATGAGTCAAAGCCAACACTTGAAACTTGTCACCAAAAATCAAATGGGTTGTATGATGAAATAACAAATAAAAAAAAAATTTTAAGCTTTTGTTATATACCGGAGAATCCAAAAAAAAAATGCCTTCTTGTACAAATATAAATATCTAGCAAGATAATCAATTAGAAAAGATTTTTGCCTTTTCAACTGCTCGGCCGTAAGTGCGAATATTACTTTGATATTTTTGAGTAAACTTAAGTTGAAATAATAAGAAAACTGGATACTTTCTGTTAGTTGCTTATACAGGGGGTCCCAAAAGAATTCTTCAATATAGTTGAGGTCATTTTCCGTCGAAAATCCTATTTTTTTTTTTTAATTTCGGCTTAGTTTTGGAGTATTTTATATATACATATTTTTTTAAAATTCAGTTCCTGTGCTTAATTGTTCATTAAAATATATTTAAACCCAAACCTGTGTTTTGTGTAATGCTATTTAATTGTAAGGAATTCAAAAATGTGTGGCTTTAGAATAAAATGTGAGTATCTACTTAAAATAAAATTTACATTCTCTCTTAATAATTATATTTTCAATTTCTAATAAACTTAATGTAGATACGGAAGCTGTGGTGGATAGTTTTTAAGCTATCAAATAAAATATATTATATAAAAATTAGAAATATTTAAATGCATTGCTACTAAGAAATTCCAGAAAGATCAACTCTCTAACCTCACCAATTAATTATGTTCTTCGCAATTAGGTAATTTGAGTGTTTTTTAATATTTTCTTGCATCAGATAGTTTCAAACATTTCTGAACTTCTTCTAAAGGTTTGAAAAGTTTCTAAATACTTCTTAAAATTTCAGGACAGTTCTGCAAAGAATTCCTTCAAACCAGATTTGTGATTGAATTCAAACTGACTTAAGAAGATTTAAGCATTTCTAAAGAACTCTACAAAAATTCTTAAAGTACTCTCAGTAAATTTAAACAAAAAGCAGAAATTATTTTTACAAGAAAAATTAAGGAGAAATGTTTCGTACTTCCGGAATTTTTGTCAACACTTTACAACTACCGGTAGTAAAGAATTTGTTCGGAATCTGAAAACTTTTAACAACCTATGGATTTAAAAATCCATACTGAAAATTGAAATTTTTTAAATTGGGTGTATCCACTGAGAAAACGCACACTAATAAATATTTCATCAATTTATTTCAGAAAATATTTACAGTTAAAGGTTTTCACGCTGATGAAACCGAATTCCGTTTCCTATTTATTTAATATCTATGGTCAGAAAACTATAACAGGAATGCACATGGAAAATTTGTCCGTTGCAACTATCACATTTGCCAAGTAGAGACATTTTTTCAATACGGAATATATGTATATGCATGTCTGTTTGACATTTCTCATTGAATTTAGTTTTCACTTCTAGTTATAAACTTAGGGCACGTGCACAACGGGGTTAGGCGAGGCGAGGTGAGGCTATATCAAGAGTTAAAGAATAAAATGATTGCACGCTATAGGTACTATGAGAGTGTACATAACAAGAGTGTATTGACCAATAATATTATATCCTATATGAACAGATAAGCTAAATATAGTGAAAAGCCACGGACAGAGAGACAGACAAACTCTGTATTCCTCATAGATTTCAACTGGTGTATAAAAATGAAATGAAATGGAATTTGCTAAGCCATAAAAATTGGGACCATACCTTTAAGATCACTATTCAGATTCCAGACTAGAATCTGTAAGAAACATGTTGTACATTGGGATCCAAACATTTAAAACAGAACAATTACTTCGTACTTTCAATTTTAATAAAATTTGTATTACAATATCACGATAAAATAATTTTAATTATTTAACATCAAAGCAATTTTAAATCATCATAAGCCATATGAAATTGAACAAGAATAATTATGTTCATCAAAACGCTGGCACAGAATGCAACTGCGAATTCGTTTCGAATTTTGAATAGACCATAAATATCCACACAGGGTTTCTTCAGTATAAGATGTAAACTGAGTAAGTCCACCTTAAAGAGGAAATAGCTGTTTTGTATTCAAATTTACGATTTACCCAAAAGAAATTTTTTATTACACTTCTTTTATATCTTTCCTCCTGAATATTGATTATAAGGTCCAGGTATTGATCCCAGTAATTTGATTTATTTTTAATCATTTCAACAACTTGTACCAGCAACATAACATTAATTATAGCGAAAAAACAAGCCATAAAACAAAAAATGTGAGTACCGTTGCTCAGTTGGTTTGTATAGACAAAGGTGAAATATAGACAGATATATGCAAGAAAGGAAAAAAAGCTAAACATTTTTCGTGTTTGAAAGAAATTATTTGCGGCTCCAAAGGTTTCACAAATCTTAAAGATGATGTGCAGCACTTTATCAAAATGTTTTTCAAAATTTTGATTTTGATCCTTTGAACATATGTTATTCAAATGATTTCCGATAACTTCGTATTGTGCATTTATTAGAAGAAGCAAAATGAAGTATAGGTCTTCTACAATAACAACAACTGCCCAAATAAAAAAATTAATGATCCACGAAAGGTGCATTTTTATCGTAAATGTTTGACTGAAATCTGCATAAAATGAAGTGTCAATAAATATTACAAGAATAGTAAACATCAACTTCGCGCATATCAAAAGTAAACAGTTCATACTAAATAAATTCCTACAGTTCGTAAGATCTATTAGATCTTCAAAGTTTCGTACTATCATTGCAAGGATTGTTAAAAATTTACGACGATAGATTAGCAATAGTAATGAAAAATAAACAACACCGAGGCCACCTACTATCCGATTTGTGATATCTAAAATACGAATTAAGTGCTGATCACTAGTGGCATCATCGAGAAATGCAATAACGATTGATATGGGTACAAATAAGAAAGTGAGAATTCCGCACCATGCACCACAATATAAGGTAGATATTAGCGAATATTGAATTTTTCGTTCTTTTTGGTCAACACTAAATGAAATAACTCCAAAGATTTTAGCGAACATATACCACAGAAACAGAACTTTGAAAAAGTTTAAATTAACTCGGTTTAACATTCTGCCGAACATACGTGGCTAACTCTGACACGTTGTAGGTGTACTGTGAATTTCTGCCAATGTAAAAGTATAGGAACAATTTATAACGTTGTTCATTTGGATGGTAATTTTCAAAATGAGAAAACTTTCAACAAAATTGCTTTTCATATAGATTTTAGATTATTTAAACGTCGCTGCATATGCATAATGGAAAAAATGTCATTACATTAGTGGCTTATGAAATTTTTGATTGCTTTTTAATTCTAGCAGTGCTAGTCGATTTGCAGTATCCCTCCCTGATTTGTCACACTCATTTTAACGTACATGCATTCCTTATATTTATTGCAAATTGTATGTATACATCCAAATAGATAATGGTCGTTGATTGATCCTGATCTTTCTCATTTCAGCCGTATTGGTCTGACAGGAAGAGTAGAATTCTTCATTTCTCCTTTCCCTGTTACGAGTGTGTTCATATATTGGATAAGGAACTGCAAGAAATCCTGAGAATTTTTAACTTGAATTTTAAAACAGTACTGCAATTGGCCCCATATATAATATGCCGACAGGTGCAGAACTCTTTTAATATGTGGACGACTCTCAAATGAAGACAAAGATCGATATAGAAATAAGCGACATTATATATTGCAAGGACGTTCAGACTGTTGCAGTATTGAGTTGAATGCAACGTCGAATTGTATAGTGAGCACCTAGAAAAGATTTCTTCATCATAAGAATCATCACAAATGTGTAGAGCGCATCTCTATACACACACCATTTCTAATTATCATGCACACAAAAAATATAAACTGATCAACCTGCTTATGGACAAGCGAAGTGCATTATGCACATATGTATAAGTGTCATATATCAATGAATACAAGACGACAAAGCTTTACGCTATGTTTATGCTTTCCAATAAAAAGAAAAACAAAACCAACAGCACGTGGTACTTAGAAGAAACAATCAATGAAAAGCATTTTATTGTAGCTCTTTTTGTATACTTCTACCTGGCTGAAAATTTGGGTAATGTCCGCAAATATGATCTATAATGAATAAAGAAATGGCCGAAGGTGTGTGATTGGTCAGAATAATTAAAATAAATAATGTCAGCAATTTTAATTTTAATTCAGTGTGTTTAGATTAAATAAATCAGAGTTAATTTTTAACTTCCGGTGTTTACTTCACGTAGTGACCTAAGTATAGAGCTCCCTTAGCTCCAACATGGAAACACCCAAAGGTAATTGAGCTTCCTCAGCTCTTGCCTTTGCACTACCAATAGAGCTCTTTAGCTCTGGTTATTCAAATAGTTAGCTCTATAGCTCCTACCTGGATAAGTCGCTTGGCTAATAGCGACCTCTTCAGCTCCTACCAGACAAGCATATTGTCTTACAGCACTTTACGAAGTACCCCGACAATACGACAGAAAACTCATAAAGTTCTTTTCTATCGACAGGTTCAAGTCACTGACATATAATAAGAATGGACTGAGCGTCCTTGCTTCAAAAATGGCTCAAATATTGAACAGGCTGTGAAAATGCTTTATTTCGTACAATTGCACACCGATTCCTAATTTATATTTGTCGATTGGAAACACTAAAGATGCTATAAAGTAGTAATGCATTAAATTAAAATTATTTAGAAAGTTAAACTTGTTTTAATTAACCCAAAAACTCGTTTGTAATATTACTGAAAAATGTGCTCAGCAGATTTGTTGTCAAATTTCCTGGAGTTTGTAAGAGATAGGCGTATAAAAACAATATATTTGTCTGAATTTTTATGTCAATTCCAATGCATTCCAATTAATACAGCTGTACTGTTTCCAAAATTGGTTACAGTTCAGTGTACATTTTGAGCTTGAAAGAGACAAATAGATTTTAACCAAAATTTGTGCCATTTTTGACTATAGTAATTAGATATTCTTATTATATGTCAGTTGGTTCAAGTTAAAGAACAAGTTTTTTACAAATGTGTCAGAATGTGAAACTGAGGTTAACTGTCCAAACTGTCCACACTTGACAAAATATCTTTCTTGAGTTCAGATCTTAGACATTAAATAAGCTGAAATCATCAGTCGAATTGGACTTTGAAGGAAGAAGACTGCGGCGGTATTAATTATAATAAATTTATTAAAAATACGGAAAAATTAAAGTAAACGGTTAGTGTGATTGAAATGGTGGATTTCGAGGAGATTTGAATATGGCGCATAGTATTTTTTAAGAGAATTTCAAACAGAAGGTCGTGTACAGTTTGCAAATTTGTCTACAGGCACATGTAATAATTTCCGACAGCTCCTTCCACGCGTTTCGCTTTTTTACACCAAATTTTTAAAATCTGTACATTTAACGCTCCATAATTTTTCCACTTTAGAAGCTGCTCAATCTTTACCACCTATTTTGACTTTACTCGATGCACTGTCAACACAAAGTGAAAAAGGAAAAAAAGTCACTCTACTTCTACTTCACCAAAGATGCAAATGCATCGTGCATGCATTATGCACTTGCACCATAAATATGCACTTCAGAAATGCTGTATAGTAAGCCGCTCACTAAAAGGGAAATTGCACTCACTGCATACTCCCAAGTAAAGTGCTCAAATTATAAATGAATTGTTTCTATCATGTCGTCGTCTTATAAATATCTCATTCAAATATCGATGCTTCACGCAAAAGCTGTACATGCAATGCTCAAATCAAAATGCTTTCAGCATGAGTACAGCAAATACCCTTGCATCGAGCAATTGCTGAATTGGTGAGCGGCGTATCATTTAAAAGTTTATGTGATGCTTTTTTGAAGAGAATGTTGCAATTGCTTGGTGCATGCAAAACGCATTTGCATATTTGTTGGGCGGCTTTTTAAGAGTTCTGTCTACTATCGGACACTCATTAACAGTCTTTCCATTAAGTGTTTCTCTTTAAGACCGTTATCTTTCTTCTCTATGCCATCTCTTTTAAACAAATCATATATTGCGTGTTCCCACCGGACAGACAGTTACTGTCTGAGACACATATTTTCTGCAGTATTTATAGTTCGAATATTTTTACAGCATATATAATTAGTTGCATTTCAGTTAGTTATAGTTTGATTTAAATTAAGTAAAAATGTGCGTAAGGAAATGACGTATGAGCGTATGACGTATGCTTTCTAGTTGGCTACGTTCATTTTAACCTAAGATCAGAATTTAAGACAGTTTCACTAGACATTTAATGCAAATGCAAAAACAAAGAATTTATTAAAATCCTGAAAGACAAATCCTAGATCCCGGAAAATAGAATCATGGAAGACAAAATACCAATAATCTTGGACCCTGGAAAATGCAGAGCGTTTTTTTTTAAAAAGGTTTAAGAAATTAAATTTTATTTATTCACCAATGTTATCTTCTGGTGGTTTTTCATTTTGGATTTTGTTTTCAGGAATTTGATTTTCCCGGATTTTTCATACGGGATCCATTAAATCACATACAAACATTTACATGCATGCATACGTATTTAATATAACCATAAAATTTCGCAGTAATTTACAGAAAACACATTTGAGAAAAAAAATTTCGTGAAATAATGCTATTGCCAGTGCTGATGTATGTACGTGCAACAGTTTGGTTTCGTTCCATTTCTCCATCTGAACCTTTCGTCATTTCATCGCATTCTTTTTCTCTTTCAGCTGGTTCAGAATGACATTCTAATGAATCGGTAAAAATATGGATTGATATGATGGAGTCTATATGTAGCGGTGTAATAATAAGAAGAAACTCATTTAGTCAAAGGTAAAAAGTTACAATTTACATCAAGAAACAAAATATCAAACTTAACGACAAATTCCTTGATTGCTGTTCAGTCAGATTTGGAAGGAAAATCAAAACATCCGCAATTCTTACGTATACAATGACTTTCACCTGTTGTAATATAGAAGAGAAAAGAAACGTGGCCTTCGTTTTCATTAAACTCACGAAAATGTCTTTCCGTTTAAGGTAGCTCCTCCATTTTCAGTCAACTTGATATTTTCTAATAATGTAAAAGTTCCACTGCAGTTGTAGAAAAAGGAGAATAATCTATTTGTCCGGAATTTTAACTCATTTACGAAAATTGCCTTAAAACTAGTTAAATGAATTAAATTGGACGAAATCGTAGGTAGCATAAGAAGGATTCTGTGAATGAGTTCAAAGCTAGCGATATAATTGGTCTACAGGAACAATCGTATTTTATCCAATTAGACAGAGGAGGAGGACTTAAGTTAAAATTCATGACGGAAAACTGCAAGTAGGACATTACGTAACTCATGGCTTGGAATACACTCACAGGCTGATTAAGGTATTTTACAAAGCGTTGGCAACAATCCATTGTATTAAGAGAAGTCCTCTTGAATTTCAGTTAAGCTTTTCAAATTCTCGTGTACATGTATGTATGTGAAGGTTTTTGAAACGGTTAAGCATTTCCTGGCATTTTAAGATTTCGATGGTGATGAATTGTGCCGGAAAAACTTCATGCAAAGGTGTTTGTGAAGTTTTGTTCTTTGATGCATTTTACCTAGTTGAAGAAATTACCGTCTTATGCAACCTCTTTTATTTCAGTTATAAAATGAACGAAACACTATCATGGTGGAGAAGCGAGCATAGTGCAATAATTACACAAAAGCACTTGTAGAACATGCTGCTCTTTCATTAAGTACCTCTCAGTAAGAATTTACAACTGGTGTGCATTTTCATTGTTATTGCATTAACATTATTCTCTTATTTTTGGTGCAGTTCTGTTTCTGCATATAATATGGAACTGATGAAAGTGTACTAATATGCACGCAAATTCTTATAGTACGTATACGAATATATTATAAATAAATTTTAATATTAAAATTAGAACTAAGAGGATCACTAATTTTAAGGAAGAAAATCAAATAATGCATTCGCATATGAAATGGTGAACTTATTACCTAATTTTTCATACACATTTTCTTGATATGTACATATATGAATGTATATTATTTTAGAGTTCTTCTTGCATTGGAGTTGAGAAGTCTTCCACTGAATAATAGTGAATATAATTGGCATTGTTCCAACAAAAAGAAAGAAAGCAGAGTTCTGACAAAAAGTAGTACTTACGGCAGATAAAATCACATAAGAGCAGGACGAGATTTCATTTCTCAGCAGTGGGGTTTCTTTATATGATGAGAATATAAATTTCCGTTCAGCTATCTACATATGTATTCTATCTCCATTACGATAATATTACCGAATTTTTTCATTGTTTGAGATAAATAAGTAGATATCTGGATTTGAGGGAAGCTATTCTATTCCATTACTAGTTAGAATTTGTTCGTGTCGGCTTGTCGGCTTGAACCCAGACTATAGACTGTTGTACCGACATTTGGTTGTGCTCTAGAGATAATGCCAGAATTTAGCTGACTCTATATAAAACTTGAACACACCCTAGAAATATCCTGAATGTAAAATTTTTTCAAAAGGATACGTTCTATTGCAAGAAGTTCTACTCTTCGTTACAGTTTGATTATTGGATCATTAGGATATTGCAATTAAATACTGTCAAATGGATCTGGACAGAATTTCTTCATCAACGAATTACTGATTACGTTAAGAATCATACTATCTACCATTTTATCCTTACTGCTTCTTTTTGATATTATTATATGAAGAATGAAAGCCATGAATGTGTTCTTGCTGGTCGAATTTTCGAAAAATTTAGTAGTGAGTACCTACATGCAACTTGTTTTTTTTAACTACGGCTACTTTCCTGTCGTGTACCTCAAGGTTCACTCTTGGGTTCATTTCTTTTTTTTGTTCATATATATAAACAATCTTAACACATTCATTTGCCAGTGCAAGTATCAGCACTCATTTATGACATACTCTGAGAAATTAATATACTTTTCGCTTTAGTACAGAAGTATATAGTGTTGCGTATGGATATTTTCTTGTTTGACTGTAGATGGCGACATTTTTAAACGATTTTTGTAAATTATAAAATTTTAATAATGGTGGCATCTACAAGTAGATAAATAAGTACACTCTCGCAACCACTATTTACAAAAAATACCTTTAGTAATATTCAATCGACAAGAAACCAATGATTTTCCCGAAAGTAAGCAACACCGGAAAATTATTCATAAAAATGTAAAAATTGGATAATAAGTAAATTAGGTACACACATATCACAGTAGCCCCATATTTCACGTAATTTTTTAGTAAATTTGTTTTTTTATTTAAAGTTATGAGAATTGATGGAATTATCCAGTTTCATTGATGAATTCCTATCATTTCCCAGGTTTCTGTTAGTTCCGCTTCTTCGATGAGAATATCCACCTGACAATTTTTTTCAGCTGTTGTCATAGGTATTGGGCTGCAAATTGAAAAACTCAGGTCGCAATTTAGCAATATAAGAAAATTGTGAATTTGTGCATTTTTGTAGATTACTATAATGAATGAAATGTTTATGCAATGGAAAGGAATGAGGGAGGATGAAGTTAAATTTGAGACTACCAAAACTTAAGTAGCTTTTATTGAAACGACTATATAGTGAACAAACTATATGATGCATAGTGCATACCGCTTCTAATGTACCCCGCTGATATTATTTTCTATTTGCTAAAAATAGTCCTATAATTGTGGATGTAAAATACGACAGTTGTGCTTCATATATTTTTACTCTCTGAAACAAATTTTTGACTACTTCCGCAAAGTACTGAATTCCCAGCGACCGTAATTTCCCTAAATCATCAAAATTCCAAACTAACTTCTAGTGAAAATCCGATAATCAGTCGTGTGTCACTCGTCTTCCAAATTACCTTGAGAAATGATTCAAGATGACATGGAAAATTTCGTGGCATAGAGCTGATAGTATCCGTATAATTTGCTATCTGGATTACCCGGAATTATTAGGATCCGATTCCTCAACGAGTATCCGGATAATCCAAATTCTAGTATCCGGATCCAAAATATACGGATCTGGATCCGAACTACCCGGATCTGGTTCCGAACTACCCGGATCTGGATCCGAACTACCCGGATCTGGATCCGAACTACCCGGATCTGGATCCGACCTACCCGGATCTGGATCCGACCTACCCGGATCTGGATCCGAACTACCCGAATCTGGATCCGAACTACCCGGATCTGGATCCGAACTACCCGGATCTGGATCCGACCTACCCGGATCTGGATCCGACCTACCCGGATCTGGATCCGAACTACCCGGATCTGGATCCGAACTATCCGGATTCAGACTAAGTAAAAAAGGTTCAAAATTTCATCAAGATTGCATTGTTTCATTGGGAAAATGGAAATTTATATTTTCTCAATAAAGCAATGCAATTTAAATGAAATATTGAATCTCTTTTGCTTAGTCTGGATTCGAATAGCTCGGAGCCGGATTTCAGGAATTGGATAGTTTGCAGATCCGGGTATCCGGATATCCGGATATTAGAAAATCCGGATCCAATTTTCGGATCTAGGCAGAACCTATTTTTGTACTCCGTGTTTAAAAAATTAGTCTAAGAAAAAACTGCAAGAGATCAATATTTATTAGCATGTCCGGAAATGTATTCCAATGATGATATTAACCTGGCAATGAACACAAAAATAAATCGGATTCCTATGGGTGCAAATTATTCACAGAAAAAGATCACTTTAAATTTAGCTTCTCTGCGAACATTTTTCCCGTAGTTCTAAGCTTAAAAAAAACGTAATTCTGTTTGAAAGCCACTTTTGAGATACCATATTATTGTAAAATCAAATGAAGATGATTTAGAATTTAGTTCATAAGAAATGAAACTTTCATTTATTTTAAACAACGGCATCTACCGCACAGTAGGCAAATTACCTTTTTGCTAGAAATCAATTATTGAAAAACAAAATCGGTAGCGCAAATACTGATACAAAATTTATGTCAGCAAGAAGATTCCCGAATCGCTGATGATAATGAAGGCAAGTCAAGGTTTAAAACAATGGTGACATTTTTCTTTCGTTTTTGTATCTCGATCCTAGTTATGGTGAAGTGAGTTCCTGAAGGTCAAACAGTAAACCAATGGAACATTACTATTCACAAGGTCTCAATCTAGTTGAATTAAAAGTGAATGAACTGTGAACATTTTTGTTATTATATTATCATTGAATGCTAAACTCTAATAGAGGTTCTACGATACTTTCGTCAAACATATTTGCTAAAAGCACGTTTATCCCGGAAAACGTTCTTATTATAAAATGACATTTGAAAAAAAAAAAAAGTTTCTCTCAACTAAGAATTAATCCCAAAACGACGTTTACTAAACATTTCTTTGCCAAAAAGTTCTTTGACGTGTACGTGAATGATGAATTTGTGACGGGCACCTCATTTTGTCCCGATCATTTTTGCTTAAAGTGCGTATTATAACCGGTAATTATTCATACCAAGCACTTAAGGTAAAAGAAAATTTTAATTTCCATAAAGGAAAACATTTATACATCAAAAATGTAGGTTTGACCTAGTGGTGGCTATCAACGGAATTAGTGTCATAGAAACGTCCGTTGATGGACTACAATTTTTTATTAAGGAATCCAGTCCTAATTTGTTGTTAGGAAAAATGTTATGTAGGAAAGTTTCTACATATACCTATACATATAAGAATTGAATCACGATACGCTAAGGTTCATTATTATTTTTTGGTAATTAATAGAATAGATAACGTACAGGAAAGTTTATTACGGGTATTACTTGAAAATTTCTCTATGCAATTTGTATGCATTATTGGTGGACACTCGTTCATCGTGAAGATAATTTGACAGTTATCGAAAAATCATCATTTCCTTTAACAAATTACACAAAATCTTTGCCAATTTAATTAGCACATGAAATTGCTTTAATTAATATAAAATACATGTTTTAGCAATCCTAAGATATGTTTCTTCATGCAGAAGATAGACATATAATATGGCCCAATATGACTACGTGATTTTTTTACACTACGCCATTGAAGTTATACGCGATTATGTTTTGGTTGCAGATTCAGTGAGCTGAAGAGAGGTCAACATAAAGTTGATAGTTGATAAAGTTTGTATCATTCTGGACAATAGGTAATTCCTAAGCGGGGAACGTAATGGGGTAATCATCAGAATACATCAGCGCTGAGAAATCTCAAAATAGCTATTACTTGGAATCAATCCCAAAAATATATTTTTGTATATTAGATTTGAAGAAAGATAAAGAAAAACTTGGAAATATCAGGAATATTTGATTTGTTGTTAATTTAAGAGGTAATTCTGCGATAAAGCCAGGTAGCCTTAATGGCTCTAAATGCCTTTCGAATAACATCTAAGTTAGTGGGGGATTGCTGGATGTATTTGAATAAGCTGTGGCATACGCTGGTCCGGCTATAGTTTTCTTGGATCAGAACCTGCCTCTGGTGTTGCCACCTCAGTGATCGGATCTCTCATAAAAGCGGATATTCGCATGATGCATCAGCAGTGATGAGTGAACCTGAGCACTCGCTGGTGTACGTAATTTTTTCTTGATAGTCCAAAAAGGATGTTCACCAATTTGTTTCTTCGAGCTCCGAAGAAAACAGTGCAGAACTGTGGTAGGATCATCACTGGCCACAGCTAACTTCACATTAATCTTACAAAGATGAGAGTTATTGATAGCCTTGAGTGTTTGTCATGCATAGAAGGAGAGCCTGAGATAACCGAACACTTTCTGTGCGCTGCCCGCCTATGCTCGGCGCAGGCTGTATACTTTTGGTTACAGATATGACGCTGTGGATGAGCTGAAAAGTTTATCTCACCCGGACGTGATTCGATTCATTAAGAGGAAAGGAAAGTTTTAGTGGGAGGTCTTTTCTTTTTTTAGCAGGTTAGCACATTGTGCTGCTTTGGCCTGCGTGCTTGAGATCTTTCCTTTTGATTGCCTCAACAAAATGAATCTGCTTACAATGTATTGTTTTTACAATTTGTGTTATGAACGCTTTACGACATATCTCAATGCTAGTGGAGTCTGATTCGCATTAGCTGTAGGATACTTACTTCCATTTGATATTAGATGTCATGATGTCAGTACCAAAAACAGCGTAGAGAAGTCTTAACTTTTTATTATAAGGTTACTTGAAAATTGGTTGCGACATCAGTCCAAAGGATTTTTTTAGTATTAAAAATAGAAATTCTTTCTGGTAAAAATAATTCCACGTTATTAAATATAAAACGATAATTATTACCATGTAGTCAAACAAACGAACATAAAGGCCATAAATTTAGGTATACATATTTTCGGAATGGGATTACAGGAGGATACTACAAGCAATTCTATGTTGTGAATCAAGTAACAATTTGTCTACATATGTGTTATATTGTTTAGGTGCTGTTTCGGATGAAATAATAATCCAGAAGTATGATGTCGTTTCAACTGAAGTTATTTCAATACCTTCTGTAACACATCAGGAGGCAATTAAGTATTCCGAGAAGTATGTAGATTGGCCTAAACAAAGTCGAACTGCTCAGAACGAAATAACTTTGTTGTAGGAATTGAAGGATACTGCTGAAGGATCTCATAGATGTAGAAGTAAAGTATAATAAAAAATTGCTGCTGGGTGGTCTTCTCCAGAAGACGTAAGCGTGGGTACTTTGTTCGTCCAAAGCTTTTTGGATACACTGCAACTCTCTCCTCATGTCAAGCACATTGGATTTTTCCTCGACTCGAAGCTGACATTGGGATTGTACGTAGAGGAAAAAGTTAATGCGGCTACAAGGATCTTCACTCAATGCAGGAGAACCTGTGGCTGCACATGGGGCATGAGACCTAGGGTTGTGCACAGGATATACACATCGATCAATAGACCCATGCTTACATATGCCTCCTGTGTATGGTGGCCGAGGATGCTTGTGGGGCTTCGATCCGGAAGCTGGCGGGCCTGTAAAGGCATGTCTGCTTGGGTATTACGGGCTGCATGCGATCTACGACTACTGCTGCTCTTGATATCCTACGTAATCTGCCACCCCTGGACCTTGTCATTCAGGCAGATGCCAAAAGGGCTGTGTGCAGATTGCGCTCATGGGGATGTTGGGAGGTTGGCTGTACTGGCTCTTCTCATTGCTTTCTGGCATATGGGCTGGACCAGTATGGCGATGGTACCTGAACTTCGTTTTGGGCGTCGTTTCTCTGTGAGCTTTCCTGTAAGGGAATCGTGGACTTAGGAAAGTGCCTTATCGAGTCTTCCCCCGGTCTGCTCTAAAAATTTTCACCGACGGCTCTCTCACAAATAAGGGAGCTGGGGCGGGTGTCAACTTTCCTGAGCCTGATATTGGGATGGAGTATTCACTTGGTAGATACACCACTGTCTTCTGTCTACCAGGTTGAAGTCCTCGCCATATCAATGGCAACGAAGTTAGCCCTTGATATGCAAATCAAGGGGAAGGAAATTGCTATCCTTTCGGATAGTCAGGCAGCCTTGATGGCTCTGAGTGGCCCTCGAATAGCATCTAAGTTATTGTGGGATTGCAGGTCGTCTGTGGATAAGTTGTGTATCCACAAAAAGGTGTTCCTTCTATGGGTTCCTGGTCACATGGGGATCATGGCCAATGAAAGGGCTGACGTTTTAGCGGGCTGGCTCTGATTCTCCGTTCGAACCGAAACCTGCCGTAGGCGTTACCACCTAGAGTATCGAGCATCAGCAGAGATTGGTGAACCTGAGTTCTTGCATTTTCGCATGGTGCTCGGAAGGAAACAATGTAGAGCTGCAGTTGGCATTATCATCGGCCACAGCTCACTTCACGCTCATCTGCCAAGGATGGGGGTTGTTGATAGCCCTGAGTGTCTGTCCTGCCTGTAAGGAGAGCTCGGGGCAACCGAACACTATTTGTGTGCGTGGCCGGCTTTCATCCGGTGCAGGTTGAGCACTCTAGGGTCTGCTCTTCTATTTGTGGATGAGCTGCAAAACCTGCCTCACCAAGACCTGTTGCGCTTCATTAAGAGGACAGGAAAGTTTTGCTGAATGGCCTTCTAGCAGGACAGCACAATTGGCCGCTATGGTCTCCATGCTTGGGATAGGGTCTCCTGTCCCCAGCCTCATAAAAAAAATATATAGGTATATATAGTATTTATGTATAACTTGAAAATGCGGGATTTACAAGAGATGGCGTTACTCGCATCTGGCCATACTGTGACTGTCCTCATGTCAAAGCAAAGTCATATGGCATTACATTTTATTATGTGTTAATTTGCCAAAGTGTAAACAAGGTAATTTTTTCGAGCTAGAAACAGTATTTGCAGGAAGCTTTGCTTTTGTTCTTTAATTGAAAAAAGGCGCTGATCAATATGGTTCATCGATTAAAACTTGCTAATTCTGGTTTCGACGCTTTAAAAGTGGCGATTTTGACACGGAAGACAAGGAACACCCAGGCCTAAGGGAAAAAGTTCGAAGATGAAAATTTGGAGACTCTACCAGTGAAAACTCTTGTCAAACGCAAGAAGACCTCGCAGAATCATTGGGCGTAACTCTAGCAGCAATTTCCAAGCATCTGTAGTAATTGGGATTCTTCCAAAAGCAAGGAAATTGGTACCATATGATTTGAAGCCAATAGATGTCGAAATGCTGCTTGAGGGCCATAAAAAAAAGTAGTTTTTGCTCCGCATTGTTACTGGCGACGAAAAGTGTATTCATTACGACAACCCGAAGCGCAGGAAATCGTATGTTAAACCCGGCCAACCAGGAGCTTCAACATTAAAGCCGAACATCCATGGCGCCACGGTAATACTCTGTATTTGGTGGGATCAAAAGGGTGCCATCCATTATGAGCTGCTAAAGGCTGGTGAAACTATTACATGACAGCTCTACAGACAACAACTCATTAGTTTGAAAAGGGCGTTGAACGAAAAAAGGCCAGAATATGCGACCATACATGACGCCATAATTTTCTATCATGACAACGCTCTGCCACATATCGCTACACCGGGTGAATACTATTTGGACTATTTTGAAAATAGTGGATGGAAATATTTGCCTCGTCCGCCATATTAATCAGACCTTGTTCTTTCGGATGCCCTTACTGGAATACGGTTCTCTTCAGTTGAAGATATAACAAATTGGCTTGATTCGTTCCTAGCTTCAAAAGAAGGAATCCATAAATTTCCTGAAAAGTGAAGAGCTGTCATAGATGGACAATACTTTCAATAATGTACTAATTCATTAAATTATTAAAATAAACCATTATTTTTGCAAAAATATCCCTCATTTACAAGTTATACACGAATAAATTGTGAGAAAACAAAAGTTACTCTATTCTTACACAAATTAGATATCGAACACCATTTCTTGCAGTCGGCATTAGTTTTACCCAAAAATTACTTACTTTTGTTACATAGCGGCAGATAAACTTGAAATATGATATACCACAAGGCTCAGGTTAGGACTGTTACTGTTTATGTAATTTTATAAATGACCTCCCAGAATTCCTCAAGCATATTATGTATATGTGATTTAGTCACTATCAATGAAAAAGTTAAAAGTTATAAGCGGTGCAATGGAAAAGGTTGTGGTTCTGCTGGCCTATATAGTTCTCAGGTTAGGAGTAGGGGGGTATTCTCAAAAATCATATGTTAATCTTATGTTAATTGTTTATTCGATTTTTCTTTGGACTGTTCATTGAAAATTATTGAATAATGAATGAATATGAAAAATAAATAATAAATTGAATACAATGAAAGAAAAATATTTCAGCAAAGAAAAATAGAAGACTGTCTAAGTCCTGGAAAATTGTTGGTTCACATGTACGTATGTACGAGATATTAAAAAAAAATTGTCGTAGTGAACCGCAATTTTTTTCATTAAAGCGTAATAGTTCAGTCATTATGTCGATATTTCTTATATTAATATTGCAAATGCTTCGATGTCAGCAAATATTACAAGGATTGCGGAGGAACTATTGAAAGGGGTACTGCCGAGTTGTCGGGAATTTCGATTGGTCGCGTTCGCCGTCATATGTGTCGGCGGCGGTTTTATTGCAATAACTCGGCATCGGTTCAAACTAGGCAGAAATTAAAAAGAAACGTTTTAAAGGTTTTCGAATGTACTTAGTGTTTTTTTGTTGACGACAGTAATTGATTTCGATTTCTGCAACTGTTGCTTCTTTTGCACTTAAATGATTAGCGACGAATTGCGAGTACTACAAGGGAAAAATAAATTGAAACAGAGCCGAGAAATGCCCATCGTCCAAAAGCAATTTCGTACGGGAAACTGTTTTAAGGACTATTCAACTTCGCCAAGACCAATTTTTACAGAGCCCTTTGGAGCGCATTGTCAATGTTAATGATTTGGCTGGAGTAGGAGTGCGATGTCACGTTTTGTGTAGTAATGAGCTGCATTATCCTCGAAGCAGTAAGAGGCCGAGATGTGGGAGAAAGTTGAGGATTTCATGCAACCAATTTACTACTTCTTTCTGGAAAATTCTAATGATTGTCAATTTTCCTTGAATGAATTGCTGGAGCACTTTGATAGTGATTGTACACCCAGACTTCGATCGGTGAAGAAACACTTGAAGGATAAGTTCGGAGCGACAGGCATAGGAAAACAAGGCTTTGTTTGTTTCCGAAATACTGGGTAGTACAAAATATTCGAACAACAGTGGGATGAAGATAAAAAAGAACAACATGAAGTTAAAAGATAGCCCATGATCCGCGAGGCAGTGCAATTATTCTCGAAGACATTCGCTCGCAAATTTACGAGAGTAATATTTATCTGCCATCTGACGATTTTTTGCATGATGTAGATTCAGTAAATCTCCGCCATTTACGAGAAATTAATAGAAATATTTTTTCAACGTACGAAAAAAAGTGCTAGCTAATGAACAAATTTGTGGTATACTTTTGAAAATCTTTAAAACGCTTTTTTAAATTTTGTCCTAGCTTGAATGCGTGCCGAGTTACTCGAATAACCGCCGGTGACACACACTCCAATAAGGCGGCGAACGCGACCAACCGAATTTCCCGACAACTTGGCAGTACACATTCCAATAGTCCCCCAACAAGCCCTCTAAGATAGCCGCCATCGAAACATTTGCAAGGTCAAATAACATACTAATCGGACTAAAATTTATTTCGAATATTTTGTGAAAAAAGCTTAAATGGCTAGGATGTATTCAAAAGTGGCATAATAATCCGACTTTGGGTAGGAGCTGCAGGAGCCATCTTGATAGAACATATGACAACATTTTTTTTTAAACGCTTTGGAATTATAAAAGTGTAAGCAATTTGTTAAACATCCTTTGGAGAATTGAATCAAAGACAAAAGATTACCAAATTTGCTACATACATACCCACATGTATCTCTGTATACCATCATGGAAATTAACACCACTTAGGGTTACGCATAGAATAAAATTAAGTTTTTTTGAACTTTTTCAGAATGTAACCATTTATTCCGCTTTTGTTATAGTCTTTAAATATCATAGCCTCTTAAATATTATAAAAAAGTTACCACTCATCTGATAAGTTATGGACGATTAGTTTTAAGGTTAATCACTTTGATTTTTACACTTTTCGTTAGCCTAGTTTTTTTTTTGTTATTTTTTTCGTTTTTAATTTTTATATTACAAAATTTAAGGAAGTTTTCATATGTTCAAGTTTTTTTAACGTTTGTTTTTCGGCTTAAATCTTTTATACAAATTTTATTTCTTTACTTTTTTATTTTGTTATAAGATGAAAACCATTGGCTGATGTTTTACATACATTTGGCCCAAAAGTCAATTTGGAGTATTTCTAGCAGTCGTACAAGATACTAGCTGGGTGCATGTTATTAAGCCCACACCTGTTAGAAAAAGATTAATATATTAGTTAAAATGTAAATATTAATTTAAGTATAATTAATTGATTAGTTAATGTGAGTATGTATTGAAAATGGGATTACTAAAAGGAAAACCAGTTGGAATCAAAGAACTAAGTAACTAATTTGCGCAAAGTCAATGTAAATGAGATAATTAGTACAAAAATAAACAATTAATAATAATTCAGGAAATAAAATAAAGGATAGGTTTTGTTTATATTTGTTTTAGTTATACCTACTATTTAAAATTTATAAAACTAACGTTTCCAATAATTCAAATGCAATTTTTCCAAAGTCAAGCTATGTATCATGACCCGACAAGATCTTTTTAAATTTAAAAGCAATCACTTCAATTTGTATTTCAAACAAAGACAATTTTTGGTACCCTTGAAAATTCTGATTGGCAATTAGATAATAGTTTGCCATTGTCTAGATAACCTGTTATATGGCTATGACTATTTCGTTTAGTAGGAAATGGTAACATGGAGATAACGCTAAAATCAGTAGAGTTCTAAGAACTTTTAGGAATTGGTGCAATGTGTAGGCCCGGATATGAAGACCCAGGGTCCCCACTCGATTAATAGATTCAGGGCCTTTTTGTTTTAAGTAATTGAATAAAACAAAAATTATTATTAATTTTCATTTAGTTAACGTATATCGACCTTAGAAAATAATCAAGTAGACTTAGAAATATCACAAATATGTAGGATATTATAGTATACAAAGAAAGTTCGTTGCGTGTAAACATACGCTTAGATTGCCATGCAAAGGAATGAAATACTTGACTATAGTCCACATACTGGCTTATTTCTGTCTCTATGTCACCACAGAGAGTGTATTGAGCCTGATCTCCTCTGTGGTGGATCTTAAATATATGTAGTTCTTCACTCATTTTAGCGGTGAAAATGACCGTTCCCGTTTCTGCTTAGCAGTTTGACCTTGGTGTAAACAACAACATCCGGAGCGCTATTTTCACATTTGTATAAATGTCCAAAAAGCCTTTTTCCAAGATGTACTTGTACAACTCCAGGGGCGATAATGGGCTTCTCCGTGTGACCTCAGCGGACGGCAAATGAGCTCGCTAGTGCAGACACTCATTTTCCAAGGTCCCGTCTAAGTCTTCCTAGATAGAAGGATTTTAAGTTCCTTGCACCCTCGCGGATATCTTGAGATTCCAAGCAATGTAGGTTCATGAGAAAGTAAAACTTTTTACTCAAGCTCTCGTAAGAAGAGGCAAGGCTTTGTAGTTTTCTCGATTTTCGATTAAGGATTCCATTTAAAATTTTACTTGATGCGTCCCTTTGCAGCAAAGTATGCTCGACAAGAACCTCAGAAAGATCAGTACAATACTTAAATTTACACAGCCTTATAAATAGATTGAAAACGCGTTTGTAATTTCGGCGCAAAATGGAGAATTTTTGTCAATCCTACTGCAACACAGCCTGAAACATCTATTAAAAAAGCCTTATACGCTTTACATATTTTTTACAAACAGCAAATAAGAACGATAACACTCAACATTTAGAGCGCTCTTAATAAAAAATGGGGGGTTTAATAAATTTTGAAGTTAATGGAAGAAGACCAACGGAAGAAATTTTCCAAATCCAACAACGTTTTCGGACTTGCACTATTACTAACGTACGTAAAGTTAGCACCGCAACTTCGCCTGATTTAACTCTGGAACTATCTCATAATTGGATTTGTCGTGAACAACATAAATTTGTCGTGTCCTTTTTTCTGAAGGAAACTGGATGTGGTACTAAGTTAGCATCGCAACTCACTCGAACTCGGCCAAACCTGATCGAGTTAGAAAATTTCACATATTATATTTTATCGTCCTTAAAAAGGACATGAGAAATTTATGTTTTCACGGCAAATTATCGACAAATTATGAGATAGTTTCGAGTCAAATTGGGCGAATTTTCGTTGCTAACTTTACGTACGTCTATAACCTCACTTCGTTTAACACTTTCCACTTGTATGTATTCTAGGCAAGGTTTAGCCTTTAGGGAAGAACACGATAAATCAACTCTAGTCGCGGTTTCCGCAGGGTAGCAGTGGTCAAGTCACCAATACTCTTAAGCTAATCCAACCTATATTCAACTCCTTAGCGATACCAACTCCCACCTTGCCCTTTTTTTTTTATTTTTATTTTTTAATTCAGATTATATATATGATTTTAATTCATTTTTCAACACACTTGAATTTGCACTATCCACGCGAGCTGTGAGATCGCGATAGATGACTAAAATTGCGCATGCTGCCGCGATAGACATTTGAATCGCTGGTCAAACGCTGCATAAAGTCTTTATATCGCTCTGATCTATCGCGTTGGTGTGAGCGTTTACAATTAAAACTAAGTGTAGGGATATATCGATGTCGCTTCGTTATCGCTATCGCTACGTTATCGCAATCGTTATCGCGACGGTGTGAATCAGACTCTATTAATTCAGTTGAACGTGCCCCTGGATAGATCTAAGGGTTTATATATCGCCTAAAAAATAAGTGTGCTATCCAACATTGTGCCAAACTTCGTATATTCGCTCGAATTATTTATAATATTTCAATACTTCATTGGTAAAACGTTCCTTCTTTGAAGGGCTCAACTTCTAAGCCCCAGATGATTTCAAATTCTCGTGAGGTCGAATTCTGAAGTAAAACTAATTTTTACTTTAGTACAATTGGTAACCCCATAAATCCAATATAAGATTTTTAGTACTTCTTCCACTTTACACCCTGTCACTCTGTTGGTATATACCCTACCAAAGTGGGATTCATTTCAGATAATAGCAAACCGTCTCAGCTTTTCAATGAATGCCCAATCAGCCTTCCTGTCACTTTCCGTCGGAAGTTTAAGGACATCAAAATCAAAAAATTGGAGAAAAAAATCCTAATTTTTTCAAATTTTAACGATTTTTTCGCCAAAATGCATAATAATTATACAATCTTTTTACAAAATTTAGAAATCCCTGAGTATTACCTTTTTGACTATGCACATTTACCTATCTAAATGCAAGTGTTTTTGAGATATTCCTGTTTCTATGATTCATAACTTCATTAATTTTGCTACAAACGATGGTAAACGCGCCTACTATTATGCAATTCCACGCAAAATTAATGAAATTATGAATCGTGGAAAAAGGAATATCTCACAAACAGTTGCATTGGAAAACTGAGACGGTTTGCTATCATCTGAGATGAATCCCACTTTGATAGGCTGTATATCAAGAAAGTTACAGGGTGTAAAGTAGAAGAAGTACTAAAAGTCTTAGACCCCCTACCACCGAAATGACGCCCCCACCCCTTCAACTTTTATGTTTAGCTTCTCTCCACATCAACTATAAAACCCTTGAGCTAGGTGCTGCAATTATGAAACACCCTGTATTATATGGTAGAAGTTCCAGTTTGATTGTAATGGTGGGGCACAAAGTGTGGCAACCGAAATTTTTTTCAGTTGCTATTTGAATTTTTCAGAACTAAAGCAGGTAAATAAAATTCCAAATTCTTCATAAATCAAGCTTCAGGTGAAAATCTATTTTATCGGTAAAAAAATCTAGTACGATGGGGGAAGGGGGGGGGGCTCCAATCAACTTCTTTTCTTAACACCTACGTGTGTACGCTACTGTACAGTATACGGTTTTTTTTAGTACTGTCCCATTAAAAAAATTATGCTGAAAACTTTTGACAGCTCTGAAAAGCTCTAGAGATCTGGCTTGGATTCAAGAATTAAGTTTTAGTTTATTTTCTGCCACTAGATGCTTATTTGTTTGAAGATGAGAATTAATTGCAAAATAAACTTATGTCTTAAACTACGAAATTAGCTTCTGCAAAATACTTTGACAATATGGGAATCTATTTAAAAATTTATAGTCACTTGACAAAAAAAGTCCAGTAAAAGCCATCTAAATATAAAATTTTTGTTTGACAGTTCACACAACCACAAATTTTTCTATTGGAAGTTTCAGATGCAGTCCCCGATCTTAACTTAATATAGCTTAGAGTTTGAGAAATGTCAGCTGTACCCTTGCTTATTTGAGAAACCTTGAATACAAAATAGCTTCTAAAGCTTCAATCTTGAACGAAACTCTAATTATGTTTTGGTCTGTAGTCTGGGTAGTTTGACATAAAGAATTTATATAGCTTAAGGAGGATTTACATTATATTCGCCTTTCGCCTTCCGCATATCGCCTTTCGCCTTTCGCATACATTTTTTTCCACATATTAAGAGGGAGATAGTAGATATATCGTACACGGAAATTTATTTATGAATGACGAAAGAAGTGAAACCTTCTGAATTTTTTCCACACCTCGTTTTGTCAATGTGTATGAGTCCGGAAAACCTTATTCCCATGAAAAGTTCCCAAGCATACTTGAACTGAAACATTGTTACTAACAACACTAATCTGTAAATTTTGCCTACTAATACTATAATTTTATAGCGAATATTTATTAAATTAACTGTCAAAATGAAAAAAGTAAAAATAAGTTTTTAATGTTTAATTAAATATTGTGAAATTGAAAGTTTTTAAATATTCTTTATGGAAAGGATTCAAGTTATTTCGGAGGTATTCCCTCGTCTAGAAACAGGAGACAGCACATCGATAGATACGTTGCAGTGGTTCTTTTCGAAACTCATTTCAGATGATTTGGAAATAGATATTCCATTTTGACAATTTTACTGTATGACAGTTTGCGATTTTTGTCATAATATCTAAAGGGGAGTACAGGTATTTTAGTGATTCCATTTAAATTTTAATAAGCTATCTATCTCAGAATATCTGGAAAAAATGCATGCCATTATAATGTAAATTTTCCTTTATTGAAAACTTAAAAAAGGACATACTTGCACTGCTATTATGTAAGTGGTAGTTGGTGTATCGAAAGTTAAGAATTAATAATGTCTACGGAATTGCCATATAAGCATACGTCAAAGAAAAATGGCATTGGTCAGAAATCGAGTTGGAAAACACACTTAACATACATACATAATTCATAAATATATAATAAGAAAACAAGTTTGGGAAACCCATCATAATTTTCGTTTTCATCCAAAATCATTTCGGACCTTTTCAAAGATTTCAGCATTTGATTTTTTGAAATCCTTTTGTTAGAAAAGTTTCCAAAAGTTACGATTTAATAAAACTTCCTCAATGAAAACTTTTCAATGGCGTATGTATACGCGTATGCCTGAGAGAGAAGTACTTTTGGGATGAAAATTTTAACAAAAATTCGAAATGAACCGCAAGCGAACGGAGCAGGGAATAAATGTGTGATTTTTCTTTTATTGCTAACGCTGAAAAAAGTTTGGGAGTTCATTTTAATTAAGACCATTTTTTTTATCCATATTCACCGAGCAGTAAATGGATACGTGGCATACAGCATCATAGTCTCTGTGTACGGATGTGTATGAAGCTCTTGTGCACAAATTACTCGCAGAATTTGAAATCCCAATCCCCCTTCACATATGAGATACACAGAGTTAATTACGGAGCCGACGGCACAATATTCCGGTGTGGTTCGCTCGAAATTAGCCTGACCAGGGAGCTGGTATTTGGGGAGGTTTGTATAGGCGCCACTAAGGGCGCTAAGAAGCCGTAAACGTCTAAACTGGACCAAAATAAAACAATTTATGCGAACGAATGCCTTAATTTCGAAAAACAAAAGCTAGACAGGTTTGGGATAGGGACGACATAAGCTGGTATATACAGTACATAGGTGGCATAGTACATGTGTGTGTATATAAATATAACAAACAATTTCCGCCTAAAAAAAAAGTATCATTAGAACGTTATTCTTCCTTCCGTGATCACATAACAGTAGTGCAAATATGTGGCCTATGAGGTTACACGTTTGTTTGGTTCACGTACTGATGTATGTCCAGTGCTCAGGCCCACCAAGGTTTAGAGAAAACAGCAGCAGATGTCAGACAGCGACTGGCTACTTGGAGGTCAGACTGTGTTGTCCACATCATGGACACGAACTAGCCCTGACAGCAAAGACGAGGAGTCATGAATATTCAAACCATTTTCATTCCCCCTGAACTGGCCAGTATGATAGAGTAAACAGTCTAGGAGGGTGTTAGCAACAGTCGCTGAAAAGCATTTCTAGTACAAGTGATTCTCACCATAATCAGATCAAATAAAGATTAATAAGCAGAGAGAGAGATGCGGCTTTGGTTCAAGTGTCGGTAATTTGATTTGATGTGATTCTAGCATCCCATTTTATTGCTACTGAAAGTTGATACGAATCTGGCATTGTGAAAGGGAAAGGTGGAAGGCGAGGAGATATCTAAATATGTTTATACAATGTTGATACTCACCGGATGTCCAGGCTTTCCAGTTGGACCCGTTGGACCAGAATCACCACGTATGCCCATTGGACCCTAAATGGTGCGATTAAAGTGAAAGAGAAAAAAAAACGAAATTGTTTTAGTTACTATATATAAAATCTTAGATAGGTATTAATACTTGACTTGAAGTGAATAGAGAGAAGGGTGTGAGAGAGACAGAGAAAAAAAATAGTTAAAATGTGACAAAATTTAATTCACTTACAGGTAATCCCATTGGACCTTGATCCCCTTTTTGTCCTTTGTCGCCCTAATAAAAGTTTATTGACTGAAATCTCTGAATTGATGGAAACAGTATGTTCGAAATGTGTTCAACAATGTAAATAGCACTTACCCGGTCACCCTTTCGACCATCCAATCCACGATCCCCTGAAAGACCTGGATGTCCTGGTGGACCCATCGGACCTGGCGGACCTGGTGGTCCATAGAGCTGCAAATTAAATTTTATTTTTATATTTTTTTATACTTATTAAATATTCTATGCATGTTGAGACAAACAATTTTTGAAGGGTGGTAGGTGGTGGTTTTATATACTCAAATAAGATACAGATTTTTAATATTCCCAACTTCTTGTTGATAATATTGCTTTTTTCCCTCATTTCGTTTTATTGTGGGGAATATCGACAGGATTGTATTAGTTTATAATGTCAGACAGAGGACTTAACGACGGGGATTATATAAGAGTGTGTAAATGAATATAGCGTGAAATTTTGTGTGCATTTTTGAAAATGTTTTTATGGATTGAATTCTAATTAAAATTGGTTGGGCGTGACTCAAGCTGCTGCTTGGATTCGGCAAGGTGCAAGTACATATTTTCAATAAATTTACGCGTTTATGTAAAAAATTACAATGGAACAAATTAAAAATTGGATACTGCAGTGGCACACATGCATATATAATATATTGCGAAAATTTATTAATGGTGCGAAACCGACTAAATACCGAACATTGATTATTGTATTCTAAGCTGAGGTTTTAGCCATAGAAGAGTGCACCAATTCCTGTATTAAAGGAGCCATAAATGGCTCAATCATCAATATCCTCTCAGATAGAGAACTCGATCTCAAGGCTTTAAAGCCCTTCACTATTAAGAAAGACATACCCTGGGAGTATCTGGAAACCCTTAAAAAGTTATCAAGGAAAACAAAATCATCCTCATATGGGTATCGGTACATGAGGGTAATAAAGGTAACGAAATTGCTAACGGCCTAGTCAAAAGGTGCGGAAGCTCCCTTTATGGGAACAGATCCATTTTGTGGCACTACTAAATGATACCTCAGAGTTAAAATTCTTTAATGGGAAAGGTTACAAGGACTTCATGAGGCAAAAAAGTTGATCGACACCTCTGGCGGAAAAACAAAGGAATTTCTACTCTTCAGGAGAACAGAGATTAAAATAATCCCAGAGCTCTTCTCAGGCCACTGTTGATTGTGGTATCACCTAAATAAGATGGGCTTGCCTGAGATTTCATCTTTCCGCTTCTGCCAGGACGTCTCAGAGCACCTTCAGAGCACCTACATACTCTGTAAGTGCGAAATAAGATGGGCTTGCCTGAGATTTCATCTTTCCGCTTCTGCCAGGACGTCTCAGAGCACCTTCAGAGCACCTACATACTCTGTAAGTGCGAAGAATTACCTAGGCGGAGAATACTCCACTTCAATCATGCTTTTCTTCCATCAAACTACGTGTGTAATCTTAAGCCCAGAATGTGAAATATGGGCCAAAGTAGCATCTCGCTAAGGCACTGGGGCCTTGTAGAATTTCTTAATAGTCTCAATCTAGAAAAGAAATAATTTTAACGTGGACTCATAAAAGATCTTTAAGGCCGCAGTGAATGCGAGACTGCACACCCCTCCAGGAATCTAAATCTAATTGATGCTAGAAGTATGTTAGAAAATGTGATTCCGGTAACTTGCGGGTAACTTCTATTTATTGCCAATACCTCAAAATGAGGTAATGTTGCCAGTCAAGTTTTTGTTTTTGTCGGGTGAACCGTAGGTAGAGGTAGAGTTATTATTAGAATTAGTTGACGAATGCTGTGCCACTGGAATGGAAGCTTTATCACGCTGTTGGTATTCAATACACAGATTTTGCTTACTCATTTGATTTTATTTGTTGATTGATTATGTTTGAACTACAGTTAGATAATACGATTGGTAGCTACTTTTTTGTTGTTGCGCGAATTGGCGGAATTAGCAGACAAGGAGTTGGGAGACCTGGCAAGGTTCCTTATTTCTTGTGGCTGGTTTCAACACGCCCTCTAAATTTAAATAATATTTTCCAGGTAAAGTTCCAATAAGGTGGCCTCCTAATGGACCATCGATGGTCTAAGTGTGGCTGATCACATCTTTTTTCCGATGGTCGCCACTCTAACCTAATCTAACCTAACCTTGACAATAACAAAAATTATGAAAGCGGAAAATATTTTTCAATCTCGATATGATACAGATAAAAAATCTTAAAAAATGCATAATGCCGTTATGAATTTTGGTTCGATCCTGGGTGAGAATAGCTGAAGCCAAAGGAATGCATAGATGAAATTTGGCAACGTTGGATAACGTTTTTTTTTGTTTCATCATTTTACTGTGCTGACTAAGAGGTTTGCGTGCTTTGAATGGCCCTTTCCTCATTTCTTAGTATATATTTTTTTGTGGTAAAGCCATACAAATCTGCTAAAGGGTACGTATACCTTGCAATATTGGCTACTTCTTAAACAACTTGTATACAGGGTGTCCGGTAAACCCTTGTAGGGTCCTTATCAATATTTTGTTTTAGATCTCCCTAAAGTCACTTCTTCCACGAAAAATTTGCGTTTGAATTCTTTTTTGTTTTTCAAAGGCTTAGGTTTGGGGCAATAGATCATTAGCCTATTCCCAAAAAAGGGGATAGTGATCCAAGAGTTTTGGTGAGTCCAAAATCGTTTCCCTAGATATTTCAAGAGTTTTTAATAGAGTCCGGCATCCTGGCGATCTGGTTTTTTATAACTACTATTTGTATCAAAAAACAAGTCATCAATACCAATTTTTCATATTATATTTAAAAAGCTCAAGAGCTTAGATTTAAAATGACCTATTACACTCTGTACAGAACAAGTTACACTTTCTCCGTATTTTGTGTTTTTTCTTAAGCAAATCCAGCGAATAAGTTCAATAAGGCAATTATCTTTTGCAGAGGAGTTTTTTAAGCCATTTTCACTGGATTTGAGCAAGAAAAAGTGCAAAAACCGGAAAGTGTGATAGACCATTTTAAATCTAAGTTTTTGGGCATCTTAAATCCAATATGAAAAATTAGTGTTGATGACGTGTTTGATAAAAAGAAAAGTTAAGTAAAAAAAAAATTCCGAAATTTTAACTTTGTTGAGCCATAATTTCAAACCGGAAGGGAGGATGGGAAAACTTAGAAACTGTTTGAAAAGTCCAACGATTTTCTATCTACGAAAGTTTTAATCATTGTCATAAGGTGTAACGTGCGTTATAAGGTGATTATATGAAAACATACCAAAATATCTTTAAGACCCGTTATCTCCGAAACCGTTAGGATTCCCTCCACTACCCATAAAGTTTTTGGCTCGTCTATGCATGACCTATCCATAGCCTTCGGGGTTCACACTATTTGCGAGACACCCTGTATAATATTTTTCCAATCTTTTAATCTAAATTATGTAATCGAAACTCTCAAATAGTTAGTACAAACTTCGCTTCAGATATATTTTGGTATATGGGTACTGGTCTGCTTGTTATCGCAAATATTCATTAAGTACTACAATTATCTCAATAATCCCAATTTAAATAATTTCATGTGCGGAACTACTTCCATAAGTTCCGTATTTATGCGTCCGTATATGCTGCACATACGTATATAACTCATACTCTACCATATTTATCTGATCAAGGATTTAATTTTTGAAAAACCAAAAAGCTGGACTTTTAAAAGTGGCATCATGTAGACTTTGGGAATGTTCATAATACGGAACTATCCATGATATGCGTAAATGTGGAGTAAAATGAATTACCCTGCTCCAGCCTAATTCCTTCTACTCGTATTGAATATCCAATGAAAAGCTCCATTCCACACTTTTAAATACTTTATACAGGGAACAAATACTGATTTACACTGCAGATAACGAGTCCGAGTTTTTATTTTATTTTGCCTGATATTTACACTCAGTAAATCCGCTACAATTTAATGGCTGACGGAAAATTTTTAGTTTTTTTAGGAGTTTTTTGTTGAGAAATCAATACCAGCATTCACATAAAAATGCAAATGAAATGGTTCAACACCACCCAAATAGCACTATTTGCAAAATTACATTTAATTTATTAGTTTACATCGATCGGGAAAATTATTCAATACAGAGCAGAGTGAACTTTTTTTTTACTATTTTGCATACGAAAATTATTAGTTCGCCGTAAATTTCTAATTTGAATGCTGAACTTAATTAAAATTTCAATTTCGCGTTTGTGTTGGCTCAGAAAGCACAACGATGATGGTTTTAACATTATGGGTTGGTTCTGAATATGCCCGACTGGTTTGGTTTTAATTAAATCGACAACGACAGTGGAAAGAATGCAATGTTGTCGCCGAACTGCTGAATAAGTGGAAAAGTAATTGCCACAATTAGAAGCGGATGCGGGTCAGCCGTCACATTATGTAACAGATGCTGGCGAAGAATTTTTATGAAATTCTATACAAAATTTTATATATGCCGAGGTATATGGGAGTAAAATTAAAATATTGTGAAGAATATAAATATTTTTGTCTAGAAATTTGGATTAAATTATGTAGGTGTTCAGATTCATATGTTTTTTTTGCGATTTCTTGATGTTGTTCTCAAGAGTTACTTTGGTGTGATTTTAAATTTCGCGCGCTTCTTTTATGTCAGATTGAGGTGGACTGAGGTGGAAGGCTCAGATGGACTAAAGATATGAGGCAAACGTATATTTCTTCCACTTCTGTAGGAAATGGGGGCAAAATAATAAAGAATCCAGGTAAAACCCCACCTGGTGCCTAGGCACCTTCTTCTATCTATGAGCAATAACATTGACATCTCAAGGAAACTGAATGCTTGAATATGTGTACAAAAATGCGAACAAGTGTAGCTAGGTTTATTGCCGGCATAAATTACTGTGTATGACGTGTTGCAGCTTTTGCTGTGGAGAAGGAACTTCAGTAATCATTTAGATTTCTGTCGGGTATGGATAGTGGTTGGTGCATTTAGAAGTAAAATATTTCATTCGGTCGTGTGATTCTTTCTTATAATCTTGTGTCCATGAAATTTTTTTATTACAAATTATCTTTAGTTTATATCACCATAATTCCTGAGCGGAGAGGAGTACAGGACTGATTGAGCGCTCGTTGGAAAAGCCAGGAAATTCTGCATAGAATCAGCTCTGTGAGTTGTCGTACACCTTGTACTTTCTAAGATACAGGGTGTTTTATGTAATACTAGCATATTTTCTTAATTACCCTGTAACCCTAAAACGGTTGTGATGCTGCCACCCCCCCCCCCCCCCCACACCCCTGGTCATACAATTTTTATTTGTCAATTGGTGACTACTATCACCTTCTGTCCAAAGGCCACCATAGAGGAAACACCCTGTATAAGAGGTGCTATACGTATACATTTTTTTGGTAGAATGTTCACGATTTCGCCGCTGTAACTCGTTACACATCAGACTTACAAAAAAAGTGTTCATGCAAGAAATGTAGGGAATTCCGTCTTCTTCAAATTTGTGTCAGCCATTTTGGTTGTAGGACCAACCGTTGAGGAATTATTTTGAAGAAAACAAGTTTTTGTACCTGTAATTCAAGATGGTGGACCGCGCAGACCCCGCCTCCAAAGGTGAAAAGTTAGATTTTTTATCGAGGCCCGGAACTTAGTAACATATATAAAATCAAAACTACCCCACCTTTTGTAGGGAAAAGGCCTTGTTTAGTCCCTATTGACTGGATCACCCACAATCTTACGCCTCTTTTTAGGCCCGCTTACTTTGATCAGGATGATCAAGTAAGGAATTTTTTTAATGATTGATTTTTTTCTTACCGAAAGTGAAGAAGATGTTGAGAAGCTGGCTAGGAGCGAACTTTTTAGGAGTATACTGATTTTTCTGTTGACGAGGTTTTCAATTAAAATTATGAAAAATTGTTCCTTAAAAATCACAAATTGTCCATCATAGAACAGCTGAATCCAATAAAGAATAAATATTTCTCATAAGTAACGATAAGTAGCTGGCTGATATCGTGATGTTAAGTTTATGTTGAAAGCTAAAAGTGGGTTGGCTTCAAAGGAATTTGAAGAAGGGTAAGCTACGACAACATTGGTATACATAAGTTGCACAACTAAATTTATGGACTGTTTGTAAAAGCAATACAATCACGATAATTAAAGAAATTACGAAGAAGAGCATCACAAGCTTGTAAAACAATATACACCGCATAACTTAACTAGAAAGCAGGCATTATTAATTTTTATAGAAGGTGATCTTCGAGTATTCCGAATATAATATAATAGGAAATGACAACCAAAAACTGTATTCTTGTTTCAAACAGCCAATGAAAATGCTATGCAAAACCAGATGCAAGATTTGATCGACAACACTCGGCACCTTCGTATATATCTCGACAAAATCTTTTCAAATTTAATTAATTGTCATAATTTTTCTAATTTTGCGTGGAATTGCATAAAATTAGGCGTGATTTTTATCATCAACAGCAAAATTGGTGAAATTATGCATCATAATAACAGGGTTATCTCAAAAACGGTTGCATGAACGTAGCTAGATGGGTAGGATCAAATGAAAGGTAACATTATGAGGTTTTCAAATATTGCAAGAACATGTAAAATATATTAGGCATCTTGGCGAAAAAATTGTTAAAATTTAAAAAAATTGATTTCTTTTCCAAATTTTTTAACTTTGACGTCTTTAGCTAGCGACTTGAGGGGGTGGTGTACTGGCTAGACGGTTTGCTATCATCTAAGCTAAAAAATATTAGTTGTGCAACAAGGAACTTACGGGGTGTTTTGTGAAAAACTAGCATATTCGCTTAATCACCCTGCAACTTCGAAAGGTTAGTTATCAGTTTGCATAGAAAACAATAATGAACTTGTGCAACGCTACGAGATAACTGCTTATCGTAAACGCTGTTGTGCTGGCATTTACGATAAGATTCGCTTCAAAATTAACATATGTAAATATACAGGATGTCCGGTTTCACACCACCAATCGGGTATCCCATGATAGATATGGGAGAGGGGGAAATACGCGCGGTGACTCTGCGCACGTTTTCTGGTAGGATTTCATAAAAAATGCTATATCTCAAGAGCTAATATCTACATTGAATTTTTGATCGCCTCTCCTCTCTCGATCACTGAGTAGGAATAATAATAATAATCATGTAACAAATGAGTTGAAATCCCTTGACTCATAATAAGTCCTTGTCTTCTCCTTAGCATGGATGATATCGCCGCAATTGACTTACATGAGAAAGAGTGATCGTGAGTAAGTGAGAGACACAACGCGTTCCTACGAGTAATTTAGTTCTACCCTGTGAGGGGAGTTATGAAGAAAGTGCGGTACTAGGACGAACTCAACTAAGTGAGGAAGGAAGGCGAGCATATTGTCGCAGGGCATATTAAGGAGTTGATGCGAAGAAAATAGATCCGAATTAAAACTTTTGAGATTACAACCATTATATTTTATTTGGTTGAAGATTACAACATCTATTCTATTTGGAACAAATTGAGAAGAGTGATAACATAAAATGTACAAATTATAAATTCAAGTTTCTTAAATACACTAAACTAAACTATCTGTATTAAGAATTTAAAAGAACATTTTTCCAAACATTCCAAAATATGAAAACCATTTCCATATAAAGCAAACTATTATTATCCTTCAACAACTTTGAAAACTTCCTGCTGGAGCCTATGTGCTGAACATTATATAGAAAAGAGTACCGTTTGCGGATAGTCTGGACTAAGTACGACCTCTCACAATACCGCGAAATATATAACAGAAGAAAGAAATTGAAGATTTCTGATCGACTGCAGGAATTATAGTTTCTCGTGCAGATACGTTGGTTCTTTTTCTTTTATAATTAGTTTATGCAAGAATATAAGTCCACGACGATCAAGATAAATTTCAACTGAGGTTCCAAGTAGTGATTTTGCGTCGTTGCGTATACAGAAATATGAGCGTACCGTGGAATCTTGCAAATGTAGTGCACCATATCATTAAATCTCATTACCAGTTCTTTTTTCGGCATACAGAATCAAGCCTTTAGTAAACGAGGTAAAATCAGGCATAACAAGAAGCGTAATCCCCGAAAAATACAAGCCATGAAATCGGCGATGACACCGACACATTAAAACGCACATTTAAACGGCCGGCTTCAGCCATTCAGTAAGAACTCGCTCGCACTTGTTTTGTACTCTTATCATGGAAGAAGAACTAAGATTTCATCTTAAACAGGTTTGAAAGCCTAAAACTATCAGTTCTATAGAAAAATTTAGTTAAAACAAATTGAGGCCAAAATATGTTTTCATTTTAATGGTTGTAAAAAAAAAACAGCATCTAGAACAAATTTATGGCAATCATAGCGTTTGAACAAAATACAAGTTACTTTTATATGAAAAACTCCTGCAGTGAGACAAGGAAAGAAACTGTGATGTTCGCCTGCTAACCTGCCCGCTACTCTCCTTTTCAGATTTTGCTCATGGCTTGTATATTCCTCGGAGGTTACACAAGAAGGCTAAATTTGTTCAAAGATATTTTGGTAGACAGATAGAACTACACCACAACTGTCGCCGACTGCAATATATTTTCCCCAACATTCGGGTAATATAAGGTAGTTACAGCAGCTGAACTTTGAGTTAAGTTGAATGTTTAGGTTCTTTATGCAATCAACATATTACAATTTTATATTGCTGAGCATCACCGGTAGGATGTCAGATTTTTCAATAACTGACAGCCAAACTATTGTAGATCCCCACTCGTGCAATGCACACAATCGTCCCTTGGTTCAATTGGTATAGTTGAAAATCATCAACGTATAAATGTATGAACAATATGCGGAAGAGCATTTAGGTATATAGACTGAATAAGATTGGACCAATGACTGATCCTTGAGGAACACCAGAACGAAAAAGAATGGAGTAGAACGGGAATCTCGTCCCTCTACAATCTGGCAGCGACTTAACAGAAAGCTACCAATTAACTTTGCAGCTAATGATGAATAATGAAGATTATTCGATAGTTTAACAAGCAGATTAGAATGATCCATAGAATCAACTGCATTAGAAAAGTCGAGTAGGATTATGATAGCGAAGTGGTCATTTTCGAGAGCCTCATGAGTATCTGTTACTACTTTTAGTAGTGCTGTCTCAAAACTATGCCGAAATCCTGATTGTTTCGATGATAATATGTTAGCTTCAATATGACCCATAACTTGCCTATACATAGTTCTCTTAACAAGAAAATTAAGCAGGCTAATAGGATGAAAATCACTTAACTGGGACGGAGAAGGGGTCTTTTTGGGAATTGAAACCACTATAGTTCATTTCCAAATGAGATGATATTGGGAGGCAGTGGTACAAGAATTAAATATATTTCTCAATGGACTACATATATAAGGACGTAGTAGTTTAATGAGCTCTGGAGGAAGACCATCGATGCCGGTCACATTGGACTTAATTGAATACATTGAAAGATAAGATATTATGATGATTATTGCAGTAGAAAGCCAAACGCCCTGATCAGCTACCAGAAATATACCATTTTGAACATGTTGACCTAGAGACCATTGAACTAAAGAAGCTGCTTAAAGCGTTAGGATCTTTATTCACTGCTGGTAGCGTATACCCATATATCCATCGCCAATCTAGAAGTATAGAGTAGATAGCTCAGGATATAGAGCACAATTTATGAAAACCTACTAAAAGTTATTCGTAGCACCATCACACAAGGAAACGTTCAGTATTTCACCCCTTACCCTACAATTTTTGTTGAGCTCATGCTTGGTATAGTTTCACTGAAATTGAAAACGGCTGGGTCCAAGAATTTTCGTGTGAAATGATTATATTATGGACCATAATTTATGGTAATACAACCAATTCAATATTTGTTTGTAAATCTTACAATGATAAATATAGACGTAAAGGTTTTTTCGTTAATAGAAAATAAGGGAGAGTTGACAGTTCTTCGAAAATTTTTGGTGAGGGTATTTAATTGGTTTTGTTTGTATAAATTGTTAAAAGAAAAAAAATTGTACTTACGTATTCTATTGTAGGCATGTGTGGTGCATCAGCCATCCCTTCGTCTTGTCTACGTCTCATTTTCCTATACTTCTGGGAAAATTCACGTTACATATATTGTCAATAATAATAAAAACGTTTTTATTTTTAATTAACAATACTCACTGAGTCACCTCGTTCACCTTTATCACCTTTTGATCCAGGATATCCTGGTGGACCGGGTAGACCAGGTGGACCCATAAGTCCCGGTGGTCCAATATCACCTCGATCTCCTTTTTCACCCGGAGGACCCTGATAGCCAGGTAAACCTGGTGGACCTTCAATACCCGGCTCACCTGGCAAACCATCTAATCCTCGTGGTCCTAACGATCCTGGTTCTCCGGGTTCTCCTCTTTCACCTTTAATACCATCTTTACCATCATTGCCATCCATTCCAGGTGATCCGGGTGGACCTGGTGGTCCTCTAAGTACAGTTACTGCTTGATCATCGTAATCTTCATCTTTTCCTTGACCGAATATCTAAAAATTATTGATGTTTAGGAAAATGGCATTGGTTTGTTGTATATATTTACTTATATTTCATTTAAAAATTTCTGCAAGAATGGAATTTTGTTTTATTTAATTATGAGCACAATTATAAGAGAATTGCAGCAAATAAGTAAAATGCTATCTCAAATTTTCAAAAACAGTGCAGGTGTTGTTGTTTGATTTAAATATTAGGCGAAAATATTTCTGCCTTTTCATAGGTATTGGGAAGTGCCAAGTTTTACGCTACAAACTAATGCTGGCATTCTGGTCTAGATACATCCCTTTAAATGTTGTTACCATAAATTCGTCTTTCGGAAACTCCCGAAACGTTGAGAACTATATTAAAAAGAAAGCAATGATGCACTTCTGCAACGAACTTTCATCGCTCTACGTCAATATGGTCGGAACATCCGTCAAAATGGAATAAAAAACAATTGAATTTTTATAAATCGTTGCTTGATTTCAATAATTTGTAAACCTAGATCTACAATTTGTTAAAAAAAAACCATAGTCAACTGTCTAAATCCCCGCCATTCCAATTTTCTGTACCATTATTACTTGTATATATGTAACAGGTAGAATGACAAACTTTTATGATGCTTAAGTTGGAATGTACCTAATACCTGTGACTTACTATGGCCAAGATTTAAACCTTCGATGCCTTTTTTATTTTCGTTCTCCAATGTGTTAACTCACTAACACATTTGAATAACTGCCCTAGCTAGGCTAACCCATTGTTGCGCCCCTTGTCAAGACCTGGAGTGCAATGTGTTGGCTCTTGAATATGAAAAGGATCTCAAGGTACTGCCCTCACTCACTATCTGAGACCAACTGTTGTCAAGATTTAATATCTTTCTTTAAAATGAGATCTTTATGATAGATTCCATATTGCTGTCCATTCTAAACCACAACAACGGGCTGCCACTGCTTGACAGTACTTTTCTATTCTACGTTAGCAATTGGGGATTTCAATTCGTCAACACATGTCAACTCAATTTTAAAATGTCGTCATCAAAATGACTTTCCAGTGAAAAAGGTTGGGTTAGTTGTTGAAATTTTTTGGGGCCATGACAATTCTGTGACTACTTAAATACAATTGTAACTTTCATTTACTAAGCACCACTGATATAATTGGTCTCTTCCTTTATTTAAAAAAATTATAATTCATTTGTAGAAAACTCAAGATACTTGTTCCAGTACTCATTGTGACAGTAATTTTTCCTTATAGCACAACTTCTTCTCCTTATAGTAATGGAACCTATGATACTGCAAGTTTTCATCACAATTAAGAAGGACAGTTTACGAGTCGTAAACTTAATTCCTGTGGCTTAATTTGAAAAAAAAACAAATGTTGGCGGCGAAAATTTTCAGGGCCCGAAAAAAAAGTTACTTCCGACCTTCCAAAAAAAGAAAACCGTTGTTACCATTAAGTTGCAGAGCAATGATTGTTTTTTTATTCTTAAGTTCGCGATCTTTCTAAGCTGAAACACGAAGGGTCGGAGGACCTGCTCACCATAACTCTTCGCCAGCTCCATATAAAATTGATTTCCGAATGTTGTAACTCTCGTTTATGGCGCAAAACTTTGAAACAAATGGCAAATTAAAGGTTAATGCTCGCTACACACTATCGTCGTATTACTTCGCGTTCGTCGAACAGCGTTGTCTGAACGACATTAAGACAAAACTGTTCGACGAACGACGTACGCCGTTGTAGCCATACACATTACTCGTAGTTTAGTTCGCGTAGTATAATGGATGAAGATATAAAGCTGCTGGATTAGATAATTACACTCCTAAAATCTTAAAAATGTTGGCATGTTACATAAGTTCCCCCTTTTGTCACGTTTTCAATTTGTGTGTGGAGCAAGGTACCTTCCCCTGTAAACTCAAGACCGCAGTGGTAATACCTATATATAAAACTGATGACAGACTTATTCTCAATAACTATAGACCTATTTCCCTTATATCAAACATAGCAAAGTTACTGGAAAAATGCATTAAAACCAGACTCATGTCTTACATTAATAACAATAATATTATAGCTGACAACCAATACGGGTTTAAACATAAGTCTAGCACTAACGATGCCTTTTATGATGTTACTGAATTCATTAACACTGCAATTAATAAAACTGAGAAAGCTATGGCAATATTCTTAGACCTAAAAAAGGCTTTTGATACGGTGAATCATGGTAAGCTTCTGGACAAACTATTATCAATAGGAATACGGGGTACAGAACTATCATTTTTTCGTTCTTACTTAAGCGATAGAGTACAAGCCGTAAAAATAGGAAATGCCATAAGTGATCCATTAATAGTTAAATGTGGAATACACCAAGGAACAGTACTTGGTCCCATACTTTTTATTATCTACGTTAACGATCTTTGCAAATTAGAAATCAATGGAATGCAGCGGCATGCTGTAGTTTTTGCCGACGATACCGTCCTCCTATTTAAACACAAAAACACAAATACACTATTATCTCTAGCAACTAGTGGTTCAGCAGGTGTCTAATTGGCTAGCTCAACATAAGCTTGCGTTAAACTTAAACAAAACCAATTATATGTTTTTCGGGCAAGGCCAACAAGAGCAAAATGTTGATCAGTATAAATTGGAAGTAGACGGAAAAACACTACATTCTGTTAAAGAGGTAAAGTACTTAGGAGTGATTATTGACGACAAATTAAAGTGGGATAAACACATAACTAATGTCTGCAAGAGAATACGGAAAACCATTTACAAAATTCTAATAATTAGAAATGTATTAAAAATTGACTACATCAAAATGATATATTATGCAATAGTGCAGTCTCTGTTACAGTATGGGATCATTGCCTGGGGATCAGCGTTCACGAACACAATCACACCATTATGTAACTTACAGAGTAAAATTGTGAAAATATGCCTTAAAAAATCAAAGTTTTCTTTAACCACATTAGCGTTTAACGAATTTAAAGTGATGACACGTCAGATCTATGTATTTACATTGCTTAAATTCATGTTCCGAAAACTGACATATTCCCGATATTCACTGCTCTGGGCATTTCACCCGCCGGCAAACAGCTCGACCCCTTAATATTGAGTTTTGTACCAAAACAAGTTGTTTAAGGCATAGTAGTATCCTCGGTCCCATATTATATAATGGGATTCCCCAGGACTTGAAACAACAGCTTAATGAAGAGAATTATAAGAGTCTTCTCAAAAAGCATGTTTTTCTTACGCCTAATATTTTCGATGAAATATTGCAATTTAATCAATAATGTACCTCCTTTGTTAGTTTTGATTGGTTAGTTTTTCTTTCTTTTTTCTTGAAATGAAATATTTGTAAAAATGTCTACATTTTTATATAATGAATTTATAATAATCTTAAGTTTTGTAATGAATCTTTAGTTACCTATGATCTGTTAGCCAATATTTTTAAAATATTGTAGCGTAGCTTAGACAGATGGACTGTTGATGACTGTTACAACGCTCACTCACAAGCCGTGGCTTATGTGATTTAAAATTTTTCCACTAAAACTTCATACGCCTGATTTCTTGCATTGCGATTATTATATTGATTACTTTTTATTTTCCACAAACACACGATTTATATTTTATAAAGTTCAATAAATTCTAACAGAAATTCTTTTAAATAATTTCTTAGGTCAGCCATTTACAGTTTTTACTTTCAATTTACGTTACTCAACTGCTACTCCACTGTTTAACGACGAACGATGACGCACATTTTTCATCCACACTATCGTGGTACAGCGTACGGAGAAAAATCAAACCCGATTTGATTTTTCGCAGTGGCGCAAAACGCGGCAGCGTTATCATCATTCCACACTGCTATTTTCTATCGTCGTTCATACAACGCTGTTCGACGAACGCGGAGTAATACGACGATGGTGTGTAGCGAGCATTAGACGTTTCCTTCATTTTCGCGTTTGGTTGGCGGGCGTGTGACAGCCATTTTTATTGTAAACCAAAGTTTTTTCTGCGGCAAGTTGCCTTCCTTCTTGCGCCATGTTGGGAAATAATTATTAAATCAAAACGGAAAATCAACAAATAAGTGTTGCTATTCAAATTTTTTCCCGCTTTGTGCATCTGCATTTATTTTATTGAAAACTAATAAAATTCTACTAATTTTTCGGACCTTTACATAACCTGAGTTATGAGTAGATACTCTACTCTCTAGTTGTTACGTCGCGGATGGGCTTGCAGCTCTTTTCAATTGACCTTGAACGAGCATGCTGTACACATTGAAGACTATACATTTTAGAATCATTTTTGAGATGGAGCACCCGTTGAAAAAAAGGTTTCTTTGTGATGAAGGTGGAAAGTTGATTGGCTTCAAACAACTTCCCGCGGCAATAAGCTTTGGTTTACAATAACAATAGCCACCAGCTACCCGTCAGTCAAATGCGAAAATGAAGAAAAATCTACACCTTTTATTTGCTATTTGTTTCAATCAACCTCCTGCGCTAAGAAGACCGGAAGTTCCCCAATTTTCCAGACCTGGGAACATATTGCCAACTTTTGTCTTTTTTGGTTAAGCCGACATTAAGTTTACACAAGACTCGTCAACTGTGCTTCTGGATTGTGACGGAGACTTTCAATGTCATCCTCTCTAAAGGTCGCTACACACGCTCAAACAAATCTTGCGACTTGTGCATGGCCCAGTCATTTGATGTGCATGAGCGTATGTAGCGAATGTCGGAACTTGAATTGTGAGAGCATGTGTGAAATCAGCCAAAACTATTGTGTACAAACAAAACTTATGACTTTGTTATTGAATTGAACTAGACAAAATCGGATGCTAGCTTTTGCCCCCACTCGCAACGCATTTTATTCAAACTTTAATTCATTTCTATAGCAAAGTCTGTACGTAATAGTTTCGTCCGATTTCATTCATTGCAAACTTCATACGCTCACGCAAATCATACGACTGGCCCAGTCGTATGATTTGTTAAAGCGTGTGTAGTGGTCTTACGACTATTAAGAAAAATTTAGAATTTTGCAATATATACGTATGTGACTTTGTCTTAAGTAAATGCATTAACACAGTTTCATATAATCGTCCAAAACCTCTTCGTGTGGTAAACAAATTTGAGGACGTCAAAGTTTAGACCAAAAATTTATCAACGAAAACAATGAATTATTTTCCATAACAAATGGTAAATAGGATTTAAGCTTCTCTCCCTGAGATTTGTCATTATTGATCTCTCTCCAAAGATTAGTTAAAGTTTGAATGTAGTAGGTACCCTTGACATTTGACAACTTTCCAGTTATATGAATTTTATCCAAGAAAGCTCAGTATCAAATCTACTGAAGTGCATTGTCGTAACTAGGATTTTTGCCTTGGGGAAGTAGAGAGCCAATGAAATTGCATAGATAAAAAAAACCATAAAATTTCTGAGATTCTATAAGTTACAGAGCCCGTAAGAATCTAAGTTCTAAAACACAATTTCCGCTAAAATAATTCTGAACACAAGAACTTCATAAAATAATTCGCCCTTTACAAGTCGCAGACATCGCGTCACTACATTTTTAATATGTAGTCTTCCTACGTGGAACCTTAACTCCGCTCCCAATAAAGTAAAAAGACTATAGATTAGCACTTTTAATCCACTGCAAATGCCAGATATGTGTGTGCATTCGGGGTGATTTTAATAAGAAAAGCTTTTGAGATAGGGCCATCTTTGTGGAGGTTTTTATTATAATGCTTGTTGGATTTTATTGAGTGCCCGACAGACAGAAAAGCATGGTACATCCCTTATCAGTTAGCATAAGTTATCAGCATTCAATCAATTTTTGGATACCTAGTCAATCAATAAATAATAAAATAAGACTTCCTTTTTTATTAATTTCAGTTTCGTCGGACATTTAAATTATTGTGAAAATAGATTAGTACATAATGCAATTGGCGAACTGAATGAAAATGCATTTTTTTTCTTGAATCCCAATGAACCCAAGCGGCACGCAGCTATTCCGTTTTTTTGAAAAATAAAATAAAATTTGGACGATTTTAAAATAAAAATAAAAGAAAGTGGTGTCGTTTAATTAACAGAGACCTTTGTTTTCCACTTCCCCTCCTTTGCTTGTCCACCGTATTAAGGAAAATAAATCAGAGTACTCAAGTTCTGTATACGAAACTGATATGGTAGTTATGCCCTGCCTAATGCGCAGTATTTAGTTCAAGCGCAACTACCAGTACCAGGTTCTGGACTTAAAATCTTTTAAATACAAACAAAGTCCCAGTACTGGTACTTAAGAATTTAGTGTAAGTATTGATACTGGTACTGGCACTTATATATCAGCTTTTAATACCGGATTATGGGCTGTGCCAGGTCCACCCTTGCCCCTACCTAGTTACACCAATGCTTAAGACGACGTGAAAGAACACCAATTATCTCTGAACTACCTTCATTTTCCTTGCTGCCAAAATTATGGTATCAACAGCGTTTTTGCTTGATTTAAAATGATCTGTCTGATCACTTTTTCAAAAGCTTTAAAGAGTGGTTTCAATAATTTTGACAATTGTATTCCTACCCTATAAATAAGGAAAATGCAGGAATTATAATTCCTTAAAGTTAAATCACCATATCCGAGTATACGAATTTTAAAGTGATAGTAGATTTAGTTGCTAAAAATCTTCTTCTTCTCCAATTTAAAACAAGTTTCATAAGCATAATTAAATTTCTGAAACCAGAGTGGTTACAAAACACTACTATGTCAAAATTTTTAGAGTAACTTACATTGTATCTAACATCCCCACAAGTTTCATAAATAATTTTCTATTTTTTATTTCCAACTTTTTTTTTTCATTAGCCGGCGGCGATGACGTCCAGTTTAACTAATTACATTTTTACAGGGATTTTCGAAAAGAAAATATAAAAAATTCCTCGAAAGAAATAAAATAAAATCTCAGGTATGTCAAGGGGAAAACTTTGTTCTTCCTTCCTTCAGTCCAATTATGGAATAAATTGAAATTCTTTGTAGAGTACTTGAGTCGATTAAAAATTTCAGAGATTTTTATTCAAAATTATTCGAGCGTAAAAGATATTCCTAAAAAAATGTACACTTGATTGTCAATCAAAAGATTCTTTAAATCATTTTTTTTTTGTTAGCAAGACCGAAACTGGAATGTCTTTTTATATAGGAAATTCCATTTCCGTGGAGCACTTCAACACATTTGTAATAAAAAATGTCTTTAAATTTCTCGAAATAATTGCACAATTTCGACTTGATGCGAATTGAAAAGCCACAAACAAGTTTCCGAGGTCGTCAAACTGAAGCATTAATAAACAAGATCTTACAAGTTACTCATGAATGGTACTCACGAAACTCCGCTCTACTTAAGGGCCACTTTAAGTTATGTATATCCCCCGTAGAAGATGAGAGAAGTCGTTTTGAATATTGCGCCACGAAGTAATGTTTCAGGGAACTTCTGAGGACTTTAGTACCTACAATGTAAATTGAATAGAAATTTCATTCAATGGACGAATGTGTAAAAAAGAAAAAAAAAAAAAAAAAAGAAAAATTTCTTAATTGATAACAACTAAAGTGTTTTTGAAAAGGCAAAATTAGGGCAAAGGGTAGAGTTTTAGAAATAAAGTTCAAAGATTATTTTCATATTCAATAGAATATTTCTGAAGGTGGCAGTGGGTTAAGTTTAAGGGACTTAGATAAATGGTTGACCCTTTAAGACTTTTTAAGGAATATTCTAATTATGAAAATTTTGGAAATACATCAATTGATTACTTAAGACGATGACATAATGGTGGCTCCGGCTCCGGATTCGATAGCGACGCCTGTCAAAATCAAATGTGAGTATTGCAGTGCTACTTAACCCAATGGCGGCTCCGGCTACGGATTCGATTTGATAATTGATTTTGAAGCAGCTCCATGACATCGCATGAAGAAAAATTGCTTAAGCTAGTGAGGAAAAATCCCAAAAAGGATTATAATAATTACAAAAAAAGATAAAATCTGGCAGAAAATAAGTGGGGAAATGATTATTCCTAGTGAGTGTGCTTTTATTTTCATTAATTTGTGTGTTTATTTGAATTGTATTCTATTTGTATTAAATTATTAGTTTTACAAACTTTTCTATACATTTACTCTATAAATACATTAAAAACATCCGCTTTAATTTTTACAAAAGTTTTTTTTACTCCCAGAAGAGAGAAATGGAAGGCGAGGTGGAAGTCTCTACGGAATGTATATAGAATTTACGAAGTGTTATAGCCGGCTTCGATTTCAACAATTTAACAAGGGAGGATTCCGGTTCTGAGTCCAAAGCGGGAGCCAAAGCCACCATATTTTTGCAGCTAAAGCTCAAATTTTCTGTACAACTAATCAGGATGAAAGATGATAATAAATGGAGGTCTTAAAATATGTTAACCTGACGCTGACGACAAAAAGTTCAAGCTTTGGGAGCCACTCGAAATCTTTCTAGCGTAGCCCACAAGTGGTTTGATTAGCCAATCATAACTGTAGAGCTTTCAAATCACTATCGGTGGGTTCAGTTAGCATAAGTAATTATATTACACTTACACTGTTAAGAATTACAATAAATAAAAATTGTTGGAAATATTTTGGCCACGTATTCAAAACATTTTTTAGCGTAGCCCTGTAGGCAAATGTTGCTCAAAGTAGCCATTTTCTGAAGAAGATCATTCACGAGGTATTTCCTTTGTCTAATTGTGGGGTAATCCTTTTTGTTGTATTTTTTTTTGTAATATTTCAGGTAAGTTTGGTTAATTGCTCAGGGTATTTGTTGCAGGCTACAATAGCCACATTAGCTATTTTCCATGTAGAATATATATAATTTGGATTATATTTAACGCATACATATACGGTAAAATAAGCGTGACAAATCAGTGAGAGATATTGCAAATTTACTAACACTGTTAGACTAAAGAAATCAAACAAAAATGTCATAAGCCACTAATGTGATGAATTTTTTTTCCATTATGCATATGCAGCGACGTTTACGTAATTGCAAACCTATGACAACCATTTTTTTTAAAGTGTTCCCATTCTGGAAATTACCAATCAATTGAAAAGCGTTATAAATTTTTCCTACTCTCACCGCATTACAAAGTTTGCTGTATTACATTGGAAGAAATTCATTAGTACACCTAAAACTTACTAGAGTTTGCCACGTAGTTTGGAAGAATGTTAAACCGAGTTAATTTAAACTTTTTCCAAGTTCTGTTTCTGTGGTATATGTTCGCTAAAATCTTAGGAGTTATTTCATTTAGTGTTGACCAAAAAGGAAGAAAAATTCAATATTCGCTAATATCTGCTGTGTATTGTGGTACATGGTGCGGAATTTTCACTTTCTTATTTGTACCCATATCGATCGTTATTGCAGTCTTCTATGATAAAACTATTGATCAGGACTTAGTTCGTATTTTAGATATTACAGATTGGATAGTAGCGTACTTCTGTGTTATTTATTCTACATTACGGTTGCTAATTAACCGTCGTAGATTTTTAGAAATCCTTGAAATGATGGTAGGAAACTTTGAAGATCTAATGGATCTTACGAACTGTATGAACTTATTTAGTATGAACTGTTTACTATTGATATCCGCGAAGGTGATAGTTGATATTTTTGTAATATTTATTCACTTTCCATTTTATGCAGAATTGAGTGACACTTTTACGATACAAGTTAACCTTTCGTGGATCATTAGTTTTTTTATTTGGGCAGTTGTTGTTATTGTAGAAGACCTGTACTTCATTTTGCTTCTTCTAATAAATGCACAATATGAAGTTATCGGAAATCATTTGAATAACATATGTTCAAAGGATCAAAATCGAAAGACTATAATTTTAGAAAAAGAAAATTTTGAAAAACATTTTGATAAAGTGCTACACATCATCTCTAAGATTGGTAAAAACTTTGGAGCCGTAAATAAATTCTTTCAAACCCAAACAATTTTTAGTCTTATTTTCTTTTTTGCATATATTACTATATATTTAATTTTTGCCTATACGAACCAAGAGAGCAAAGGTACTAACATTTTTGGTTTTATGGCCTGTTTTTTTACTCTAATCAATGTTTTGATGCTGGTTCAAGTGGTTGAAATGATTGAGAAAAACGAGAATTACTGGAATCAATACCTGGACATTATAATCAATATTCAGGAGGAAAGATATAACAGAAGTGTAATAATAAATTTCTTTTGGGTAAATCATAAATTTGAGTACAAAATTATTTCCTCTTTAAAGTGGACTTACTCAGTTTACATCATCTACTGACGAAACCCAGTGTGGATATTTATGGTCTATTCAAAATTCGAAACGAATTCGCAGTTGCATTCTGTGCCACGGCTCTGATGAATATAATTATTCTTGTTCAGTTTCTTATGGCTTATGATCATTTAAAATTGCTTTGATGTAAAATAAATAAATTTTTTTTATCCTGATTTAGATTGTAATACAAATTTTATTAATATTAAAAAATTAGTTATTCTACTTCAGATTGGTCTGAGCCCCACTTTGCGACTAGTGCCTTAAGAGCAGTCCATACCTAAGAAAAATTTCATGTCCGACGGTGGCGAGATCTGTTGTAATGAAATAAATTTAGCTCATGGTAGTCATGGCTATGAGGAATTGGAAATGAGGAATAGGAGCCATCTGCAGCAAATTTTAAGATAATTGCTTCATTCCACTCGTATTTCCTTCTGCTCTTAAATATTGCGATCGGTGCAGTTTTACAGCAGTTTGATTCAAATAAACACTTCTGGGTGGGCACCGTTAGTCTTTTTCTCCAGAAAGCTTCAGGCAACAGAAACTCGATATTCTTCATTTGGTTGAGATGACTTGCTATTTATCTGGCCGTCAAAAACTTTAGGCATTTCATAGAAAGTCGGAAGGTAATCTTATTTACTGATCATAAACCGTTGATATCGGCAATAGCTTCGAAATGTGATTACAGTCCCCGAAAAACTTCCCAACTAGAGTATATTACGCAGTTTTCAACTGATATCCGTCACATATCATGAAAAAAGAACATTCTCGTCGACATCCTTGTGCGCCCGAGCAAGGAAAGCTGTAGCCTGCATTTCGCAGGCATCGATTTACAACGTTTAGTGCAACTACAAGAAAATGGCAAAGAGTTAAAGCAATTACTCTCAGTTCCTAATACTTCGAATTGGAAATCGCAAGAGGCAAGAAGCACATTTTGTGATAAACTCACAGTTTATATCACCGTGGGGTACGTACCAGTAGAAGGTAATGTATGTGCAGATACTTTTGGGCAAGAATTAATAGCCATACTGGCATGTGGGCTAAAGCCTGTATAAGTTGCCAAAAGTCAAAAACCCAAAAGCACAGTAAAACTTCAACAGAGACCGGCAACATACCAACAGGATGATTCAACCATATCCACATGGATTTAATAGTAGGGCCACTACCTGCGTCTAATGGAAACCATTTTATTTTATCCATGATCGATCGGTTTACTAGGTGGCCGGAGGCTTATCGATTAAAACCGAGTACCGCAATGGAAATAGCAAAAACATTAATTTTTGAATACCTATCTAGATTTGATAGAACGTGCAATTTGAGTCGAATCTGTTCTCGGAACTCACTACCCTACTGGAATTCGCATAGAATCTGTACCACAAGTTATCATCCTCAAAGCAATGGCATGATGGAAAGGAGCCACAGACAATTGAAAGACTCTTTTAGAGCACATAACAATACTGCGAATTGTGGTGAGGAAATCCCATTGGTACTTATAGTTATGCGAACTTCAATAGAAGAAGATCTGAATGTATTACCGGACGAACTACTGTATGATATGATCAAGCTCTTAAAATACCCCGCGAATTTGTCGTGCAAATAACGAACAAAACCGATTCAGATCCTACAAATTTAGTTAACATTCTGAGAAATCAAATAATAAGTCTACATTTAAATATCCGTGTACATCTACTTACGTTCCAGACAGTATAAATAAATGCGAATCCGTGTTCGTCCGCGTGGATAGAGTTAAAATCGATCTGGAACAATCATATGATGGCAAGAATCAATCAAAATCTATCGATAGACTGAAACCTGCTTATAATATGAGAGCAATTGAAGATTCGGTTGTCTAATTGGTGTTCACAGTATATAAGTAGACTCATTCATTCTTTTCGTATCTCTTTCGGAGGGGGGTAATGTAATGAAATCGAAATATTCAAAATGTCGCGCTTTAAATAAATTCAAATTTCTTGCAATCAAAATTTCGATAATTCGATCATGATCTCCTCATAGTTCTCATAAAGGATAACTTCATCTTTTTTGTTGTGATGAATAAACTGTCACACACGTTAGTTATGCGCTCAACTTAGCCAGAATAACTAACCTAATTCTACCGCTTTAAAATTTATAATTAGTTTTGTGAAAATATCATAGTTTTAAACAGGAAATGAAATATAGATAATAAGGACTTTTAAGAAATTAAATTTAGTGCTTTTTATTTTTTACGTTAACCACGGCCACAAAAAATAGTACACTTCAAACGGGTAGCAGGCAGTGTTGCCGCAAATCTAAAAATTTTCGGATCCAAATTGAAGGGAAATACGGATCCAAATAGTAGGGGTAGGTGGGTAGATATGAAACACTTTTTTTCGAATTAAACTTTTAGAAAAGTTAGTATCGTACCAACCTTCAAATGTAAATTAGTTGAAAGTTTAATACATTAGCTAAATAAATGCATAAAAGTTTTTTTTTAAGGTTAAGTAATTTTAACTCCGGCTGTTGAAATACGAAACAAGTGACTCTGTTTCAACTCTCCCCATCAGTGGAGAGAAATGAAACAGTATATAGGTAGATTTGGAGCATGTGAAATTAAAAGCAAAATGCTGCAGGTGTGCTGTACGAAATGTGTCATCAATTCTAGGAATAGATGTGAGTTCATCCAACCGGACTGATTCGTCAATACCAGTTTTCCAACTGAAGCTCCTTTTACGATATGTTCTTTAAAGTGGACCCTGGGGAAAATCATAACTGGAGGAATATACTGCCCGGAAGTACTTACAATGGCATGTGTAGTAACTAAGATCCCGTTTTCTTCACATGTAACCTGACACACTGAATTTAATTCTTTTTCTGCGAGAACCTGAGATAAATGAAAGCGATTTACAAATCTAGTTGACTTAATTCCCGAAGTCATCCTACCAATAATTTAACTTTTGAGGTTTTTAAACTGCAGTAGTTGCATTTTCATCCACGTTGAAAATGGATATTCCATCGCAAAACAGTCCAGTCTCGAAAGCACATTCTCCAAATTCTTAAAAAAGGTGTGCACATTGTGTTGAAAGAAGTCACCCTAACGAGTTTACAGGCTTCGGGGGAACGAATAGACAAACTCTCATCTCGCCTTCGGTAGTTTAGCATCCATTCTTTTTCAACCATTTTCTCTTGGTGCCACTTATTTGTCGATCGGAATTTTGTTTTTTATAGTCATTTCGTAAGCTAATTTATGGCCCTCAACTATAGGCAGACCATAAAACATTTTAGATTATCTGACTATATACTGCTCTAAGGCCTGTTCTGATCGTCGGTAAACATTCGTCTCTTTTACCAGTCTTTTCGTTTTTTACATATCGCGATAGAGTGCAAAAAGATAGCTCGGACTCAATGGCGGCTTGCCTATTGCTATTTCTATTCCGAACTGTTACCAAGTCTTTTTTTATTACATCCGGGGAAAACAATCCATTATTGATTTTTCTTTTGTAAACTCTAGGCATTATAACTACACGAGAAAGGAGGAAAACAATAATTTGTAGTCGATAAAATTAAAAGGATAGTGTGGGTAGAAATGAAACAGTGTATCATTTCTATCCACCCCAGACTGTTTCATTTCTACCCACCAATTTATTAAACTTCTTTTAATTAAATTAATCGAGATATCAAAATAGTGTATTCTTAACTGAAATTAGACATTTCATTCCTTAGTTTAAGCTGAATAGATCTTCAATATTTAACTTACCAATCGACTGACAACAGATTTTTCAAAGGCTTAAAAAAAACTTCTGATGTAAAAATAAATAAACTCTCCACTAAAGCCGTTTTCACATCGAAAAACGAAAGCGAAAACACTAAACCGAAAAACACAAATTTTGTCCTAAACTAACTGAAATTTGCCGCAATAAATGTAATAAAATATCGGATATTCATTCTAATTACAGTTTCAATAAAAAAATATCCATATTTATAGCTTTATTTCAATTAAAACAAATTGTTATGTTTATTCGTACAAGAAACAAATTTTCGTTCCGAACTGTCAAGTAAGTATATTTTCGTTCCATACTACGTTCCACACACGAACAAATATTCTTACATAACCTCATTTCCGTTTATTTACATTTGATACAAACTCAACCTAACTTTTCGTTCGTTTTTGATATGAAAGCATAAATGAATTTTGGGTGTGGAACTGTTTATTTGTTCGTTTTCGTTTTTCGATGTGTAAGCGGCCTAACATGCGTATTACTTTGAGTAGTGTATCGACGAATGAAATAAAAGAACCCTTGTGAAAAGGGTTTTATTCAGTTTCAATAATTTTGCTTGCTTTATTCGTCGTGGCCTGTTTCATTTTACCCCACGTTTCCATTCTCTCCTATCCACTAAATATTTAATTAAAAAATTTTAAGCACAAAATTTATGAATTAAGAGACAAAAAACGAAGGCTTAACGATCACAGTTTTATTATTCGATCTAATTAGTCGATAAAAAATAGTTAACCATTTGTTTTTTGTATCCATACTATTCTGAACACGTTATACTGTCTTTAACTATAAAAATCCTGCAGGCGGAATCATAGTTTATTATTGTCCGGAAATAACTCCTTGTCAAACATTATAGTCTGAATTGTGTCCATATAGAACTTATTTGATTTTTGGTTTTTCATTATACTCAAATCAGAAAACTTTCTTTCTACAGGTCCATCATGAAACTGGAAATATTATGAAACATAATGTAGATTCTATCAGAGCATTTTTAGGTTTTGACACTTCCTTCCGTCCAAAATTCCTCTGGCTACTTTTTATTTATATGATCTAACATACTTGCTCTGTATGTAAGTGGCATATGCTCATAACTCCTTATTACCTTGAAAAACCATATTCGAAAGCTCATTGGGAAGTGACTCTGCAATTGAATCTGGCTACAAACATATTCAAACGTTGGGTTTAATATGTAATTTGAAATTTAAGAAAACTTCGCTGTATAGGACTTCGGTTAATTCCTTATTATCAATTTTGTTCTTTGCAATGAATCTATTGGCTTCTACTACCCATATAGATCTCATTCAATGGTAAATAATTAACACTATGGGGAAAATCAATTTCAGTTACTTCAAAGTCAAAAGATGATTTGAAGAAAATTGCTAATAATAATCTTAAAATATACGAAAGAAAGAAGAAATATATTTTAGTTGCATGTACATTTTCGTCTTCCGACTCACGCGAAGTAAAATAAATTTGCAGTACTAGTTCTAGAATTCTGTTTATAACGACCTCAAAAGAAAGCCATCTAGTTTGCGCCAATCCTAAAAGTTTATGCCACTTTAAATGTATGGAGTGCTGAATCTCTTGAAACTGTGCATTTCTTTACGGACTATGTCCGAAAAAGTTACAAATATCTTTTGTATGCTGTTCTGTGTAGGTGAGTAGTTTTTCAGACGTATAGCTTATGCAGAGGTGAAGTTAATGGCATATACATTTTGTAAAAAAGTGATCTAGAATAATCTGCTTAAGTCTCGTCTGAAAAAAAACATTTTTTTTCTTGATTCTACGATGCCCTCATCTTGCAAGATGCACATTTCTGCTCTGGAAATTAAACTTTACACTTTCCTCAGAACATAGAAATATTAATAACTTTTGGACGGACGTAGATATTGAGGCAAATCTTGTTGGACAAACTTTACGGGATAAAGGATAGTACTACAAATTTATATGAAATTTTTTACAAATATAACTAGATCTCTATTGACGAAAAAAATTCTTGTCGCTACACTCATTGAGATCCCAGCTTGGAAAAGTGACAGTTTAACTAACAACAATATGAGCATTAATTTAAAATTAAAATAAGAAAAAATGGAAATAGGATGCATTTTTGAAATATTCAAGAATAAAGGATATATTAATTATTATGTTTAATTTTTTTGTTTTCCTCTAAGAGACGTCTTTTTTATAATTTTTCTTGAAAGTGTACTTTCCTCTATAAAATAAGCTAAAGAAAATAGGTCTGTGCTAATTAGAACCAAAGTTATAAGTTTTTTAATATAACTTAGCACATCAAAAATCGGCGAAATTTAAGGATTTCAAAGTCCTTTAATTCAGGTAACATGCATTGTAGTAGGACACAAACAAATTAGTTGTATTATTATCTCATAACTACTTTCAGCAAAAGAAGAACGAAATTGGTGATGTTCGGGTTGGTTGGGAAAGTGCGAATTTTGATCGAATTCGTTAAGATATTTCAGTAAGAATTAGTTAGGAGTTTGAAAATGGATCAATTTAAAACAAAAAGGATAAAAGTATCTAAATTTAGGTTGAAGAATAATTTGTATCCATTTGAATTCAATTGGATCCAAGTGATAAATCTGGTAGTAGGAAGAGTTTTGTACCTGTGTTGTTTTAAATTTTATTATAGACTCTCGCTAAATAAGTCAATTTCAGAGGAGTCGACAGTAAAAAAAAAAAAAAACAATGTATCCTCGATGCTCGTTATGACATCGCTCATGTTCTTTCTTCTATAAATACTTTGGTAACAAAAAAAAAAAACAATCTTATAACACCGTAAATTCAGTTTTTAATTTTTTTTACCTCAATTTATATTCAAATCACTTAATTAGTTCGAGTTCCTTCATTATAATATTTTTTAAAATAGTCATTGCAATATTTCTATCAGAACAATTTTAGTCATAATTAAATATTAAGTAAGATTACTTATTCCATTCTTGCGTCAATATTAAAACTAAATAAGTAATTATAATTATAAACAAAACAAAATACTTACATAAAAGCGTGTTAAGTGTGCTACTTAAAATTCAAAAGCGTGACTGTGAAAAAAGCACCATTAAACTACAAACACTACTGAAAATATAGATAAATCACCAAGTCCGTATGGATATACACACACATATATATACGAGAGTATTTAGGTTGGTGGTAGTTATGTGGTTACAAAAAACACTTAAAACAAAAAGAAACAAAATCACATTCCGGGGGATGAAAATGTGCAAGTCCCGCGAAGGGGAACAATCTCAGCTGAAAGTGCACTATAGATTTGTAGTTATATATATAGTCATAGTTGAACTGTAATACATATACATATGTACGTATATAGTTCTACTTGTAGTTGTTGTTAGTTGAGATTCTGTACAGTTCAGTTTAATTAGTCGTGGTCAAAGTTAAGGGATAGCACAAAAACACGATACCGAAGTTTCCGCAGAAGTGAGAAGAAAGGACTCTTCTCATTTATCCAGTGTTCACATGCATCCCTCTCCCGTTTCATACTCTGATGAACCTTAAAGTCTTTGCCTAAAGCAACTATGTACATACAAAACAACAAAAAATACTTTGATCAAAGTTAAGTTATCCAAATGGGGTTATATGCTCGGGGGTAACTTTTATTTGGTTCCCCTAAAAAAGAGGGGTGATGCAAATTAGATCTGCCCAGCCTGAATGGGCAAGTTTATACTACCACCGTAGAACAAAGGAAAGTCAACGGCAAATCGATTCGCAAAAAAAAAAAAAACGTTTTATTGAGCTGATTCCCAACGTATTTCTATACATTCAATTATTTCCTAACCCAAAAAGCCAAAGGAATCGAAAACCGGAATTTCCACCCATTTATTCTATTAAAGCCTAAGGGTGCATGCTCATCCTCTTTTCGGCTGTGAAAAGTGAAATTCTAGGGAAAATGTAAAAAGTATCCCCTTTGTGTATGAGTAAGTATATGCATGCTTGAGGATACTCTCTACTCACTACTCATGCTTTTGTCCTAGTCCTAAGCTTAAAAAGTAAATCGACAAGCATTTGTGTTTGTGTCAATGTGCACTACTCAAGTTAAGGACATGCAAACATATACACATATATATATATATATATATATATAGTGATGTAGTAATTGTAAAACAAAGTGAAAAGAGTTTATAGGGTAGTGTGACATAGGGATTAAGGGTGCAAAAAAATGATGACAAAAACGCAAAACTCAGTTTCGTTTCGTCACATGCGATTGAACACAATGTGAAAGTGGTGGGATAAAGCAAGGTTGGGGAGATGGGAGCGAGATGCCGAAAAACTCGGTATGAAAATGAATAATGATTTTTTCGTTTTTTCTGTTATTCGATTTGATCAATTGTCTTCTTGTGTTTGTCAGCGACCAGCGGCGAACGTCTGTTCTCCGTAAAAGATACTTTGAATTTTTCTCTATGGAATATTGCATTCCATTCTCTTTCAGGAGTAAAATTCAAAGGATTTTTCCGATAAACAAGAGGACTCTTCTAATGGCATTTCAATAATGCAGTTAACAGACGAGGCCAAGGAAAATGGTCGTGATAGATGGAGCAGAGCTATATAATTGAAACTGAAAGAATTCTTCAATGCGTCCATTCTACCTCTATATCTATGTGTATATATGTATGCATGTATGTACAGCAAAAAGCTTCATTTTGACAGGTCTCTTTGTTTATTTTGTTAGATTGGTATAGCTATTTTTCTAAGGAAGAGGACTGAAGGATTGAAGCAGGTGCTCAGGATTCTTACAAAAATAAATTGCTAAAAATTTACTTAAATGTTGGTGAATGTTTTCAATTACCCGTTTTCCTCGTTTTCCTCGTGGACCCTTTTCACCTTGTGGACCTGGTGGTCCTTGTGGTCCAGATTCACCTTTTGCACCAGCTGGACCTTGTGGACCTGAAATGAAATAATTTTTATATATTAAAATGTGATATTTAGCCTAGTTTTTTTGTGTGTTTCTTTGTTTGTTGTAACCTTTCTAATATAATAGCATAAGCTATGTAAAGTTATACCAAAATGAATGGTTAACTTTAAGTTTATTCCTCCATACCAGACCAAAATATAAGATAGGAACGCACCGCAGTAGGATAAGTTTATAGTTGTGAATACGGAGAAAAGGTGCCTTTATGTAAGAGATAAATGACTATGCAAAATATTCTTATTGCCCATATCAACCTGCATTGTAGTCGAATCGGAAACATTATCACAGCTTTTTGGATCAGATATTGCATTATTCCGGGTTTCAAGGGATGCAAAACTACATCCTTTATGGCTGAAGGTAGTCTGATAAAACATTGACTTATATTTATATTGACAAGGTCCTGTAGTTGAGGTTTGAAGTCTAAAAACTAGTATACTAAGCGACAACAATTTCTGACAGCTTAACTTTAAGCTAGGGTTGGATACGAAATAAAATGAGGACTGATGATATGAATGAGTGAGGCGAATATTTTTTCATTATTAAGGCTGGCCCAAAATGCACGTATACGTAGGTTTAGTTACATGCGTAAGGAGATCGCACTCTTTAAATTAAACAGACGTACCCAAAATACCCTTAATCGTTCGTAAGGAAACTTTCGTTAAATTGAAATGTCATATTGTCGTAAGTACAAAGCCGTAATTGCCGCTGTTTACACACATACGTGCGCGTCTGTTCTGCAAGCTTACTTTCGTACTCGTTTAGCTGAAGTTTGAAAAATAAAATGGGAGAACAAAACTAGCACTGCACTCTAATAAAAACTGGAAGTGGAGTAAAAATGATTTGTGAGAAAAACAGTTTTTTCAACAAAGTAGTAAAGCAGGAAGGCTGCAAAAGTGGGGAAAACGAGTGAGTTAAATTCAAAATATTGCAATATAAATGAAATTCGTTAGAACTCTTATCATTTTATTTAATTATAGACAAAGAATATGACGAGAGGCGGTTAAAGGAAACGAAAGACACCCGAAATCGAAAACGACATATCAAAGGTGTTTCAGAACAGATATGAAAAGTGAATAAAAAAAGGATAACATCGACGAACTTTTACTTAGGAGTGTTTTTAATTAAATGAAGGACTTTGAACTGAAACAGAAGGATAACTTAGAAAAAAAAATGTAATCCTGTCATGAAGAAAAGAGCAAAACTGTACAATTTAGTTATAGCATAAGAATAGAGATAGCCTAGTGAAGTTTGCATCCTCCCAATCGACGTAATTATGTAAGTGGAGCAAGGCCGTATATATAGATCACGAATGGGAGGGAGTTAGCTTAGTAATTAATACCCTCTAGAAACAAAAGATTAACTGAGAATTAATCTGAACTAATAATAATACTAATAATAATCGGAATTTTATGTAAATTTAATATAATTAATTTATTAAGCGTATAATTTATGATAACATTCCAATTGAATCGAAAAATTCTATTAATCTATAAGTGCTATATATTAAGATAATTGAGTTCACGGTAATTCTCAATTAAGGTTCTATGGGTCTGCAGAGCTTTAAGAATTTATATTTGAAAGCATGTTGTTCAACCCTTATTAAAAAAAAAAAAAAAAATTATAAAGGTCGACTTTTTATAAAAATAGGAATAATTACCGAATTAAATTTTGTCTCGTCCTTCTTGCCTTGAAGTGGGGAAGTACTTTATTCATTTAAATTTTTAACATTTCGCTGAACGCTTAGCAGAGCGATTTTATTGGTAGGGCCAAAAAAGCAATTTCAAAAAACAAATTAATTTTTAAGCTACTTAAATAAAATCATGGAAAATATTAGTTACCATATTTTAACAATTTACAACAAAATTTGGTGTTTTAAGGACGGAAAACAAATTAAACTTAAACTTAATTTTTCCCTGAATTTAAAATATCACTGCGATTAAGCTACGGTGCATCAAAGTAAGCTACCCTGGTAGACAAATCGTGATGAGCTCATCAACGTCCTGATGAAATTTATTCGCGTTTGATTCAAAACTAGGAAAAAACTCATTTGTTTACTTTTTCACAGATAGTGTGCATGAGATATTGAATCTCTTTCACTTTAGAAATGTAGGTATACTTTGCTCTCTTTTGTGCATTTTACAATATTCTATGAGCACTTCGATGGGTACATAATGAGTGTCACGATCAGCTTATTATTGAGCATGTCAATGAGTATCATGATGTTCATAAATGAGAATTTGATTTTAAGATTGATTTCATATATTTTTCCGAATTCAAACTCCAGCTGCAAACCAAACTCTGAGACGCTGATCCGTAAGGATTTGCGCATAACTTCTTGTTCAGCATATGAGCAACAGTCTTTCCGCGAAAGAGCAAATCAAATAATTAATTTATAATCAATAATTTAAAAATTTAATTTAAAATTCGATAAATCACAAAAATTCAATTCAAATTTTCCTATTAGAAATGCCATCTGACACGGTGATGACAAGATAAATAATTATTTATTACTGGCTTAGTATATAGGGAGCAGTTTCATGATATCCAATTAGCTCTTCGATGAGTTTTAATGAACGCTCATCGGAAGGCTCATCGGGACTTAATTTTCTATATGTTTCTTCATGAATTGCAAACACCTTAATGCCCCTTTCAGTCAAATTAGTATTTGCTTACATAATCACCACCACTTGAGGGACAAGAGACAAGGTAAAACTATGAGCAATTTCTACCAGGGGACCGTCTACTGATGTGTATATACATACATACATACTGGACTGCTTATTTTGTTTCTCTATTTAGTACACGTTTTTCCTAAAGTTGCTTTATCTGAAAGGGCCACGAAAGAAAGATATAAAATCACAAAATCAATTGTTGTGAGCCGCTACATTATAAAGAATTGTGGGTAAGAATTTTTTTTTTGATCAGGTTAACGAAAGTGTAGGCTACACTAATGGAGGGGGTTTGAACCCCTCAAACCCGCACCATATAAACGGCCTTGAGGTGGAGAATTTGTTGAATTTACCCATTAAACGCAGGACAGCTATGTAACACCAGACATTCAAAATCTATTTTCTCGGTATTTTCAGGAAACATGTGCAGCGTTATCTGTAAAACCCATCATCGAGACAAAAGAATTCTAAAAGAATATTCTCTATTATTCGTCTGGCGCGAGATCACCTTTTTTTATAATCTTATATTCTTTCGCAATTGGCAAATTACATCTTTGAAAAGGTTTCATGCTATTTTTATCCAGCGGGAAGGCTGTATCTGCAACAAAACCATCTGACTATTGGGAAGTTTTGCCGGATCTGATATACATATGCAATTCCCTATTTAATAATCGTCTACCGAAGGGGTTGGCTTATAATATACCTGAAGAAAATAGCTTCATGTAGTTTGATTTTTGATACATATTAGTTATTATAGATGGCACAAGAAAGAACTAGATGTCGCATGGCATACTAGAGCAGAGTATATAGATTGTAAAATGGGTAGTGCAATCTGGAATGGCCCATAACATGTTTTAGAGCCTGCTGAAGACAAATATTTTTTTGTTTAGTTTTGTATACATTTGACCGACTTCCTCAACACTTCAGATACGAAAAAATATGAATCACTCGTTTCAAATGTTGTGGTCCATTCCGGAATGGACAACCCAGCTATATAAATTTTGTATACTTCTTTGGTACTGCATGTGACATCTAGTTCTTGTGACATCTATGATAATATATATAAATGCTGTACTTCCGTCACTGGCTTACGTATGTGTCAACGTCAACATACGTGAACGCATACTTGCTGCCACATATGGTCGTAGCCCTGTCTAGCCACGTCGGGGCCCAGGCAGGGGCGGATCCACGATTCTTGTGAGGGAGGGGCGCAACTTTGGTTTAAAAACAGTATAAGCTGGAAACAGATCAAAAGTTCGAAGACACTCGCCTCGCCATCACTCGCAAATGTCAAATACATACAATTTATCATTAAGATACATGTCGATCAGATAAGCGAGTGGCTACCACTCGGAACGGAGAAAGTTGCTCAAGGTTCAACTTTTGCCACTCGCGAAAGTCAAAGGAGGCCTTCAATTATTTATTTTGTTTGGGTTTGTAAATAATAGAAGTGTAAAACTTCCAAATCACCCATTGTAGTTACTACAAATAGGGAAAAATATAGGAATTAAAGGGATTCGTACTTTACCCCTACTAAAGTCAAGAAAGTTTGATTTTTTTTTGTATATTATTGAAGCAAGTTAAGGGATACCTGATGATGCAAAGCACAGCATGGTAGGACGGTGATATGGAAACGAACTAGGGAACTTGAGGAGAGCGCCAGAGGTGCTGAATGTCACCCTTAAACTTTCGCAGATTGTATGTTGGAGTAAAGACAGAAAATGGTAGACTGTTCCACATTCACACAGTTCGGGATAAAAACCATCACTAAATTTTACTGCAGTAATTTGATGGGCGGTTTGCTGCGCGAGTTTTGCGTGCAGGAATAATTCTGCAAGGGATCAGACGAGATGTTTCATTAGAACATTGACCACGCATATAGCGATAAGGGAGTGAAGGTCATACATTATTGCAGCGTTGTTTGCGTGAGTCGATAACGATATTGCCACATCGCCAGTGAGCTTGAAGGCTATCTTTGGACAATATCCAATGAAGGTAAGACCGGCAACCAGCCTCGGGCAAAGATATGGAAATTGTATTATATTCTAAGTCTGGTGTAGGATTTGTAGAGGAGGCCTAGATTCGATGGGTTGAAATTTTCTATACCTTTTCAGAAATCCTAGATATTTCGCTGCTTCTTTGCCAAAACAAAAGATGTGATCTGTCCTTAGCTTACAGGAAATATTAATGCCAAGAATGTAAAAAGACGGTGTATCGCAAATCAGTGCTCGATCAAAAGAAATTGAAGTGAAAAGCTATGATTTTGCTTCAAAGAGATGAGACAGCCTTGGCACTTAGATGCCTTGAATTCAACGTGAATCGCTTTACTCCAAGCGAGAGCATGATCAAGGTGCTTATTCATTGATCTAATCACGCATCTCGTTTGACAAATATGACATTCCCTCTGGAATCCATAAGACTATCAAGGATACTGTCAACGGCAAAATTTGATATCATCAAGGTCGTTATTGATATGGCATTCTCTCTGGAGTCCCCAAGAATGTCAAAACAGTAAACGAAATAAAGGCTACTGTCATAGGCAAAACTATGGATTGGATTAAAAGTACGGGAAAGTAGATCATTAATGAAAATTAAGATGAGAGATAACAGAGCTCTGAGACGTCTCGGCATTTATAGGGTGAGGTTCCGGTGAAGCCCCATCTAGTACAACCGGTATTATGCGATCAGGTAAAACACTTTCAATCTATAATAGAAAATGAGGGGAGAGACCAAGTGCTTTACGTTTAACTAAAACGGCTGGAGCAACGACTTTGTGATTACAAAACACCAAAATTGTGTACTGCTCGAATGTTCCGTAAGAAAAGTCAGCAATTCTCTAGTTCGGAAGCCATAATGCCGATCATTGATGAGTTGTTTGGTTTCTAGATACTTCATTAATTTGGAGTTAAAGATAGATTCAAAAAGCTTTGAAAGAATCGAAGTGATTGCAATTGGTCGATAATTTGAGGCGTCGCTACCCTCACCTTTCTTGGCAATAGGCTGAACGTGAGCTATTTCCAACCATTTGGAAATTTTCCTGTCGAATAAGACAAGTACTATAGTTTCCGCAAAGCCAAAGATGAGGGAACGCTTTTAATTAACAGGGGTGAGAAAACATTAGGATCCACGGCTTTGCAGACGTTGATTCTCTTAAGGACCTTGAACACATCCCTCTTCCGGATGTGTATTGGCTGTTTATACAGAATTTGAAGCGAATCTACCAGTGAAGATACTAGCTTGATCAAGGGAGTCAACAACCACTTCACCGATATTAAGTAGTGAAGGTATAGAGGTATTGCTGAAGTTGTTCTTGATGGTCTTGATGGTCACCAGAATCCTTTGCTATCTTTGCGGCTTGCTAACATTCTGATCAAAAGGAAATATTTCTCTCCGGATAATGAACTTCTAGGTGCTCTGTGCAGTCCTGTCGACTTATTTCAATGCTAGACATGAATAATGCAATTGATACGCGCGTAAAATAGACTCTTTCGCTTCTTACATTACTTGGTTGAACTTATCGTTAAACCAAGAGCGTTTTTACTGTTGTTGAGATGTGCTGTAAAAATACGGAATGTATTCACACATGCCAAGACTTCTCTAAGGTTCTGATTTAGAATTTCCCAATTAGCATTTAATTTTCTGTTGTTTAAGGTTTTAGCTAAATATTCTACTACATCTTCCATTTTACGAAATAATAAAACTGTTTTCCCAAAATAAATGTCTTGCTTTAAATGTAATAACTCACTACATCAATATACAATGATTTGTTTGACGTTGTGTTTTCAATTAAAACTAATCTGCCATCGCTTTTACCCGAATAAGTTCCGCTTCAAATTGAACGTTTCCAGAAATTTTTATGTCTTTTGCAAAAAGTACAGTAGAAGAATTCAAAAGATCTACTGCAAGTTTTTTGTGGTCTTCAGGAAGGGACGCGCGCTTCACGCGCCACCTAGCTGGATCCGCCACTGTAGAATATGGCGGCCCTTGATATGTAGAAATTGTTTTCTAAAATATTTTGAGTTATCAATAGAAATAATAACGTAAAATACAAAAGCAAGCACACCACGGGAAACACACCGATTACAAGATCAAAGGCGATTAAACTCATTTTTTGTTATTAATTTTTTCCCTGACGGGAATCGAACCTACACTTGTTAGAATCGGTCAAGATAGAGAATAGAAGAATTCTTAAGAACTTTTATTTAATGATTCTAAATTAAATCACAAATACAAGAAGAAAAAAAAATAATTAAATTTAGAATCATTAAATAAAAGTTCTTAAGAATTCTTCTATTCTCTATCTTGACCGATTCTAACAAGTGTAGGTTCGATTCCGGTCAGGGAAAAAATTAAAAACTGAATTTACAAAAATTTATTTGTGCGCTTTCATCGTTACTAGTTAATGCCAGCTGAAAGCAAAAAAGCGTGGCTTAGTAGGCTAATTATAAAATGATAAATACAAGAGGACAAATCATCTGTCTCGTTAGCTCAGAGGTAAGAGCAGTCGCCCGGAAAGCGGAAGGTCCCGGTTTCAAACCCCGGACGAGGCGGTTGTTTTTTCTTCTTGTATTTGTGATTTAATTTAGAATCATTAAATAAAAGTTCTTAAGAATTCTTCTATTCTCTATCATTTTTTGTCCCGTAAGGTGGCGCTAACGCGAATCCCCGTCCGAATGTCGTATTTTGAGTAAAGTGAAAGTCTCGATCGTGCGAGTCGGTTTAGTTGTTTTGTAATAAAATAATTTCGGGTAATAACCTTTGCCAGACAGAGTTGCCTGTATTATTATGTTATGTCTGGTTAGCAAATAGAGCTTATCTGGGGCCGCAAACACTGTCACTATTAATGACAATGACGTTTTTTACATGTTACTTTATTTGAAAATTTGTTGCCATGTTTAGAATTTCGAATAATTTCCATGGTCTACTTTTAGTAGCTAAAATCTAACAGCTAAACTAACTTGTAAAATGTAGGTTGAAAAATCGGTCATCAGTTGGTCTGCTATGGCGGGGGCCCCAAGTCTTGCTGGGACCAGGGCTCAGGCCCAACTTTTACTTTGTTCGAAATACCTTGCTAATTACAAAGGGAAATTAGCTAGATAGGAGGAAAGATTTGTGGATTTTCAAAACGCAATTTTTTCAATTGGTCTTGTATATCCAGTCTCAACGATGAGGAGCTAACTGAGAAGCCAAATTATAGTAGTATGTATGTCTTTGGTATGAGCAAATAAGAAAATTATTTAAAAAAAAAACAACAAAATAAGGAAAAATAAAAAAGCAAAAATAATTTTGTTGACTAAAAACAAATCATTTCAACTTTTCTTTTACCTTTTTATTATTAGATTGATACTAATGTTCACAACTTGGTTCTATATAGCATAAAGGAAGCGCGATATTATACCGACAATTACTGGTCGCCTATTGTACTGGTATTACAGAAAATAAAACTGCTAGTGTTTTTAACCAAAAGCTATTCTGGTGATTTGGAACATTCAGGAACAAGGAACCATAAATTCTATAGACTCGTTATCTAAATTTCATATCAAAAGTATCTATCAACAATTCAAATCGTAGCCACTTTTCTTTGGTTACATTATTATACCACATACAATTAGGAAAATCAGCCCTAAGGAAAGTTATTCAACAACTATATTCCAAAAACCAAACAGGACAATACTGTAAATCTTTTTGCCGTTGAAAAACTCTGGTCCTGTATTCGGTGGTCGTTGTAGCGCAATATGTATGTTTGTCATAATTGCGTCAATTCAATTTTGTATATTGCATATTTGCCAAAAATCAGTACTTAAATGCTATGAAGTTCATCAACGTTCGGCTCTGTCACATAAAATTGTAATGAAATATTCCATATAGCATTGCATCTCGGTCAGAACAGTCTTTCCAACTTTTTAGCTCCATGCCAAGAATTGCATTGAACAACCTTACGATGAAGATCTGTAGGTATACGACAAATTATACATAATACTTTCTTATTGATCCTTTTTCTGGATGTAGTTTAAGCAATTCCGCAGAGGTAACGAAAATGTAGGACGTATCATTCTCGTATGTTTGAAAAATTCATCCTCATCAACTTTTTTAATTCTTAAGAATTTAGCAGAGAAATATCGATTTATGTCAGTGTGTCACTTGTTCTGTTAACGCTACCTCTTTTTTGTTTCACTTTTCAAGTTTTTATATTTTTTATACTATAATGTCCTTAAAAAGAACAAATCTACAATTAAATCAACTTTCATTTTATCAAATCCTTAGTTATACACTTTTTAAATATGACTAAAATAGCACACCTTAAATGTCAAGGTAATAGCCCTTGAGGAATGCAAAAAACACGTCAATCATCTATAAATAAACCTCAATTGCGTTCATTTAGGTGCAAACCTTTTGGACGTATAAAATAACAGGCCGACTTCTAATACAGAAAAAAACGCGCGTGGGGGATGTTTTTAAATGTACCTTCTAAAGTAGGTATATTACTTTTCGTCATATTGGAACGAATAATTTTACACCAATATGGAATTAATTTTTCCTCCATGATATATAATTCATATTTACTTTTAGAACAGACAGTATAAGTAAGCCATTTAGTAGATCACTTTTTAAAAACTTCCTTAAGACATTTAATCTTTACTTCTTCCTTCAACTTCCTTCAACTAAATCTTGGGAAAAAGTCATACAATACCAGCTGATGTGGCGTAGCAGCTGTAGGAAGGAAAGATATTACGCAAAGTGGATAATACCAAAAACCATTCATCAAAAAAGAGGACAAGAGAAGACAGCATAAATCAAGGCATAGAATATAAAAATCATCGAGGAAATCCAAAGCGCAAACACAGCTTGATTTGACCACATAGTAGATCATTTTCAATTTCCCACATTGCCATCCTAATCCTGTTCGAATAATTCGAGTTGGGCTAGCTTTTCCGAAAAACGTAGAATTTCCATCATTTAGTAGACAGTCCGCAGATAAAAATGGCTGTGCGCATATTAAAATGGATGTCTTTAATTGATATGTGGGTAAAGAAAAGCTATGCACTTTCCGCCAGTATATAAAAAAACAAAAGCGAGATGTTATACATGAAGAACGGAAAGCGAGTCGGAGTTCCTACTAAGTACGTACGTGTGCAATGGAAAGCGATTTCGTTCTATTAACGTATGTACATCTCAATTAGAATTACTCATTTTAAGCTCAAAGATAACAATTTTACATTTGTATTAGGGAGCAATAAATCAACAACATTAAAGCCAACCAGCGAAAATTAAGATTTTTTGCTACTGACTGTCACTTTGTGACGTACCTGTGATTGAAAAAATCCTCTGACCGACAAGTTTTGACATACCATCTCTTGTTCTTTATACGAGGTATTTGATTAACAATTTTAAAAGAATAGAACAACTACTTTGACAGTTTGGTTGGGAGTTGAAAGATCACTTATATCAAAATTTGTATAAATTTCATTTCATCGCACAAGGTATTTTGAAATCTGATAAACTTTCATTGGGGCAGGTCTTATTCGTATGGATGTATATACAAATTTAGAATAAAATCAATAGGAGAATAATTATTACATTAATTTTAATAGGATTTACGCATAAAATGCATACAAAAAGTTTTGTAAAAAACGAAATCCGTCCCAATCCAAGACACAGACTATCTCAATAATAAATGAAAGCCCAAACCATAGATGGCACAAGATATGGAATGGCATACCAGAGTAGAGTGTACAGTGTTCTAAATTGTGAAATGGGTAGTGGTAGTGAATTCTGGAATGGACCACAATATGTTTTAGAGTAAAGCGGTCCGAGAGTAAATATTCCTTTAATAGCAATTTTGTGTACATTGGATAGACCTCCTCAACATGGCAGGGGCCGGATTCTGTAACACGGAGAGTTGGGGGTGTTTGGGAGATAAGAATTTTTGTTTTCCCCGATTAAAACCCGCTAATTCAACATTCGCGATTCTCGAACATACTTGGGGGAGTTAGAGTCCAAAAATATAGGTGTACAATTTCTGGGGGAGGAGCTTTTGGGGATAGGGGGTCGTACCATGCCTCATTGGGGGTTGTCCAAAATGCGTCATGTGGCGCGAGTAATCGAGTGATGTAGTTTTTTCCGTTCATTTCAACGTCATAACTGATTTTTTTACCGCCAAAAGACGGGTTTTTTTCCATTTGGGTCACATACACCCCAGACTTATAGTTTGTATATATTTCTTCTGTTCTTTGTTTCATATCTATTAGTACTCTGTTGTGAGCATTTTTCTCATGGAATGTGAATTTCCACAACTTACCAGTTCTTCGCAGTTCTTCGCATTTTTCCACCTTAAAAAGGACTGATTCACTATCTTTGTAGTTATCTCCAAAACTATATAATTTATGTATATATATTTATAATTAGGGGACAGAATGTAGGTGCGATTTCATCTTACATACAAGCTATAAAGTGCATATTTAAAAATGTATAAGTATTGCACAGATTTCGATAATTTGTTTTTGTAAACATAGCCAGGATATGCGGCGAGTCCATAATTTAATTCGAAAATCATAGGTACCTTGGTACCTTCACAAAACACAACAAAAACAGACAATACTGTCAACTGAGAAATATTCTTCTTACTTCTCTACAACTAACACAGCCGAGAGTTTTGTCGAATGGAATAGAGAGTTTGGTAATTATCAATACAAATCCTCCGAGTTATAGAATTCCGACTGGAGAGTTAAGTGTCAAAAGATCTCTCATCTCCACAACTCCACAATTCTCCGCGCTAGTGAATCTGGCTCCAGATACAAGAAAATATGAACCACTCGACGTATCCATAATTTCAAATGCTATGTCCATTCCAGCTATGCTCTGTTATTGCATACGACATCTAGTTATGTATGCCTAAATTGAGTACTTATGTATAGGTGCATTATTTCTCGTCTACAGCAGACTAAAATTCACTGAAAATAATTTCAATGAATTTCTAAAATGCATTAAAAATGCAGAAAAAATCGAACTTTTCGACCCAGCAATCAGAGAGATCTCTTTGATCGCTGGATTGAAAAGTTCGATTTTTTCTAAATTTAGTCCTAACGTTCTAAAATATTTGGAGAGCTCTTGAAAACTGACACAAGTTTGATTTCAATAAGTCCTGCGCCCTAAACTACTATTTACACAGAAAAATGGTTTGGCGATTATTTTAAGCTTGCTTTCTTATCTTCCCAACTGTAGGATGTATTTTTTAAAGCTTTTTCACTTTTCCCATATTTCAAATAATCTCTTGCTTGACAATTAACAAAGATCTCTGGAGATCTCTAGAGACCAAACTTCAAATTTTGTGTATACACTTCGGAAACGTGTCTCTAGAGACTTTTTTATTATCTTCTCCGGAGACCTAATTTTGTGGTCTCCAGAAACAAAAGTCTTTTGTCGTATGTCCTTACCTTAAGACTAAGTGTGCTCTGGAAATCTGATTTTGTCACTTTTCGCGTAACAAAAAACTTTTGAACGGAAGCAGATATTGAGGTATGTTTTAAAGGACTACTAATGGGTCACATTTTCTAAAAAAAAAAAAAAAAAAATATGTCCTTAGTGTAAGAATTGTACAGGATCAAGGGTAACACAGAACATGTGTACGACGTTTTTTTGTCAAGAAATCAACTTTAAGGCTCAATAACTGAATCATTTGACCATATACAGTAGCGCACCCAGGATTTATCTTGGGGCAGGCGGGGTGTTCCCAGTCCAAGGAACGTTTGAATACAGTAGCGCACCCAGGATTGGGCTTGGGGGCGTTGTCACCAGTCCAAAGAAGGGTCGAGAAAATAGAGCGATTATTAAATATCGACGTGTATTGTATGTACGTCTGAAACTGATAAAACTTCGCAAAATAACCTTCCTACCGGTATGCCGTATATTTTTCTACTTACCAATTTTAATGCAGTTTCAATGAAATATTTACTTCAATACCTTTAAACTATTTCTAACGTAGAAAACAATACCTTTCTATTCGATATTTTGCTAAGATTTGCAACTTTTCTTAAATACAGAATAAAAAAAATCTTTTTTCACTTTTTCAACTTATTAAAAGAAGTAAATTTTCTTTTTGTTACATAATAAAAAAAAAGTCATTGTGGTGTTTAAAAAATCAAGAAATATACAATTAGCTTCGAGGAAATTTTTTATGATTTTTTTTGGAAGGATAAAACATTAGAGCTTTCATAGATTACGGCCGTTCTGTGCAACAAAAATCATAACTTGTAAGATATACTAATACGAAATGCGGCAACTACCTACTTTTCGCTAATTTCCTTCCGTATCATACTCAATAGTTCTCGCTTATGGGGTTTCTTCTTTTGTAAGTTAATTTTTTAAATTAATTCTTCAGTAGTTTATTCTAAGATGTTCTACTATATGAAATATACTGTGCAGTGCAGTTATCGAATCCTGACTGTTAATCATATTCAAATTTTATATTTAAAGTTTTTATTATATTTTATCGGACTTTGTAATAATATTCAGATTACATTTTATTCCTGATTTTTAATTTACGTGGAGAAAAACTGTCCTCCTGGGGGACCAGTCCAGTTTGCCCCCCCCCCTCCGTCGGTGCGCCCCTGAACATATACCATAATATGTTGGTTTTGGTTAAAAAGAATGAAAGGTTCTCTGTGGAACCAGAGGTAAAATTTTGTCCAGCGATATATGTGAAAGGACACATGAACATTTAAGTGACTACATTTTCCTTCGAAAAATTAACAGCTTCCAAACATAAATTTGAAGCGAAGTAGTAATTTTAGAGGGGGAGAGGTTTAAACAAAAGTTTGTGTAGGATACGCCACGCAATTTATTGGCATTCTCCACTCTATACTTATTTGTAGAACACACCGTATATAATCAGAGAACCCAGCCCAACTCATCATTTTCGTTCAAAGTTTTTTGGATTATATATATTTAAAAACTAACTCCACCCAAAGTTTAAGGAGTTCCATTGTCTGCTTTCTACAGTTTCCTTAAATCCCATTAAGGCCTGAAATAAGCGAAAAAAAGAGGCTGCGCTTTTTGAGATATTCAAGGATAACGTACATATCCATTATCCTTAAAAACTAATTTTCAGAAAAAAAACCTCAATTAATTTTTTTCGGAAACTTCAAAGCATCCTTAAGTAAGTAACATTTATTTTATGGGTTTGCGATGCGTACATTCTGAGTATGAATCTCTGAAGCTACACCTACCACGCAAAATTTGCCACCTTTTTCAAATCTCAAAATAGCGTATCTCCGTCATAAATGGATGAACATAAAAAAATATGTACACAAAATTAATCGGTTTTCTGAGGAAGGACCCTAACCTTCGATAAGTAGAGTAGCCGGATCGAAATTTGCCAAATGATCTTCTGCTAGGAGGCGAATAATAAATAATAGACCTCTCTTAGACCTGCGATAGACGTCATCAAGAGGACACGAAGGTTCCATACGAATATACACAGTGTAATGGGAAGGTAGGTTAGGTAGCCAGGGCCTTTCGATAGAGTGTACCTAGATGTTGTAGCACCTCTCCCAATTTCTCATTCTGGAAACAAATACATCCTTACATTTCAAGACGACCTTTCAACATTTTCTGAAGCTATTCCCATAGTCGACACCGAGTCTAAGACATTAGCGGAAGCTTTCACTACAACAATAGTTTGTCGACATGGTATTCCAGAAAGTATCCTCACAGATCAAGGTTCTAACTTTATAAGTGGCATTTTCGCCGAGGTATCTATATTGCTGAGAATAAAATGGCTTAAAGCTACTCCATATCACCCTCAAATGAATGGTGCATTGGAAAGAAGCCACAGAACCTTAGCAGAATATCTTCGATCTTATGTATCAAAAGATCCACAAGACTGGGATACATGGATCCCATATGCCATGTTTGTATACAATACCACCCCTCACTTGAGTACTAATTACACTCCACGTGAACTCCTATACGGATTCCCAGCCAAAATCCCAAGCAACTTGAAGTCATCTCCAACCGTTTTCTATAATTACGACAATTATGCAAACGAGCTGAAAGCGCGTCTAAAATACAGCTTCAAAATATCTAAGGACATAGCGATGGTAAACAAAGAAAAATCAAAACTGCAATACGACAAAAGCCTTTTATAGTAGGCTCTAAAGTCCTACTTAAAGGCAGAGTGAGAGATAATAAGTTCTCACCATTATGGTCAGGTCCGTACGAGATCATGGAGGTAAATTCTCCGGAAAACTCAACCATCAAAATTAACAATAAAGATAAAAGAGTCCATAACAACGACCTGAAACTTGATTTTGTATCTACTGTATTCGAAAAACATCAGGTAAAAGATGTTGAATCCGCCTTAAAATCTGTAGTAAAAAACAGTTTGTTCAGAATCGCAAAGTAAATCGATGATTATCTATAAAATCGTAGTTAAAAAAAATATCACTGCATTACAATAGTAAAATTGTTGTCACAAAAATTCTATGAAATTAATTTGGATTCTTTCCAATTATTTAATTAAGATATAAACTCACCCCTTTTGAATTTGAAAAATATTTACCTAAGCCCGTATATATGCATAGCACCTAGGCTATACGAAAACAAATTATTTCACAGCTTACATTGTAACAAATGACAAAGCCAAACAAACCAAGCAAATAAAATACAATCAAAACAAAACACAGTTCACTCTTCTTACCGGGTGGTCCAGGTGGTCCTGGTGGTCCCTCTATAATTCCTGTTGGAAATTCGTCTCCTTTAATGGTCGTCGTCAGTCCTCTGTCGCCCTTATCTCCTTTGTCACCCTATAAATAAATAAAAGAAGGTAAATGGGGGATTAATAGAGAAAGACACCCCATGGTACAGGGTGATTAATTCTTATCTAATCTAATGCCAGTAGATACTGCTGCAACTTTCAACTGCAATTGCTCCTATGGTTAGTCTATACTTCAAGTGAAGGGCATAATTTATACGAGGGGTTAATATAATTCGATAAACGTGTTTCTGTCCGAGGGCGTTGTAGATAATAATGTTTTCGGTTAGAAGAGAATTTTAAGTGGAAGCTCTCAAACTTTGATCTACTCAACATGCAAATATACTTATAGGAAAATTTTACCTTAAATTTGCATAAGGGTATGAGATCCTTTTAGGATACTATCTCCTTGAGTTGAGTTTGGCAAGCGTTCTAATTGGATGGACCAACAGTAGTAGGTTAGAGTAAAAGGGACAATCAAATTACAAGAAATGCCCCTTAGATTTAGGGCAATTAAGTTTCGAGTTTTATATATAATCGGAGGGTTTAAGATAAGTTGGCACTAATAAAAGGCACTTGACTAAAAGTGATTGCTCTCGCTTATGTAAAGTAAGTGAACAATTTTTAATTCAGTGAATATCCTTAAGGAAGTTGAGATTGATCTCTCGAGCTTTTCTTTTTGAAACTTTTGTAATATCTCAAGAATTTTGAGGAGAAAATGTAAAAGTTACATTTACAGTTTATTCAGTAAAAAAAGAACGGAATTTTAATGCATATACCATATTTGCTTTACATTAAACCAATTTTGTAATGTTAAAATCAGGTAACAATTGATATCCTTTTGTTTTCTGCAAGAATTAATACCTATATCTTTTTGTTCGGGATATGGTATTGCCAGCTTATTCGTTTATGGGAGCTAATTTGATATTGAAATTCCGTCCAAAACTCTGCACTAACTATATTCCGTCTACACACTCTTTCATAGAGAAATTTTTCAGTATTGTTATCGCCTTTTCTTTATGAAATTTAAAGAAGGGAGCACTTTATGGAGACTGTGCGTTAACAGGATTATAGCAGCCAATCGCACTCTCTTGATCCTACTCTTCTTAAGTGTTTTGCGCTTATTTAATATTGGGAATGTAAAAACCTTCAAAAGTTAAAACTTTAAAATAATGAGCTTATAAAAAAGTTTAGAAAAAAAAACAAACGAAAACGTGTTTGTTGTCTTTTAGAAGAAGATATCCTTAAATAGCGGCGTAGGAGCTTATTAAACTTGAGTATAAAAAATGTGGAGGAAAATTATTCATGAAAATTTTAAGAGATAATAAAAGTACCTACCAATAATTCGAGATCTATTAATATTAACAATAAGACACATTCCGTATAGGATAGCTAAAAATAACAGTAATTTTGTGAATATAACTCACAAAAACAATTAGGATAAGCACTGAAGAACTCCAGGACTAAAAAAAAAAAAAACTGATCCGGTATAGCAGCAAGTATCCAACGCGGTCGAAATAATATGAACAGGGCTTTCATTTTTTTAGGTATGTTGATTAATAAATTATTTCTTCCCTCATGTTGCATCTGCCGAGGTGTTACCATATTTTGTGAGGTGCATTTAAATTTTCCGATACGAATTACTCCTAGATAAATTCGTCAACATGCTTTTGCTGTAGTATCAGAGATCACTGTTATCATTGTAAGGAAAAAATTTGACTATTTAGCTATTCGCCATATTTATTTAGTGCATAAATTTCTTTTAGAAAGTGCAAACCATACCTATAAACTCCTCCTAGGTGGAATGCGACTTCTTCTCGATATTGACGGCGTTCACTTCTCTATTAAGGACACAATTACATATTCGAATATGAGAACTATATGGATGATCGGTATAATGAATTTAATCCTAAGAGAAGTAAGCGGATACAAAACACGGTTATAGGAGACTTAGTGAAATTGTATGGCATGGTGAGAGAGCATACATTTCTCTAGGTGGAGAGCTCTTATTCTACTGTGGTATAAATTCAACGGAACACTGTTGGTATATATTCATTAATCAAGCCACATTCTGTCTCATTAGCTGGTTACCAGATTTTGAAAGAATTATAATTGTCCATCTGTGTACTAGACTGCGAAGCATGACTATCGTACAATGTCATGGCTCCAATAGTCTGAAGTGATACTTAGTGCGAGTCATAGATGCAACTAAATGAAAGTTTCGATTATATCTCTGGAGAAGACCTAAACATTCAAATGGGCTCCGACAAAACTGATCTGGAATATGTTAGTGGAGGCCATGTGATGATGGCAATGGTGATTCCTTTCTTGACTTTTGAAACTGTTTCTAACTAACTAAAGTCTGGACTATATCAAGCATAAAAGGATGCGTAAAGAAATTGATATTCACAGAAAAGTTTCATATTCCAACCAGCGAGGTTGTCCAGATGAGTGAGATATTAACGTGATACGGAGAGCTGTAAAAGGTTACCTCTTAACAATAAAGGAAAAAATCTCATTTAAATTCAAGGTAGTCAACAAAAATAGATGACGGACATAATGTTGCAAAAAATCGAATCCAGATACTTACTCATAAATAGCATAAAATCCATCAGTAGAGTGCTCTACAAATCATTAGACAACTCGCGGGAGAGCGTTTTATACAGAAGAATACAGTAAAGAGTGAATACGGAAGTAGCAACCAGGAACAACTATAGAGGTTACAGGAATACTTCTTCAAAGCACTTAACAATTTAGAGCATTTTTTCTGGAAGAAATCAACTACAAAAGTATGCCATATTTTTCCGATAAATACGGATCTTCCTGCGGGACAGAAATATTTCCAGTAATTCGATCGTTTGCCAACCGTAAAATAGTTGAAATCCGTAATATCCTACCCGAGCTTTTAAGAATAGGCCTACATTCAACAGGAAATACAATACTCCAATCTCTTCTAATACAATCAAATCATAGAATACCTGTACATTTGGCTGATTGTATGGAAAGTGTGATCATAGAACTTCTTATAAAGGGGATGCGGGGGGGGGGGGGGGGGTGGTTAAATGACTGAAATAACTGGAGAGGTATTTTCTTATTATCAACTACGGTGAGAATCCTGTTACAAGTAATTTTGGAAAGTATTAAAAGTGTATTTGGTCTTTTCTGTATACATCAACTAACACCTTCAAGACCTTCAGGATCATCATGGAGCAATCTACAGAGCATCAAGCAACATACCTCTATTTAAGCTTCATAGATTTTGCCGACGCAATTGCTAAAAAGTATATTTGTAAAGCTGTGCGAAGACATGGAATTTCCAGAAAACGATCGCATAATATGATCTCATACAATTTGTACGAAAAGGTGGTATACTTTCAATGGTTCACTTGTATCTTGCAGGTCTATTAATCGAATTTTCATTTGTAGTTGTATAGGTAAGGATACTGGGGGCTCCCCTGGCTACCCAATGAACTAATGAACTTAAAGCGTTTTCCATCTAAAAATACAGGTAACTTGGGACATCTTCCAGCGTGTTATATATGATGATTGTTTTTGTATGTGTTATTAAGTCACTTCATGACAATTTGATATTCGAGTCACATAAGTTACCACCTGTATCCGTTTCACGGAAGAAAAGAAGATTAAAAAGAAACAATCAATCAAAATTTATAAACATTATATATGTAAAAGTCTCCAACGTTTTCATTCGTTCTGCCTATGTGGAGGTATATTAAAACCCCTAAACCGTAGCCCAATATTGTTAGTACAATTGTTGATATTATCTGTGGTGTTATGATACTACTAACTATATAAGTATATGTATATCGTGTAAATCCATATCATAAATTAGTTACACAAAAAAAAAAAACAACAACCAAGATCTACTTTGAAAATTAGGCGGTAGAAGATAAGATTTCAACAAGAAATACCAAAGTCCATAAATCTAATGAAAAACTACTGAACCTGAATTCAGTAGAACCCTTACTCTCTTTCCAATGAATCCTTTTTCTCCTTTAAGACCCGGTCTACCCTAAACATAATTGTCAAGGAGAAATTTCGGTGATTAGATAATTCGTTGTAAAAGACTTGGTAAATTGAAATTCCTCTTAAATTTGATGAACGTACCGGTAGTCCAGTGAATCCAGATTTACCCCTGTATCCAATGTGTCCTTTTTCACCCTTTCAAAACACACACATACACAATCGTTTTTAGAAAATATTCTTATAAATGATTCGAACTTACATAATATATTAAATAATAATGAAAGGAAGAAAAAAATCAACAATTTTATGAAATGTACATACTTTTGGTCCTGGTGCACCAGTTTCACCAGGTGGTCCAATTGGTCCTGGTTCACCTGGTGGTCCTTCCGGTCCAGGTGGTCCTGTTTCTCCTGGAGGTCCTCGTTCTCCATCATGACCTGATGTACCAACAGTACCCGGAGGTCCAGGTGGTCCTGGTGGTCCCGGTTCTCCTGGTTCTCCCTGAATAAATAATCACAGTTGAATTACCCATTTTAATATTGTTATAAAAACGAAGTTTAAATATAAAATTAGCTTACAGTTTTCTTTTTAGTATGAAACCAATAAAAAAAGCCGATCTCTATAAAAAATAACTATCACTATCCATGCATAGCGGATGCATAGGGGAAGGGGTTGTTAAAACTAAAGCAAATAAGGAAATAAAGCAATTTCCTTTGCTAATGGCTTTTCTGAATTCTAAAGAGCGGAGGAATGCAATAAAACAGATTCTAAATTACCCAACTTTTCTGATAGCGAGGAATTGTTATGTGTAGAGAAATATATACATAGAGGGCGAGGTGGGTGGAGGTTAGTAGTTATTGAACTTTTAGGCAGCTTTTACTGGGCCCTTTAGATACGTTTTAGGTTCCAAGATTAGCTGTGATTAATAGGGTGAAAGTAGTTAATTAAACATTTAAAATTGACTTAATTATATATAGAATTGATTGCAATCTCATGTTAATGCAATTTTTGTATGTCTAGATACATTGCATCTTACCTTCAATTGGATTACTGTTGCTTCCGATATGTTTACTCCAGCTTCTTGTAATCCCTTTTCAATAAAAGAAAACAAAATCAAAAGTATTTAAAAGGTAAAACATAAAATAAATCGAAGGCCGAATAAAAAATTGAAGGAAACATTTGTGTTAGTGTTTAATTTCATATGTCATGCGTGTTAATTCGAAAAATGTATGCGCGTTAAATTTAATTCGAAAATGAGATTGCAGTTGATATGAAGATGATATCTTTAGGAATTTTATATTTGTGTAAATTCAGGTTTATGCCAATCCATAGTTTGACTCATTAACAGGTCTATAACGTGATAGTCGGTAGTCCTTTGATTCGAGCAAGATGGTAAATATATTCTAAAAATTAGCGTGTAAATTCAGACCTAGAAATCATAAAAAATTGTAAAATGGATTCTTAGAGCGCAAAAGACATTTTTTTTTTCAAAATTATAATATTATTTTATTTCATTATAGCATAAAAAAAATTTAATCGAAGCTTCTTTCCCTAAAATTCTTATGAAGTTTTAAAAAATCTGATGAGTTTGTTACTTTCTTTTTAGATTAGATGGGTTTGGCAGTAGAGAGCGGAGATTGGCAATAAATATCGGGAAAAAAATTATCTTTTCGTAAATATGTGTAGTAAAACAGTGCACCTTCAAAGCAGAGAAAAACAGATAGCTGAAAATTAGTACAAAGTAGGTATTCAAAAAGGATGAATAATTGCACCTATTGGCTACCACACACGTTCCGTTTTTAAAGGAATTCATCAAATCAACAGAAATAAATTTATTCTGTTTTAAATAAGAACCCTTTAGAAATCAATTCAGTGTTAAGTCTTACTTTTTCACTATTATACACTAAACAAAAAGCTAAATGTGACTATTTAATGAGTTCCAGCACAGAACTCAAAGAAAACTACAGAGAAAAACTGAATCGTTAGTGGCTCTCTTTTGAGTTCCATCTTATGTCAATGACTTAGGCCCAAAATACATTCACGGCTCAGTCCACAGATCACAAGCCACATGAAGCCATGCTCCTAATTATGCATAAATGTATGTAAGTAATTAATACCTTTTATTTTCATTTATTTTTTTTGCTGAATTATTATAATTTATTATAAAATAATTGCCACAGGTAAACAAATTTCGTATTGATAAACAAAATTCCGAATAATTACAAATCTCCCGCCATATTGAAAAACTTGGCAACACCTCCGTCTTTCTATACTTCAATGTTGGTAGTACTGGGGTCACAGCAAATATTGTGAAATTACTTCACCTCGACAAGATGGACAATAGAAGAATTTTAAGAACTTTTGTTCTTAACGATTTTAAATCAAATCATAAATACAAGAAGAAAAAACAACAGCCTCGTCCAGGGTTTGAAGCCGAGACCTTCCGCGGGTGACTGCTCTTACCACTGAGCTAACGAGGCAGATGATTTGTCCTCTTGTATTTATGATTTAATTTACAATCGTTAAAAATAAAAATGTTCTTAAAATTCTTCTATTCTCCATCTTTGAACGATTTTAAAAAGTATGGGATCGATTCCCGTCCGGGAAAATATAAATAGACAAGTGTCAATATTAAATGTCAGAAAAAGTTGCAGCCAACATTGCAGTATAAAATTCGTTTCTAAAAGGTTCATGTATTAAATGGTTATGGTTTATAATTAGGGTCATATTGCAATAAACTCGTATACCTCGTAAATTTTTCGTAATTTCAATATTAAGTTTCAATGTACTATATACTGAGCGTACACCAAGCTCATACCGAGCTATTTCTCAGTATATAGACACAGACTTGTGGTTTGCAATTTTGAAATTGCAAGTATGTCTCCGGTATTACATTGCTTCAGATGCATGCAACCAGTGGCCTGTGGCTTGTGGTTGTTAATGTATTTTGTGCCTTAGAGTGCGCAAGCAAAATGTGTGATAAAACGGAATGTATATGACGGCCTTATGATAGATGTTCTTATCGAATCGATAGTTTTGAAAAATCGTTCATTGAAATGCATTTTCACGCATTCAACATTTTCATGGGATAAACCGAAAATATCATATTTCAGATAAAAAGACAGCTAAGAGATATTAACAAGCCGACAATAAAAAATTACATCGATATACGGTCTGAGGTTTCGATTAGATCGATTAGACATTTTGGACATTTTTCAATCACAATTAAATAAATCGATTAAATTTTTAATCGATTAAAATATCAATTGGTTCCCTAGAATGAAAGATGGAAAATTTAATCGATTAAAATTTTAGTTGGTCTAACAATTGATGGGTTAGTCGAAAAAAATTTCAATCGACTAAAAAGTCAATCGGCACTCCCGATTAAAAATCAATTTACAATTCAATCAATTACCACGTTAATTATTATTCTGTGGCGACACGTTTTTACGGGTCTACCATTTTCGAACGCTAACCAATTTGAAATCTAGCCAAAAATTGATTCCAAAATTTTGCAGGCAGAACACTTTGTGAAACGTAAAAGTCTCAGCTAGGTAGGCTCTTGCTGTGATTTTTTTTGGAAAAGAATTATTTTATATAATTGTAATAGCTTATCTCAATTGACAAGGAATTACTTAAAAAAAAAATAAGATACTAGTAATAAAAAAATCCGCACATAAGGCTGACAGCAATGGGAGCAAGACTCTTTTCTTTACCGCCTAAATAAGTTATAGCCAATTGTAATCAAACCGTTGTCACAGAAGTGGGATAAGTACGACGTATACCGAGGCCCAATAATTGGTACATCAAGACGAACGTAGCACCCCAATGTCCGCACGCATTTACTTGTCTAGGCCGATGCCCGTATGGGCTCGGGCTGAGGTACAAGTCACCGACAGAAGGAAACCTTCTCTTCAATCGTCCGACCATCGTCTTCTTCCAATATCTTGGTAACAGCTAATCCCGCGATTCTACATAATAGACTTTTAAGTGATCTCTTAACCTTTAGCAAGTAAGAGAACAGAATTAGTATTCTACATAACTCTTTTTGGATAAACTTAAATTTTAAGAGGCTAAGAGGCTTTGGGAAATCTGAATACTCCCTGTTCAGTCAGCCTAGCTGATAAAGATAATACAATTTGCAAGAAGGAAGAAGGCGAAGAAATTTTTGACGAGGCGATAATGGCAATAGCGCCAACCCACACGTATCTAGCACAAAGCACGCGCATTTTGCTACACTTGTGCCCAGACATGTCATCACAATAATTTTGCTATAGTTCCGTATATGATTATCAAGGTTATCTGTGTGCGTCTTTAATCAAGTAATAATTATTGATTATTGTATGATAAATTCACAGCACGTAATGATAATTGTATTATTATTTTATCACCTAAATCTCAGGTAAAGAATTCCGCAGCCTACATTACGTCCAACAGAATTTTCGTATAAACCTGTCGTAAGAAAATGAATTGTTGCCAAAACTTTAAAGTGACGATAATATTGTCGAGTAATGTAGATTATCATAAGGCTATATCATTTCAATCACTTTAAAGGCAAAAAATTTTGACATTCTGAAATTCTTTATAAATACAGCCTTAGAAATAGCAAACGGATCCAAGTCGTCCCTCATATTCCTCAGAGCTATCCTCTGTGCGCGGTTCATATTATATAATTATTTTATGTATTTCACAAACTTATACATTATTTATGTAATAGTACTTACTTCACAGCATTATTATCTAAAATTTCGGTATTAGAAACAAAACGATAAGAGATTTAAGCGTACCTGGGTGAGGAGCTCTTATGTTACGAAATATTTGACTCTGTTTGCTAGAATACCAAATCTCTTTAAAAAAATTCTCCATAAAAGTTAAGAGATCAGCTGACGCCTGACATCTCCTAACTCTTTACGCAGAATAGCAATTTCTGCTAACGGGCTTTGACAGTCCAGTTATGAGGATAAGATATTTTATCTCTTACCTAGAATCAGGGTGTAAGAGTCCTTGTTTCAAGAAGTTCAGCTAACATCTGCCTATCGGCGCCATAACCGTGGAGCGTTGGTTTTCTCGTTATTTTCCAGCCATAGATACAGTCCCAACTTCTTACAAGCGGATTCATCGATGCACAAGGTAATACCGTCTGTTGCTAAAGAAGGACAAACAGAGGTAAACTTCAATTATAATCGACAACGTTCAAGATACTGTGGGTTGTCACTCTGTTTCTGCCTGCTGATTATCACCGTCGAATGCGTAATCGAATTGTTATTAGAGTAATCTGGTGCCATCTCGATGTGCCCAGACACAGGACGTACCGTCCGTTAACCTTTCCAGTCTAACGTTAGAGGATGACACTACCGAAATATACAGAGTAGGTGCTGGCATAATAGCAAGAAGCTCTGGAAATACACTTTATCGGCGTTCTTCGTTTCTTTGTTTCTCGTCGCCCTAGGAAGGCTACAGATTAAGGAGAAAGAATTCTCTGGTACATCAGGTTTTCAACTCAAGTCATGCTTGGTACTTATTACCTAAATTGAAATTCTACTACGAAAGGCGAATATACTGGCACATCAGCCGTACGTTCAGCCGCTCGCAGAATGTCACATAATGTCATATTTTTACACGTATGTCGTTCAGGCGACCGAAGCGTTATTATTTTCCCAGCACATCAGTGTGCACATTTTTACGAAACGGTCTGTTAGCATAGTGGGCTTAGCCTATTTTGACCCATGCGAATCTGCCTTTTAGATGCGTAGAACAGTTGTCTCGTTTTGGTAGTATATAATAGGATATATTGTAAACATAGAGAGGACAGAGGCGCACTTCACTCAAATACAGAAAATGGAGTTGTTTTTGTAGTACGCCGATGAAATTAAAGTAACAACGGAAGGAATCTCAAATATTTGGATGACAATGCTAAACATCGCATGTTATGATAGCCTCACCTCTTTGATCACTCATAGACCCTTAAGCACACCATAATTATCTTAATAAATAAACACGACAAACAATGTTATAATAATAAGAAACTAATCATCTTTTTGCATGCCCGTCCTTTTCCTTTTACTGAAAAGTATTCAATACAATACGATTTAATTTCACTATCAATTACAATTTTTAATAGGGTAAAATAATTAAAGTAGTAATGGATTGAATTGTAATTTGATTACATTTTTAATTGGGACTGCCGATTGACTTTTTAGTCGATTGAAATTTTTTTCGACTAACCCATCAATTGTTAGACCAACTAAAATTTTAATCGATTAAATTTTCCATCTTTCATTCTTGGGAACCAATTGATATTTTAATCGATTACAAATTTAATTGAGTTAATCAATTGTGATTGAAAATGTCGAAAATGTCTAATCGATCTAATCGAAACCTCAGACCGTATATAGATGCAATTTTTAGTTCGCGGCTTGTTAATATCTCTTAGCTGTCTTTTTATCTGAAAATGATTTTTCGGTTTACCACATGACAAAATTGGATTCGTGAAAATGCATTTTAATTATCGATTCGTAAAAAATATCGAGAGTAAAATATCGACTCAAATAATCGATAAATCTTTCAATTCTAATTTAAATTTTAAATTTTCGCCATTTTGTCTCCATTGGGAATGAAACCGAACGCATCGGTAAATCATGACAGGTCTCAGTTTCAGTTTCATTACTAAATGAGGATTTACATAATGATGACATGAAATTTTTGCCAGAAATGATGAGGGAGGAATGGAAATTTAAAATGTAGTAAAATTGTCAAATTGAAATATCTAAATCCAAATTATTTCCAATACATTTCTGGACGAATTACTATCTCCGAAATAATTTTAATATTTTCTATAAACAAATATTTAAGAGCTTTCAATTGCGCCAATATTTAATAACAAATTAAAAACGTATTTACGTATATACTTCTCTGTCAAGATGGAAGACACATAATTGAATAAATATTTGAGATTTATAAAATTATCATAATATGTGCTGCCAGTAATCATTTAGACAGATGAGGGTTGTCAGTAAAAATGTTTCAGTTCCATTAACCATAAAAACTAACTCTGCTATATTGACAAAACGAGGTCTGCAAAATATGCTGTATGTAGGCATTTGCTTCTCTCGTCAGTCGTAAATAAATTTCCATATATGATGTACTATCTCCCTGACAGGAAAAAATGCATGTCATCACAATGTAAATCCTCCCAAAGGGGCTATACCCACCTGAGCAGTCGAGAAAAATTGTTTTTCAAAAATGTATTTTTTTTATATGTTCACTTTTTTTTTAAATTCGTAGAATTATCGAAGTTATAGGCATTTATACATACCTCAAACAGGTTTTTATCTAGCTTAAATTATCCTTTAATTTCTTTGTTTTCACATTTATTGTAAGCCACTCTACTTATCGAATAAAGAAAGAAACGTAGCCATTTTTATGAAATGTTAATATCTGCTGAAGGAGGCTTTTTTGGTCATGGAATAGTAAATATAAAATATTTGCTTTTTTATTGGTTTTTCTCAAAACATGGTTTTCATAACCCTTGCCATTTTTCCTATTTTCTTTCAATCGATTTCGCTTAAATTTTGTACATTGGTTGAAATCTGTATTATTTAGTACTTGTCGTAAGTGTTTTTTCATAACTTGAAATTAAGAATATTTATTAAAAGAAAAATGTGAACAATTGTGGCCGAATATCGGTTTTTTAATTTTGAATAGCTACCATTTTCCTAGAAATTATTTTTTTGAAAAACGGCTACGAGTTTTCCTCCAATGTACAAAATTTGAGCGAAATCGATTGAAAGAAAATAGGAAAATTTCATGCCATCGAAAAAGCTTTCTTCGTTGACTATGGTCCCCAATGGAATAACTTTATTGACAATATTTTAATTTTTATAAAGATTATTGATATTGTGTTAGAAAATAAAAAAAAGATTTCTGCCAAACTATTTATTTAAACCAAAAAAAAAAAGAGTCTCAAAAGTTAGGGAAAAAATTACTTTTAGGGGGATATAACTGGCATATAATTGTAAGATATTGGTGATCAGAACGAGACAGGAACTAGATTTAGATTCTTAATATAAATTTGTGTACTTGTATGTAAAATTACTACATCCAACTCCTCATTCATTAACAGGAATTCGCATAATTCTTGAGGATTCAATTCTTGTCATTGATTGTATCAAAAGCCAAATTAAGTACGATGCATAATTTCATTTCGGAAGCAATATTTTACAGTTCGTGTAGCACTGAACTTTACTGTATGGGAGAACGTATCTATTTGTCAGTTCAAAAACCAGAATAACTCACTAGAGGAGATGCGTCCAACTACAAAATAATTATATTCAGCAATAGTTGCATTAAAAACATGATTTTCATTTCAAAACCATCCGTACATAAATATTGTGTCATGAAATTCATATCTTTTCCACAAACACTGCGTCCATATTTTTCTGCAAAGTTATTGTTTTAAAACATGGAACATGGGTAAATACATAGCTACCAACAACATGCTGCAATTTGATAATGAATAAAAACAACAACAATCACACAACATGGTACTACAACAATACATATATAAAAACGACTACATAAAAAATAAAATAGAGGCACTGAATCTTCAACCCTTCTATAAAATTGAAAACTGCTTTTATAAGATGTAAGCTAAAAAAAAAAAACAAAAAAAAAAAGGGATGAAACCCCTGGGATTTTCAGGAGAAATAAAATTAAATAAAATTTCATTGGGCTAAGTATTAAGAAACAACACTCTAACTACAAGGAGTAAAACACTAAAGACTACAATAAAAGGGTGGAAAGTTGCCCTTTTCCTTTCTACTTAAAGGAGGAAAATAACAACAAGCAGGAAAAAAACGTACGGCAAGAAGTAAAATGAATTTTCATTGCAAGTACCTTAACGGCCACAATTTCCGCATAACCAAGGGTGCCACCACGTAGCGTTGTTACCGATCTCTTTAATCCCTTCGTGTAAATTGTAAAGAAAAATGAATGGACGAAGTCCAGTATCATTAAATGTTTTCATCTTGTATTTTTTATTTTACTTTATTTTTTTTTGTTATATATACCTATATATAAGAATATTGTTTTAATTTTGCAAATATAATGGACATAGCGATGAAGTTAGCTTTAAAGTTTATTTGAAATGATTTTTACAGGATGTTGAGATGAAAAAGTGGAGAGAAGATGAAAAAAAAAAAATTGAAAAAGTTCCATACAAAAGTTTTTCTTACCTTCACTGTCTGGAAGACATCGATTCCCGGATGACCAACATCTCCTTTTTGTCCTTTATCACCAACTTTCCCCTAGAATTCATAAAGAAAAAAAAAATTAAAATTCAACACTTATACAAACGACAGACGAGAGAGTTCTCTGCAGGACTTACCGCTTCGCCTTTGGGACCGTCCAGACCTATTGGCCCCTAGGGGGAAATGTAAATTTTTTTAAAAAGAATTTTTATGTTTCATTTGAAATTTTTTTACAAAAGTGCAATGGTTGAGCGCAAGAAGAAGAAAAGAAAAAAAATTAGAAAAAGCTGAAGTAAAAATCAGAAATTTTTGTATTCATAATACCACATCAGCGAGAAATTTCGGTAGGTTACATTGAATACATATTGAAAATGTGAAGGGGTGTGAAGCTTTTCAACTAGTATCTATATATATATGTACATATTTATGGTCTGATGAAGAGTTGTGTAAGTGTTAGGACTCGAGTGTTTAATTATTATCTAATTTTATGAACTCCGGACCACCGCTCCATGTTGATTTTGAGTGCTTTAATTTATATCTCAGGACGATATGGATTAGTGATAATAATTATAGCCTAGATAAAAGCATTATGCCCTAGACACGCTATGCTCTTAATGAAGAAAAAACTAACGACTCATTAGATCATAATGATTCATTATAAACGGCTGACACTCAGCCATTCCTTAATTAAGTTGTACTGTCAAACTGGTTTTGATAACTTATTATGACATTAAAGAAGCGATATGGATTGAATTAATGCGATAAACTTTGTTTTTGTTTATTTTATTGTTTAATTTAACAATTTTCAAATGAGGAAAACATTAAATTAAATAGAATAAATGCAATATAGTTTGTGCTTCGCATTTTTTTGCATTTCTTCTTCTTATTTTTCAAATCGGCAGATGCACAGCGGAGTTCCAGATTTATATTATATGACAAATCTAGCACATTTTTCCGTATTATAGATATAATGAAGCAAAAAAACACTTCATTAGTGAGTACTTCATTGAGATCTGATTTTCGAGCCATGATGACGTATACTATGTGACACACAGGTTTTTAATGAATAGTTAGTACTAATGATCATTAGATCGTGCTGTGTGTCTAGGCTATTAAAGACGTAATTGCGCATAAGTCCGAAACAAACAAGAAATCTAAATACTCCAGGTTATAACGATTGTTTCATTTTCTACACAGAAATATTCCACCAAGGTTGGGTATTTAAGACAAGAAGCCCATTTTAGGCCCGAACGATGCATTGTGATACTCTGAAAATATTTTATTAACAATGTTTATTTAAATTAAGCGGGGTTAGGCTGATGGGAGGAGGGGGGGGGGGGTGGAATAGTTCGATCTAGTACATTTTGGAAAGTGTAGTACAGGATCGAATTCCTTAGGTCCGCAGAAGAAGTTAAGTACCCACACTCCTATACTCGGAATCTTAAATAGCAATCTATAGCCATCCCCATTCTCACAATTTCAGTACTTGCCTCTTTTTTCGAACTGAGGTACTAGATTTTTCGCACCTTAGATTGCTTCTAATTCGGTAGGGTCATGTCCGATCGGAAAACTGGTTTCACTGTTCGCCTCAAATGATCACCAGCTCCAATTGGTGGAAAAAAATTTTCTCTGCATACTTTTAGAATGGGCGTGGCAACTCCTCGAGCTGGGGGTGATTCCAATACGGCATGTTGTATATAAAATTAAAGGTCTTGCCGAGCACTATCCGCTGGTGTGCTTCTTTCCCGATTCAGAAAAGTTTCGCTGAAAACCCCATTTTCATACACTTGGGTCACATACACTCCAGCTAGTACATTTCGTACATATTTTTGCAGTTCCTTCTTCCATGGCCATTAATGATCTGTTATGAACATTTTTCCACCGAAAAAAAGTCGCTCAAGCTACATCCGATCGCCAAAGCTTTCCCCCGATTAATTGAAATAAACATTGTTAATAAAATGTGTTCAGATTATGATAATGAATTGTTTAAGACATCTCTCATGTCTGGAGGTGTAGGGCCTAAAGTTGTATGAAAGGTGGACATTCCCCTTTTAGTAAGCAACAAATCACGGTGACGCATTAAAAACCACAAAGTAGTTGTCTCCGATCCCATAAAGAGGAATGTCCATGTTAATTGTATATATAGGGTGATCCAAATTGAAATTTTCCCTGATTTGATATTTATTAAAAATTGGACAGGGTGTTCCAGGAAGAGTATGCAATACTGAAACCACTAAACTCCCTTTCATCTTGATAGACAACATGTTTGAAATGACATCAAAACTAAAACTACAGAGTAATTAAGTCTGGTGATCGAGCAGGGCAAGGAATGGCACTTCCACGTCCAATCTATTTGTTTACAAACAGCTGTGCGCAAAATATAACTCGCTACGGTCGCTCAGATAAATAAGAATGAATCCAATTGACAAAAGCAGTAGGAAAACCAAGAACATGTGATTGATTCTGTCGAAAGCATAACTTAAATCATTAAAAATGCAATTTACTTGCTCTCCGCTTTCAATAGAAAAAATGTAGAAATTAGTAAATTCTAACAAATTAGTCGTAGTAAATAGATTGACCGTTCATAAGGCCATGCTGGAAAGATTGCGAGAAAGGATTATAGTGGAAGTATAAAACATCGCAAACCAGGGCTTCAAATGTCTCAGCAATACAGCTCAAATTTGCAATAGGTCTGTGTTGGGAATGTGACATTTATTGCCCTTCTTGTGCAAAGGAATAATCGAAGAAAGCTTCTACTATTTGGGAAAAATACCATAAATTAGAGATAAATTCAATACATAACGCAAAACATAAACGATGAATGTACCACAAAAATTTATGAGTGTGAAAGGAACACCATCAAGATCGTTTGAAAACTATCATGCATACTGGTCTTTAGGTTGAAGTGAAGTCAACGGAAGGTTCGTCAAATGGGTAAAATCGTTATAACTAATAATGAATTGGTTATAACAGAAAGCAGCTTAAGTCAATAAAGAAATTGGAAGTCTCCAAGGGATCAACACTGTCTATGTTTCATAATTTCAACGATGAAGTTGCGCTTTGAGTTCACAACCTTCCATAATTGTTTAGGATCAGAGGCATGTCTGAAATACATAATAATACATAATCGTTGTATTAATCAGTCAGGCATGAAATGTACTGAGTGCGACAATTAGAATGAGTTTCGTAACCAGCATCACTCCTTGAGGAACAGAACTTTCTCCAAGCCTTGATCTTTACACAGTGATATACAGTGTTACTCACTGTATATCATAACAGAGAAACAGTATATAATCTAAAACGAGTTTATAGTTTTATCAATGTCACGTTCACTTAGAACTAGCTCCAGCCCAAAAGTCGAACTTTCCAATCTCATTGGTACGTCACTATCAATTTTTCAGGCGAAAGTCTAAGCTATAGAGTCTGCAGTGTAGAAATGTCTAAACATGGGCTGCAATAACTCCAACATCTACATTTGTCAGACAGCCAAGCTCGATCCTGGCTTTGTTGTCTCAAGACTTTTGAATTGAAACTAGTGTCAGAGACAAACGATGGCGGTGAAACACGAAGAACTCGGGACCAAAAATTTTTTGCATCTGCAATATTTTCACACAGCCAAGGCCAAGTCTCGGTTAAGCAAACCACGTCGAAATAGGAATTCATCTAACTTGTAAAAAGACGAGTCGTCTTGGAGCGAAGATCAGTTACATTGGCATAGTAGACGAAGAGCTCGCTAACAAGTTTTATGCTGCACTAGAATATTCAGAGCGCCCCTTTGCAATAAATTGTTGCGCAATGGAATTGCAGGGCCGTATATCAGGAGAAATAGATTTTCTTGAACTAAAATTATGAAGGACGCAGGATATGAGCGTTTCTGTCGATCATGTCGAGTAGATACTTTTTTATAGGTAATTAAAGAGCTCGGAACATCGACTCGCGATGAAATGTGTTTAAAGTCTCATATTCGGTGGTGTTAGGATATACACACGAATACACATTTAGGAAGCCTAGCAGGCTGCAGCGTAGCAACAACTCAAATTTTAGGTGAAGTATCATTTAAACAGAATAAAGAAAAATTAGATGATCCGTGGATTGTGATTTATTGCTCACTGATAAATAAAATCAATATGATTGCAGAACATTTTTATTTAAGTGAAAAAGACTATTATTTTGGAAACAAAAGTCGGGGTAGGATAAAACTGGTAGGGTTAGGTTTAGCCTATTTTATAATTTTCATAAAGCTGTTAGATAATTTCAGCTATTCAGAATCACTCTAAATTCTATTAATCTATGCAAAATTACTAGTAATTGGCTTTAAATTTCATTGCTATGGTACACACAAACACCCAACCAAATTTATTCGTGTCTTAATGAAGTTCGATAGCCCAAATAAATTGTTAATTAGCCTTAATCCGTAAATAAAATTAGTCGAAGAAAGCATTCTCTAAAATTTATTAGGTTTTCTATTAAAAGCTTAATCGATTTTATTGTTATTTAACACTCGTGGCATAACTAGGTATGTTATAGCTTTGTTAATGGAGCAAATAATTGCCATCCAGGAACATCAATTAGTTCAATGTTAATGAACCATAATACTATTGTTAAATAATCTTTGTCTACGTAAAAAGCAGCGTTGTACCTACTATATATGTATACGTTTGCCCCAATCTTACCATAATTCCCCGGTCGCCCTTCTGTCCCTTCAATGATGCCTATAAGAAAAAAGAGTAAATCTGTGCAATAAAATAATCTCAATGAATGGCATTAGTGCGGCTAATCTGCTTTTCCTCATCGGGGATTTGCTCAGTGTATGTGTGTGTGGGTGTGTGTAAGAAGCCGAATTAATTTATTGAGCACGCTCCCCGCAATTAATTTAACGCTTCATTTGACTTTATTATCCTCTTGAAGTGATAAGAAACGCTTTCAGCGAAAGAAAAGCGGAGAAAATAAAAGAAGTTCAAGTGAATTAATGAAATCGACTATGGGGCAAGAATGTTGACTTTAAATATAATAAAATGATGTTGGCGGTAAATGTACCTACTATAGCCCAGCGAATTGCTTTGCTCTTCTTTTCTTATCAGGTCAGAGCACTTTTTCGTGTTGTGTATTTAATATAAGCTAAAAAGTATGTAAATGTTTACATTTAGAACCGGTAGCTTTAAGAGTGCAAAAAATATCGAAAAATAATTCAAAAAGAAGTTTAAAAGAAGAATATCGAAATTGCTCATTCTTTCCAGGTAAGCCTGTTGGATTCGAAAAGTTAAATGCTAAAAATTTAAGGATGGTAAAAAATAAAGTTAGAAAATTTTAAGAACAACAAAACAAAAATGAATATTAATGAGGAGAGCTCAAGAAGAGTAGAGTTACTCTGTGTCTATTTTAATTACATTAGGCCTAGTTGCAACTTACCGCAGGTCCTGGATCTCCGGGATCTCCTTTTTTACCACGTTTACCCCGTTTGCCTGGTGGGCCTGGAGGACCTGAAATAAACAAAAGAGGGATGCTTTATTTATGGGTCTCCTGCATAGTGATAAGCCATCAGATTTGTGGTAGAGCATCTGTATAACGAAGAATTTATGATGGCTCTACATGACACCCCTGATTTGCTGTTTGATGAGGGTATCGCGTATATATAGCCCAGTGTGAATGAAATTTTTTTGTTTAGAGCTTATCAATGCGGGTTGCATCAATGGCAACTGACTGCGTTTCGTTTATATACAATATAGAGTTATGAAGTCAGTTAAGATTCCCTTGGGATATTGTGGTTGGTTTGACCCCAAGATAAATTAAGAATGGCGTTGAATAGAGTAAAAATATTTGGTCAGGGAAGGAATTTTCGATGGGTTGGGTTGAGTTTAATTAGTCTTTAAAGTCTCTAAACATGATTAGTATAGTTTTTGTTGGATTTAGAAAGGTGCCTTTATATCTATAGACTAGAAAATTAATTTTGTGCTTGAAATATGCAACTTGTAATCTGTAGAATCTGCAAATTAATAAATTTAAATTACAGTAAAAACGTAGTATAGTATATATAAAATTGGTAGCACTTAGCTTGTCATACAATCGTTAAGAATAAAAAAAAACATTGTTTTGTTAAAATAAAGCAAGGAACATACCAAATACGAGACAACGCGATTGCTTTCAGCGGCATGACAATTTCAAGGTCTGTGTTTTAAATTATCCATTCACACCAACTTCATGAATGAAGATGCAGACAAGTAGGACGAAATTCCATAAAACTTAAGGCTGGGTCTATGTCATAATTGGGACAACTCGGTGCACAGTTGGCAAGATGGGCGTGGCGTTCAGATTTTTGAATAAATCGCACATTGATTAATGGAATATTTATTTAAACATCTAAGGCAACAAACTAACGTTTTCTAATTTTTAAATTTGTCCCCCAATTTGTATTGAAAATGATTTTAAAATGAAAATTCAAAGATTTTATTTTAATTTCTCTGGTTTGCGGAGCGGGGCTGCCTCAAATTTGAACTAAATTAAATAAATTTTTAACATAGGCTTATTGAAGTTAATAAGCAGAAAATAACGGTTTCCGATTTTTAAAATTCTACTTACTTTCGTGAAAATTTGATGCAATAGATTGCTTTCTTAATGGGTAAAATGCAGGTTAAAATAAATTATTGTATCGAATTGTCGTAGATATAAGTATCCATATTTATAGCTTTATTTCAATTAAAACACATTCTAATGTTTATTCGTACGAGAAACAAATTTTCGTTCCGAACTGTCAAGTATATTTTCGTTCCATACTACGTTCCACACACGAACAAATATTCTTACATAACCTCATTTTCGTTTATTTACATTTGATACAAACTCAACCCAACTTTTATTCGTTCGTTTTTGATATGTAAGCATGAACGAATTTTCGGTGTGGAACTGTTTATTCGTTCGTTTTTGTTTTTCGATGTGTAAGTGGCCTTAGAAAGTAGACTGCGGGATTTATTCGAACTTCTATACATGGGAACAAAGTTTCATACAAAGTAACTCGAATATGGCACTCTCCGTCTCAAACTAATATATAAAAGTTACGGTCTCAGGCAAGCGGTTGGTACACTAGAATCATTTTTAGTAGGTAAAAAGAAATTTTTCGAAACTGGGTTTCTTGAATAGAACATTTTTTTCCCGTAATCTAAAACATAATGTGGCAAGTGTTATACCATTTTAGAATTCTTATTAAATGCGTCCACTCTTAAAGTTACTTGCCAAACTGGCGTAGTACATTTTGTTTTTCATTACAGTCAGTTTAAGTTGGGTGAAGTATTAATTTTCTATTCTTGGTTCGGCAAAATGTGACATTTTCTTCCAAGCTGGAATAGTAGGCTTAGAATTTAAAGCAGCAGGTTACATAAGCACTATTCATAATTCCACAGGAAAATTAAAATTTAAATAAAGTAAAGATTTGTAGCAACAGGAGCTAAAGAACCATCACAGGGTGTACATTTGCTCGAAAACAAAAGAAATGTATATAATTTGAAAAATACATGACGTAGATTTTTTTTATATTTTTCTTTTAACTGATATGATTTGGTCTATCACCCGATTCTGGCTTGACGTCGACTTGCGGGACACCCTATATACTTAGATTGAATTCCATTGATGAGAAACGACCTTAACAGTTACCTTCATAATTATAACCACTTTGTAACGAACATTTTAGGCAGCATTTATTATAATAAAATAATCAAAAACTAACGATTTACAATATATTCCCTTACAAGAAATCCATATTTTATTTTTCAGATTTTTAGGTCTTACAATCTGCGAAGGCTCATGAGTGAAATACATTAGCACCTCCGCCATTTCCTCTTATTGTTTCCTAATCCTTTCCATATCTGCTTCCTGCCATACTGTGCTCTGCATCTTAGGGTATCCCCTGAGCTTGGCTTAATAACATATAAAAAAAAACATACAAAAAGAACCAGTTTTTTTAATTCTACCCAAAGCAGAATGAAGTTACGAAGATTGGTCCGTTCTAAAAACATGTTTTTTTTTAAGGATTCAACTGAAATATATTAAAAGCAAGTAACAAAGCTAGAATTGATGTAAGATCAATTTTTATAATATCCTAGATAAATGCCCGTATTAATTTCGTATGGTCACCCACTGTGCAAGTTTGATTCTTGAAGTGGTCGTTCGCATAAATTTCTATAACGGTTCGTTGGATAGAAAACATGATTATAACAAATTTTATAGAATTTCATATTCTGAAGAGCTTCTTAGTATATTAAAACCATCTAGGGCTGATCATTTTCACAGTATATGTAAAAATCCTAAATTTTTATAAGGAAACACCGAGAAGGGGTTGCCCGATCTAGTTCATTTTCGAAATTATATCTATACTATTGCTATAAAAACTCTGTGCGCAAAATTTCAGCTCTCTACGTTGACTTGACGAGTTTTCAGGTAGTGTCCAAATATGTAGTGAAATGCGAAATTTTTGTATGGCAACTCTACGAAGTAATTACCCGATTTGTTCCATTTTCGAACTTAATTTTAATTTGTTTTTAAAGTCCATGTGCAATATTTCAGTTCTTTAAGTGCACGTGCTCTGGAGTTATCGTGAGGATGGACAGACGGACGGTCGGACGGACGGACGGATGTGCAAAAATTAAAATATATTGTAATTTTATGCATAGGTCCAAATTATTTTGCTGTACCATCATTATTTCTAGGTGTTACAAACGGAATGACAAACTTTGTATACCCTATGACTTCATCTAGGGTATAAAAGGCGCCCTAGTGCGAGTCAGACTCGCACACGAAGGGGTCCGTACCATCGTAAGTATTCATACTAAAAAGTAAATATATAACAAAGGTCAGACCCCTTATATGGTGCAAGAACGATTATTATTTGTTGTTTTACTCATATGACTAATATGAAGTAGGTATATTTTCTTATAGTACATTTGTATGAATTGCCATTATTGAAATCGAGCAAAAAGCGCCGAAAGAATCACGTTTCTTGTATACAAGCCACTTAATTTTTTTTTTTTAGTTTTATTATTTTTTGTTATAGCGGCAATAGAAATACTTAATCTGTGAAAATATCAAATGTCTACCTGTTACGGTTCATGAGATATAGCCCGTTGACAGACAGACGGACGGACAGCGGAGGCTTAGTAATAGGGTCCCGTTACGTATGTTACGTATGGAACCTCAAGCCCAGAATGGCTCTAGACTTTATTAACAGTCTAAACCTATAAATGGAGCAAATTCAACGGGGACTCACAATAGATCTTTCAGGTCGCAGTAATTGCGAGGCTAACGCCTATACACCCCTTAACAAATCTAATCTAATAGGGTCCCGTAGGCACCCTTTGGGTACGGAATCCTAAAAAAAAAACAACAATAGGCAGTATTTTTAATTTCCAATTTTCTATTCTAAAACAGATCTGTAACCAATATGAATCAAGTGATCAATAATTAAATTGATCAGTTCCAGAAACATGTTTTTTTTTTGAAGATTCAACTGAAGTGTACTAAAAAAAAACTCATTGCTAAAGGTACTAAAATTCAACCTGCCATAACACTGCTTGCCTGAAGCCAAGATTAATGATTAAATAAATTTGCAAATATTTGAATATAATTTCGTGGCTACTGTTCGTAAATATCTTGAAGGCACTTTAATTTCAAGTAAATTGCAATGACAAACACAAGCAGATTAATGCGACTTTAAGTTTGTTCGTCCAAGTTTCCTTTAAATTAGCAGACGGAAATTAAATTGTCAACACTAAAGTGAGGTAATTGCAAGAGCAAATAGTTCACTGGACTCGTGCAGTTCCACTAAGCAAAATGTTGTTTTTGTTGTCTGTCCTATTTCCTAGGACAGTATAAAAGCAAAGAAAAAAAAAAAGAAAAAACAAAAATTCTCTTCACTTTCTCTAAGCATCCAGAATCCGAGAATAAACTAGTAATCATCGCAAAAGAGTTTGCCAAGTTTATCAGAAATGGACGGATGCCAGAAAATACGTAAGCCAGCCACCACCACCACCACCCACCCACAATTTAGGAGGAACCCGTAATTCTCTTAATTGTTGAACACTTATTATTTGACACGAAAAGTCGCTTACACTTGTTAAAGATATATTTAAATGTCACAAGGGAAAAAAATTACCCTTAACAATAGCGACAGACGATGTATAAATAGCTAACTAGCATAGACCTTGTAAAGCTAAAATTTATAACAAATTGGACAATGTCTAACCCTTCGGTGATTTAGTATTATCCCAAGCCGCAGTGGGATTCCACATGAATTTTTCATCTCCATGTAACAACTGCCACCCGGGCGGACAACAAAGTGGAAAACAATGTCATCATAGAAAAATTTTGTGTTTTCCGAGTTTTTAGATAAGCAATGCAGACAGAGTCTGTAGGCGAGTGCCATATCAAAATACGCTTGAGACTGAAATGTTTAATTTTCAGGGGTTCATTCATCTGATTTAGCGACACCATAAATTTGTATCTTTCTGTTGTTTCATCGTGTGTTTTATGAATTTTTATTATTTTCTACACATTCGAGAACATTGTTTATGGTGACAGCAATAATGTTTTCGGAGCCAAAGATCATTTTGAAAGTTTTCGTGAATTATGTTTTTATTTCAGAGTCATCGGTATCTCATTTGTTTTTTTTAGTATTTTTAACAAAATCTTGAGGGGAAGAAGATCAAAGGAATATGATGCAAGAAATATGCTTCTAATAACATAACCGTAACTAATATTTTACACCTTTCGATTTGTTAGTTGGGGGATTTATTAATAGCAGCAGTATACATTGGTTTTAGCTTGGAAAAATATGTTTTGTAGTAATATTTGCAATAGTTATAATAGTAATAGTAGTACTATTTAGTTCATTAGATCTATAATTTTATAATAGAATTTCCTACCCTCTACATATAATTACTCCTACACTACAAATTTTTAACGCCTGTTTAAATTACGAGTTTTCCTCAGTTTGGACTGACTTAAAATTCCTGAGCAAGGGAGCCTGGCGACTTCGGCCTAATTAGCATATTATGCTTCCTAGTAAAGGCTCTGGACACAACCATATTCAAAAAAATAAATAACAGTATCTACCCCAAAATAAGCTTCTCAATCAATAGCAGTCTGCTTTCCGCGCTTAACATAATTTTTTGTTTTATTTCGCCTGCTTTGAAGCTTATTAGGTAATTGGTGTAAGTGTGACATGTGACATGCCTTAGGGATCTATATTAGGTCCTCTTTTGTTTAGTTTGCTATCAACGATCTACTATTTGTTGTTTTATACTGCAATATTCATATGTATGCTGATTACGTCCAATTACGTATATCTCAGTCGTCTCATCGATTTAGCTGCAGAGTGAATGAGTATTTGGAAAATATATTAGGAAAACTTCTCGTCTAAAAAACTGGAATTTATTGAAAATAATTTCAATAAATTTACAAAATGCATTGAGGTGCAAAAAAAAAATTAACTTTTTGACCCAGCGATCAGAGAATTCTCATCAGTATGGTGACCTCTGATCGGTACGATAGGCGTTCAGCGATAACCACTGATGAGATATCTGTGATAGCTGGGCTGAAAAGTTCAATGTTTTTTGCACCTCAATGCATTTTGCAAATTTATTGAAATTTTTTTCAATAAATTCCAGACGAGATATTTTCTCTTAGATTTTCGACTTGGTTTATCCATGTGCATCAAAGCAAAAAAGGGGGAACAATCACCCAATTTGAAAATTGTAATGAGTAATCTTGCTACCATATAATTCATACTTACTTTTTTTTTGAGTATTTATATTGGCTATTGGTGTGACTTCCATTATGGAACTTCTATGGTAGGCGGCGATCAGAAAAAACCATACTGATAAGAGGCCTCTGATCGATAGGTCGAAAAGTTTTTGGAAAATATTCATAAGTGGTTTATCGATAAATCGATAATGGTCTCTAATTGATCTCCACTAAGTCGGTGACTTTACCTTTGTACACTCTTGAGCCCTCACACCAACCGCTTATTCTCCTTGACAGTTCCAAACTATTTCCCATTGTTAGTTAGTTAAGCAGTAATCAGATTATATAGGAAAATAAATAAATCGATTTCAAGATATTTTAATTTTGACAAGCCAAGGAAACGATTACTGAAATATTATCAAAATATAAATTCAATGACTTACGCGACCAGATACGTACTGTATAGTTTTGGATATATCATATTTCCAAATGTGAAATGAGGTAGCACAAGAGTTTTCACCAATTGTGACCATATTATTTTAGACATAATAACAGCGATTGGCTACACGTTTCTGAGGAACTTGAAAGAACGATTTATTTATAATTATTTATAGATTTTTAAGAGGGCTAACGAAAAACACAGGAGAACTCAGTAATATTCAGCTAGGTGTTTATTATAATCATGTAGTGAGATTTACTTAGATTAAGAGGCAGATGGATTGTTGTAATGGGTTACTACACATTCATGCACCTCATTTAAATCACTATTCAATTAAGCACAACAATCATGTATCAGACCGATTAATTTGCTGAAACAAAACTACATGCCATCAGCATACAAGTGAATAAAAATATCTTCTACAGTTTTAGATAGATCATATTTTATAAAGATACTGAAAAGCAACGGTCCCAATATTGATTCCTATGGAACACCTGAAGATAAGGAAAACATGCCCGAGAAAGTATCGTTTACCTTTAGCTGAAGACTCTAGAAGGACTAAGGTACTAATAAAATTGTTATTGGCAACTTTTGACGAATCTGTAGCACAGCAGTATTATGAACAGAATTCTGGTTGCTATTTAGTTAAAAAAGTGCATTGATTGATATGATATTGATATGCATTTTGGGGGTTGGACATTAGCTTTTTCAGATGCTTTGAGAGACTATATAGAATGATTATCGGGTGGAAACCATTCATATTATATACAATATGACCGGAACACCCTCTATATCAATCTATCAATATTACAAAAATTTCAAATCTGCCGGACACTTGATTACCGGCACTTGAAAATTTTGATTCGTTTCGAATATTGTTTGGGTTTTAAGGGTCGCATGGCAATAAAATTTGGTTATATACCTGCAGTTACAATAATTCTCCTTTACAATGATGAATCATCCGCAGAGAGTTTGAATTTTTCTAACAATGCAGTTCTGAGAAAACCTTTTCCGTTTTTGGGCTACTTAAAGTGGGACACTTGATTACCGGCACCAGTTGTTTTCCAACTATTGAAGTGAAACAAAAGAAAGTGTTGGAAGTTATCGTAAGCATTTGTGATTAAGAAATATTTAAAAACGGTTTGAAGCTCTAGGTTTTATTTTATTTAAAATGGGACGTGGGAAAAGTCTTACACGCGAGGAAATTGGAAAAATTATTGCGTTTAAAGAAGAAAATTTGTCAAATCAGGAAATAGCGCGGAGACTTGGAAGACACCCATCAACCATTGATGCTTTCATCAAATATTCCGAGAACTATGGCAAACAGTGGAAAGGAAGAACGGCAATGGCTACAACAGAGAGGGAGCGTCGATCAATTTTGAGGGAATCTTCGAATTCTACAGCATCTGCTCGGGAAATAGCACTGAAGGTAGGGACTTCAGCAAGTGTTCGAACTATTCGCCGCATTATCCAACGCTGTCCTCATCTACGTAGACAGAAATTAAAAAAGAAACCGGCATTACAGAAACGTCACAAAAACGCCAGATTAAATTTTTGTCAAAAAATGATCGAGGACGGTTTTAATTGGGAAAAAGTGGTTTTTTCAGACGAAAAAAAATTTAATCTGGATGGTCCTGATAGATATAGGTTCTATTTCCACGATCTGAGGAAGGAGGAGAAGTATTTATCCAGACGTCATAGTGCTCTGGGTGCTGTCATGGTATGGGGAGCCATTTCCTATAGAGGATTTATTGATCTGGCTGTTGTGGATGGTCGGCAGGACTCGAGGATGGTCGGCAGGACTCACGGAAGTACATTGAGCTACTTCGAGAAGAAAAAATAAAAATAGATGAGATCTTCGATGGAGAAAACTGGATTTTTCAGCAGGACAATGCAGGCTTTCATACCGCAAGACTAGTAAAAACTTGGTTCCAGGACAATGACATCCAAATATTGGAATGGCCCGCATTGTCTCCGGACCTAAACGTAATTGAAAATATCTGGGGATGGCTATCTCGTCGAATTTACAGCGGTGGAAAACAGTTCAATAGCAGAAACGAGTTAATTTTAGAATTGAAAAAAGTCTGGGATGAAACTCCATTAAGTGTTGTACAAGGAATGTATAATTCGATGAGAAAAAGATGTATTAGTATTGTACGTAATAATGGAGGTCATATTGATTACTAATTATTAAAAATCTTCCTTATTTAATGTTGCTTATCAATTTTATTCGCCCTGCCGGTAATCAAGTGTCCCACTTTAAGTAGCCCAAAAACGGAAAAGGTTTTCTCAGAACTGCATTGTTAGAAAAATTCAAACTCTCTGCGGATGATTCATCATTGTAAAGGAGAATTATTGTAACTGCAGGTATATACCCAAATTTTACTGCCATGCGACCCTTAAAACCCAAACAATATTCGAAACGAAGCAAAATTTTCAAGTGCCGGTAATCAAGTGTCCCTCTATATCAGTCTATCAATATTACAAAAATTTAATATATTATATTACTTTATATATCAATATTGCACATAGACACATACATACAAAGTATATGAAAAGTCTTTTGCTCTAATTTTACTAAAAGCAAATAATATTTTTTATTGTATACTTCAATAACTGTTGAAATTTAATCAAATTTACTGAGAAAGCTTTTTGATGTCCTGATTACACAATTAAGTTCATTACCTTAATAGCTTCGATCGGGTGCAAGAACTAATGTAAAATTGCATTCATAGTTCGATAAAATGGTGAACAGAGTAAACGCAGTCTTTTTCAGAGTTCTTGCTCTAAATTATTACTGTTCTAAGTGTATGGGTAGCTTTGGATTTAGTATAACTAAAGACTTAAAATTTCACTTTACTACTGCATCAACTCTTTATTACAAAATTCAAAATGTAATTTCGTTGCTTGTATTCGCTCCAGCGATTGTCATCTGTGGTTATTTAAGTAAAGGTCGGGAATTAAAAAGTTTCGAAGAGCTATTCAGCAGCTTGAACTGTATATCTTTTTCTGTTTTTCTTTCTGTTACATCTATACAATTTTTTATTAATCGTTATACATTTGTAGAAATTCTTAACAACATCGTTAAAGATTTTACGAAAATACATCATCTTACGGGAAATACTAACTTCTTCAGTAAAAGACTGGTAGTTCTTTGTTTAATAAAATTTTTTGCATCTTATTCCATAATCATAATATGTTCGATTGCCTTCGTAATGACCTGGAGAGACATTAAATTGATTTCAATTATTCTAAGTGGTTTACTACTATATATAGGGATAGCAATTTCAATTCGAAGAGATATATACTTTGCAGTGCAGATCGCAGTTGTTGCGCAATATGAGAGTTTAGAATTATACATGGAAAAAATGTCCAATAAAATAGTAGAAATAATAAATGAATGTGAAAATATTGTAAACTTCATGCATTTCGGTGATAATATAAGCGAAGTGATCGAAGTCTATTCAAATATTAATAGGAGAGTGTTCGAGTTACGAAAGGCTTTTCAATTACAAACTATCTTATATCTTTTCTTGGCTTTCGTTAGCATATTACAAACATTTCTGATCGACTATTTAAATATTCTTTCAAATTCTAAGATCTTCTCACTGGGTTATATCCCATTCTACCTGGAATTAATTACGGTTATCCTTGATATCTTCATTGCAGACGCGATTAAGATGAAGTCTATTTTTTGGAAAAAATTGCAAACTAATTTTTGCATAAAAATTGACAGTAGATTTGATAGAATGGTAATTTTGCAAAACTTTTAAAAGCATTTCAACAAAATTTAAATGAAATTTTTGTTTAAGGTGGACCAATTTAACTTGCAGCTTATTCTAGAAGAACCGAAAATAAACGTTTGCGGGATGTTTGTTTTGGATAAAATTTTCATAATGTCGTTTTTTAGTACACTTGTGGCATATGGAATAGTTCTTGTGCAATTTAAGAAATCCAATATCGATCTTACAATATGATAAAACTCTGTAATTTGATTTATGTGAAATATTAATTTTATGTTGGTCGGAAATTTGAAGAGAACATAAAAAACCGAAATATCGTATTTAAGTCTCAGTCGTTTGATTTTGATGAGTCTATTTATTCTATTCTAGTCACATAAGCCACCCAATTTTTTTTTGTCATGACGAAATTTAAACAACGAAAATATATCAAATGGAATGTAGAATTATAGTATTTAATAATTATATAATACAGATGACATTTAAAACACTAACTTTATGTCCCACCACATAAATATTCTGTTCACTCGAAATTCATAAGGATAAGGATTGCCTAGATCTAATACGGTGCACCAAACATGTCACAAATATTAAAATTATAAAATTTCAATATTTTTCAAACAAATTAATTTAATTAGCTTAATTTGTGTTAAAAAATGTAAGAGTTGATTAGTTTAACTTGAATTGAAATAAAAAAGATCTCGTTAGCAAAAAATGTTATCCGAAATAAATGAATAGGGAAATATGAGTGAAAATGAACCACATTTTTCAAAAGAGAGTTTCCAGCTATATTATACTCCGCAGATGGAGTGCAATATTTAATAGGAAACCCTTTCAAATTAATATTGTAAGCAAATTCCAATTTATTTCGTACAAATGCAAGCAAAGTGCTTTGCTACATTTCTTCTATACATATTTGGGGTAAAATGAACCAATTTTGGGGATAGGTAGGGGAGCTATAATAGTCATAGGTGCAGTAGGCTGTTTTCGAATCTTCAATGTTCGAATGTTCGGAGGTAAGAGGATACCAATAGATAATGAGAATTTGAAAAAAACTCTTTATTTATTGAAAAAAAAAAATACGTCAACTCTTACAGGAATACCCAGAAGTACCCTTAGAAGATACCGAGATCACGCCCTAAAAGCTGAGAATGAGCAAAGCAGTCTACATAAAAATAATTCCAGTAAGAAAGTGTTTCTAGAAGAGAAAGAGCTACTTCTCCTTAAGCACAATGCGGTTACTTTACAATATTATGTAACGCTAATAAATCTAAAAGAATTCGCTTACAAATTTGCTAAACAATTGAATTTCTTCATTCTAATATGACATTGTACAATTAAGATACAAGTTAAGCTAAACGTAAGCAAGAAGATATATGTGTATATGTGAGTATGTAACGAAAAATAGAGAAGGAAACATAAAAAAGTGAATGTGTAAAATAACTACCTGAGTTATGTACTGTTAAAAACGAAATACTTATAATAATAATAAAAAAAAAAAATGACAAAATTAACCAGTGCTTAATTTGCTACAATGCAACCTCATATATTTGTCTCCTTATTTATGTTACTTCAGCTTTATTTCAAAAATTTATTCTTTGGTGCTACAAAGAGAACCCGAAACAAACGATATCTTAATACTGAGTGCTAAGGAATTGTTAATTGACTGAAAAACAAACGTTTACTAATTAAGTAATCAGATCTGGGCAGAATGCAATTGACTGTTCTAGTAGATCGTGCGAATTAAAGGATACTGTATAAGTATATTGGATTGCGGAATTTGATAATTTTAACGAAAAGAATTACCGATCGGAGATTCAAGAATATTAAGAGATCACAAGCCAAAAAAGAAGTAGCATAAGCTGAGACATGAGCATATCTTCTGAGGTGATATATACATCGCATAATGGAGTTAAACGTGATCAGCACTTTATTCAAATTGAGATAATCAAGCTTTCCAAATACTTCGCAACCGTATATTATAACAGGGATAAATAGATAATGAGCAAGAGACATGCGCATTGACAGAGTGCTAAAACATTTCGAGAATCACAAAGAGCCGAGATCACCATAACGGGCACACTGGACTCTACCCAAGGTATGTTAGTGTCATTAAGTATACCGGCAGAACAAGTAGAGGTATCAAATATATTTCGATATACTGCTCAACAATACGATTTTCTAGGATTCAGCATTAAACCGTCCTTCGCTATATTGAATTTAGGACTTCATTGATGCAACTAATTCCATCTTCGATAAGTCCCAATTGAAAATTGAGCTGATGTTACTCGGGGCATGACCGATCCCAACGTCGTGTAGTGTAAGTGTTTTTATGTCATAATTGAGTCGAGTTTTTATGGAAGCACAAATACAGCTGTTTTGTCACTAATATTATGAAACTTAATGACAATAGGAGGCCCACATGCATTATTTTTATCTCACCGCGTACGAAAAATTTGTTTTGGTGTAATTACCTTATCAATATTTAGCAGGGACCGAAAATAACTGGTATTTTGAAAACTTGAAACAAAAAAAGCTGGGTTAAATCATGATCGTGAAATTGTGTGGAATATACCAAAAGATGTCTCGTGAAACCCGTTTCGATTCCTGCAAAGCTTTATTAAAAAAAGCTAAAAAAACCAAGCTGGAAAGGCTTTTTATTTTATCTGGCAAAAATATAAAACCAGCTTGGCTTTTTATTTTTTCTGGCAAAAATAAAAAGCCAGCTGGGCTTTCTATTTTTTCTGGCAATAATAAAAAGCCAGCTGGGCTTTCTATTTTATCTGGTAAAATTAAAAAGCCAGCTGGACTTTCAGTTTTTTCTGGCAAAAATAAAAAGCCAGCTTGACTTTTTATTTTTTCGAGCTAGAAGTAACAGGCTTCGAAGCCGGAAAGCCAAGCTAGTTTCTTATTTTCAGGGTCCGGACCAGTTATGTTTTTTTTTATACTCGGCTAGGAAAAGTAAGAAACCAGCTTGGCTTTTTATATGTCTTCAAAAAAATAACCAGCTTCAAAACCTGTTACTTCCAGCTCGAAAAAATAGAAAGCCCAGCTGGCTTTTTATTACTGCCAGAAGAAATAGAAAGCCAAGCTGGCTTTATATTTTTGCCAGATAAAATAAAAAGCCAAGCTGGCTTTATATTTTTTTGGCCAGATAAAATAAAAAGCCTTTCCAGCTTGGTTTTTTTAGCTTCAAATTATTATCGGTCAGGAATAACAGGTAAAGTTGGCTTTTTTCGTAAAAAGTCATAACTGGTTCGGTTCCTGATATTTAGAGATGTACACAGTCTGCAAAAAATTTCAGGTAGATTCTGGTTTTCAGTGTAAGGGACTCTAGTTAAAATGACATAATTGACTAGATGAAGACGCTCAGAGTTATCAATTTTCTGGTCAGTCTGCTTGTACCGCTGCATAGTAGATAATTGCCAATTAATAGTTTTATAAGGTTTATTCTCCAAATCAGCCAACATATCTCTAAAGTCAGCAATAGAGAAGTTGAATTTACCATCAAGCTCAACAGCAATAGCAGAAAGTTCTCTTTTGAATTCCTAAACTAGTGAGGTCATCTTACTGTCGATCTTACTCATGATGTTAGATATTTCTCCAGAGACAGTAGTGAATCCAGATGCATATGCCACAAACTTCGATCTAGTCTTCACTTTTTTTGTCAGTCGTAATAGTGTTGACCAGACTATTATTGAATAACAAAATTATCTCCACGGTTACTTAGCAATATGTACACTTTTCAAAATAAATATATAGTTTCGGATATAAAATAAGTAAAAAACGAGTTTTCAAACAAAACTGAGGCCAAGCCGCATGAAAAAGTAGAAAATAAACTTTTCTTCTCACATTGAGGTGGACTCAGATTTTTTGATTGGGACATTTCTTTTGAATATTCTTTCTCTTCATGAAACAAATCACTTATTACCTCTGATTGATCATACTGAAATATATCGGTGATTGTCAGCGAATAAAAATCTGAGTCCACCTCTGTGTGTGAAGAAAAGTTTATTTTCCACTTTTTCATGCGGCTTGGCCTCAGTTTTGTTTGCAAACTCGTTTTTTACTTATTTTATTTTCTGCCATTTTCACGTTAACTAAATTGTTATTACGTGCTGCATGGAGATATTTTAAAACAATTTTTAAGTCATGTTTGGTGCCGATCCAAAACAAAAATTTTTCGAGTATCAAATCGTTGAAGTACTGCAACGGTTTTCTGAAATTCAAATTATGTTTTAAACAGCGCTTTTTAGTTGTATTCCAACTTGATCCCATATAACATGAATTTTCCTGATTTTCCATGTTTTCCACAGACTTCTCCGATTACTATGAAATTTTTTTAAAAATTTACATGAATTTTCTTCGATTTTTCATGCAAGCTTTCATGATTGTGGAAGAGAAAGTATTGATGCCAGTAGGACGGAAAAAAAATGATTCCGCATAGCTTATAAACCTTTTTTGTCGGAAAATTTTCCGGAAAAGTCGGAAAATTCCGGAAATTTTCGGAAAATTTTCCAGAAAAATTGGAAAATTCTGGGTTTTTCCTGAAACAGATTTATCACTAATCATGTCGATAAAAATTTGTCCAATGATTTTCACACTTTTCCGGGTTTTCCACGGTGTTTTCCACAAAAGCAACTTTATGCAACTCATTTCGCTCTACAACTTTGTCTTAGGTTGCAAAACGTTCAAACGCTTCCTTGGCCTGAAAAACTCCGGAAAAGCGTTTTGCATGAATTTTCCTCGATTTTTTCTGCAAGTTTTCACCATTGTCGGAGAGAAAGTAGTGATGCCAGTTGATAGCGAACTTGATCCTGTATAATTTAGAAAACTTTTTTACCGGAAAATATGCGGAAAAGTCGGAATAATCGGAAAAAGCGCAAGAATCTGCATTTTTCCTGAAACGGATTTATCACTAATCAAATTTGTACCAAATTTTCAAATGATTTTTCCCGATTTTCCGGGTTTTCCATGGAAATTTCCAGTTCAAATTTTGATAGATTCAATGAACCTGTGTGCCAAATTTCAGCTCGCTGTGATGACGAAAAGTGGGTCTACGAGAGTGTCGAAAATAGTAAAGAAGAAATATATAAATAAATAGACAGACAAATTCGTGTACGAGTTAAAGGGAATGGCCTTAAAAAAATAAGTCCGCACATTGCAGTACTACTCTCGTGAACGCATCGCTGACAAAACAAAACCGTAAAATGAAGCCGTCATATCTTGGGATAAGAGAAAATGTGCCGGTGAGTTTTGGCTACACTTCTTTGGAAAAAACTACAACAAAGAAATATCACTGCACAGCCTTAGAAGCTGCAAGCCTGGTATGTTCAACAGCTTTTAATAAGCATTTCTTATAATATGCAAGATCATCAATGGAATCTCCATGTATCGTAATGTTCGACAATCATGAAAGCCACATCTCTGTTCCTCTCATCGATATTCCAAAATAAAATGGTGTGATTTATGTCACTTTCCACCCACATACTAGCTATAAAATGGAACGGATTGATTGGCCAATATATGGGCCTTTCAAAACATACTATAACACTGCGATGAAAACACCTCATGATTACTTCAGGATAATTCGGTAAACCCGTTCTTATTTACAACATCAGCCACTTAATTGGGGAAGCATGTCTATTAGTTTTCACTACCTTGAACATAGTGCAAGAATCTATAGCACCAAATGGCATGTTCGCTATAATTGAAAATTAATGAAAACATTTATCGGCACCACGAATTTTTACAATCTGATATTACTGGCCACACTTTTGCGACTCCATCTGTCCAATTACCACTAAAAATTATGTTAATTATGTTATGCCTATTGATTTCCTTACTTCCTCACAGTTACAACTCATAATTGATCAACCCTCATCCCCAACTTTCAATATTGCTACGCTTGCTATGATCAGACCACATCCGAGAAAAAATACTCGTAAGGGAAGATAAAAGTGAAAAGAAGATGTCAGGAATTGAAAAATGGTAAACTAAAAAAAATAATAATAACAAAGTCCAAGGTAAAGTATAGGACAGCAAGAAATGTCAAACGAGGTGTCATAAGGAAGGTTTTTTTTATAGTAGTAAATCCAGAACTCTTCAGATGAATGTGATGTGTTTTACCTTCAAGACATTGCGGACTCTATTGGGTCTTTCGGACTATCGACGCCATGTAGATTAATTTTCCTTATTGATTCGGTAATCAATTTATATGAGCTAAGCTTTTGTACTTTTGTATTTCAGTAATTATGAGTTTCAATATTAGTAGGTATGTTGATTTCCTAATAAACATCTGTAAACAAAAAATCATTCATCAATCAAAAGGAGGCAAACGGTTCGCTGTAAGAATTTATGGTTAACGCCTAAATATCCCTTCATTTTATCTAATATAATTTAATGTCTTTAATGCCTTATGTATCTAAAATATTTTGGTAATGACTCCACTAGCCAAGGTACAACACGATGTATCCAAGGTACATTAGGTAAGTTGTACGTTGGACAAAAAACAACTGAAAAGTGGCCGAGGTACATATATGAAAAATAATAATAAATTTTAATTAAATCAGATTCTCCCTTATGTTATTTTAAATATGATTTGAGTCCGCTCAACTCAAATTATGAGTCCGCTCAAGCCCACTCAAGCAGTGAATCCGCTCAAGATTGAGTCCGCTGAAATTACGAGCGATGAACCACCGCTCAACTGTTGAGTTGAGTTAAAAATTGAGTTCTTTACATCCCTGTCTAGTAGTAATGGTCGTGTTCTTTCAGCTGTTTTGCAGCCGACAACAAGAATAGCAGTGTCCAAAACTATCTTGGAGCGAGTTAGTGGAGAAAAAAAATAATTTGAGTAATGAAGTATTTAAGTATAGGTTTTATTTTATATACTATTTTTTCTGGATTGCTCCTATTCTAAAAAACCAATTGATGTGACATTCGTAGATATGTGATGAATAATAATGTTGCTATAATTATTTTATTTTACTCTTGGCCATTATGGTAATATGGCATACCTTGGCCAAGAGGGCAAAATGACATACCTGTGTCATTTTACTAATGGATTCTAAAAATTAATTGTTATTATCAGAGGTTGGCCAATACAAAAGAAATGTAATATTGCAATATTGCATTTTATTCAAATTACATGGGTTGCCTAAAATGACACAGAGTATGTCGCTTTATACACATGCCGCCAAAATAACACATTAAGGGCCGTAAAGACCAACGAGGATAATCCTATTTCCTGTGCAAAGATTATTCCTATCTGAGAATTATCCTGCTTGCTTTGGTCGTAAACACCAACTCGTGTAAAACAATGAGTTTTTTGCTTATGTGGCATTACTTTCGCATATTTTCGGTATGTCGAAATAAAAGAGTAATGTTTTAAAATAAGAAATGTTGAATAAGCAATATAATGAACAAAATTAATATAATTTTCAGTTTTCTTTTTTACATAATATTAACTAAAAAGTTCGTGGGGAAGTCGGAAGAAGTCGCTTTTTAAATTTTGTATGCATACCAACGTTCATAAATATCTTTAGCGACCCAGACAAGCCAAGGCATCTGAATCAATATAACCCTTTGGAACCATGGTCGGCCATCAATAGTGCATGAAAAATCTAATGAAAAATTGTCAAATCATTCTAAGAGAATGGAATGCTTGTGTCTTTGTGGCGTGGCCGAAAGAACTGATGTCGGTGAAGTGAATAGTTACTCATTCAAATTCTTAGAACAATTTGCAAATCACTTTCTAAGAAAAATATAATTCTTCCGTAGAATCGTAAAATTTTTTGAACAATTTAAGCTTAAATCAATATCGCTATGAAAAATCAATGGGTGGCAATTCGTTGATTGCATGGAACTAAGGTTCTACTGGAAGAGCCCTAAAACAAAATTTTTTGAGGCCTTATATACACGATTTCGCCGATTTCCGAAGATAATTTTCTAAACGCTGTTAAAAAAAAAAGACACATATTTATAATTGCATAATGAATGTATTTTCAGTGTGAACTAATAATATTATAAAAAAAAAAATGATTATAATAAAAATCCGAAACTTCACATTTTTTTATTCCATTTTCTGTTGGTATTTTATTTTTTTTATATTTTTTTTGAGTCATTGAAATGTTTTTTTAAGTTCGCACGATTGGTGATGATACTAAGAATATGTTGTAAATATTTTAAAGTGATCTGAACCTTCGTTCAAGAGTTAGAACTTTCACCAAGTTCAAAAAATTGAATCGTGGAAAAACCACTTTGAAGTTGGTGGTCGGGCGCGGCTGTGCCGAACTGAAAAAAACCCGTTACTTTTATCGTAGAATACGCCGACAAAACCCGTTACCTTTCTCGTTACACGATTCTGTGTAGGGATAATAAGTGAACAATAGAAAAGGGTAGTTACCAATTTATCGCACCTGTCTCCGTTACTGCCGCTACCTGCCTGCTCCCAAAATAATAAAAGTTTTTACGCTCTAAATGCTGTAACTTTAACAATTTTTGGAATTTTCTAATTCTGTAAAGCTTAAAATATTCCTAACAGTTCAGGCTAATGGAATCAAAACTAAAAAAATATGAAATTTTTCGCGTATATATGGTCAGTTAAGTCAGTTTGTTTGCTCCTGTTGAAATATCCCCACCAAGTTGTCGGAAAATCAGATAGGTAAAAATAAGTTTATGATCGCCGCTAACCAATTTCTCAGAAGGAATCGCTGTGTTTTTTCGCATTATGGGTCCAGGTCAGGATCAGGCATTATATTATTTCGATAGAGCGCTATGATTTAAAATATTTTTGACAAAATGCAAATTTTCAATCACATTGCATTGGAATAATGAGAAATGTGGATATATTTTGAACCTAGAACCCATACGGATTAATGTTTGACATAAGAATTATTAAATAAAAATTTTACATTTTGCTGAATATATTTTAAATCATAGCACTCTATCGAAATACTTTAATGCGAAAATTACTTTTGATCCTGATCCGGACCCATATGCAGAAAAATACATACCTAATAAAACTTTTAAAACTTGAAAGTGTGTTCTTTTTTATTTATACGACTGATCGACGCGACAAAAATATAAAAGCACAATAATAACTGGTTGCTAATCATGATATGCCTTCTTTTAAACAATCAAAAACTCAAATAAATATGAATTTCAAAATTATTTAACAAACCTGTGATAGGTATGAGATGACCTTTCGATATACTATATAAAAACGCAAGAAATTGCTCAAAAATTCGTACACGTTACAAAGACGAAGAGCTACGAGCGAATGACTCATAGGTCCAATCAACATCGAGAGCTACACACTACAAGCTACACGAAGCTCTATTTCCGCGTCAAGACTTTTTCTTAATTATCATATTGGTGTTATTGCAGCTACAGCTACAAAATTAGAAATTTGCCTAAAATTAGCTACTCGTACAGCTTCATGTATTGCTAGCTACACCATGTAGCTTGAAGCTCTCTCGATGAGGCTGTTTCTACGGTACGCCATATGTACAAACTGACATTACTAGCTTGAAGTTTGCAACGTCTAGCTCTCGATGTAGATTGGACCTTATACCCACCATTACTACTCCTAAGAAGACAAACAAATCTCCAGCCGTCACTGTAGATTGGCTCTGTTTACGCGGCAACTCTAGAGGTAAAAATTGGGAAAAGTACACTCCAGCACAAGCATTAAAGGCCGGCGTCAGCTACACATTGTGCCCATACAATACAAAAATCGTCCCGTTAAAGTCTTACATCTCGCTCTATAGTACCTACAGCACAACATTGTGTTTCCCAATTCAATTCACCGCGGAGGTGAGGTGGCCCTTGGTGGGTAATGACCCCCCCCCCTTTGTGAGCTTCCAGTTTATTCGCACCTGACTTAATGTCTTCTTAAATTTAAAGGGTTAAGATCCACTAGGTATAATATATATAAGTTTGGGCCGGGAAAAAATCTTAAACAGTAATCACTATTTTTATTTCTTCCTCCTTGGTGTTACATAGGAGCTTTTGCATCATATAATTGACACTCAGAATTTATTCTGAGTTTATATCAGAGGAGATCAATGTGCTCTGTTTCAAGCGTCTACAGCAGGCAGAAAACCAAGCTGTACTGATGAGTGTACGGTTTTCTGCTAACACGAAACAGTTCTTCTTCTACCTTTCTCTTTTTTCAGCCCACTGCGGGCGTACACAGTTTCGATTCGTTTCAAATGAATCAGTTTTTAAAATTTTTTTTTTAATAAAATTTTTTTTTCTATTTTTCTCAATTTTTTGGTTTTTTTTCATTTTTTTATTTCTTTCCTTTGTTCTATTTTTTCATTTGTTTTTCAAGCCAGTCAATTTCGCTATTTGCGACCTGTTGATGAGTCTAAACCAAGACTTGAAACTTCTCACCAAAAATAAAATGGGTTGTGTGATGAAACAACAAATAAAATTTTTTTATACTGGAGAATCCAAAAAAATGCCTGCTGGAACAAATACTAGGTACAACGCTAATGGTATTTCATTATAGGCCATTTTCCCCAACAAAAATATGGGAGACCTAGGTATTGATTCTGATTCTTTATCGTACTTTTTGAAATACTGTGAGGAATTTCAGTACAAGGTTTCAAGGACATATTCCTACATGTAAGAATAACAAAACATTTTCACCCTTGCCAAGACATTTAACAGAAAATAGACACAATTGTACTATAGATAATTTAAACATTTTGTAGTGACGCCGAATTTAAACTTCGCGCCAGAATTCAATATTTCGAAATCCGCGCAGTTTGTAATTCACCACCTACAAGTCACCACAAACCGGCGAACGGCACTCACCAAAAAACGAAAGAGACAAAAAAACATAGTTCTAATGTTCTTCGGCATTCCTTGCTGGTCGCGCGTGGAGGTATTATCGACATTGAAATTTAGAGCAAATAATTTGGATTAGTTGTAAAATTTGTATTAACGAACAGTGCTTAAATAGAATAAATATCGAGTTAAGCTAATTCGGAGTGCATTTATTATTTACGCTTTAGACACGCAGTACCGTTGCCCATAGAATTGACCGATTCCCTTATAAACAAAACAAGGTTTATATAGTTTTTTTCACAGCTATCCCGAATATGAAACTTAAAAAAAATACTAAGTTTAAATTTCAATTTGAAAGCAGAACTGTTATATCGTTACAATACGTGGAACGTCATCCACTGACAGGCCTAATCTATATAATACGCCGATTTCAAACGCTGTTTATAGATGATTTCGTTTAATCCTTAAAACACGATGTAGTGGACAAGTCTTAGAATCAAGGTAGAAAAAAAGAATAAAAAAAAAATGAAATGAAATTTTCTTAGCCATAAAAATCGAGATCATACCTGCAAGGAGTACGTCGTACAGTAGGATCCAAACATTTACAGAAAACTTACTTCCTACAGTTAATTTTAATAAAACTTGTATTACAATCTAAATCAGGCTAAAATAATTTTATTTATTTTACATCAAAGCAATTTTAAATGATCATAAGACAAAAGAAATTGAACAAGAATAATTATATTCATAAGAACCGCGGCACAGAATGCAACGGCGAATTCGTTTCGAATTTTGAATAGACCATAAATATCCGCGCTGGGTTTCTTCAGTAGAAGATGTAAACTGAGTAAGTCCACCTTAAAGAGGAAAAAGTTTTGTAATCAAATTTGCGATTTACCTAAATGAACTTTTTTATTACACTTTTGTTATATCTTTCCTCCTGAATATTGATTATAATGTCCAGGTATTGATTCCAGTAATTGGCGTTCTTCTCAATCATTTCAACCACTTGAACTAGCATCAAAACATTAATCATACCGCAAACACAGGACACAAAACCAAAAATGGCTGCATATTTGCTCACTTGGCTCGTGTAGACAACGATGAAATATACAGCAATATATGTAAGAGAGCAGTAAAGACTAAGAATTGTTTGTGTTTGAAAGAAACTATTTATAGCTCCGAAGTTTTCATCAATCTGAGAGATCATGTGCAGCACTTTATCAAAATGTTTTTCAAAATCTTCTTTTTCTAAAATTAGAATCTTTTGATATTGATCCTTTGAACATAAGTTGTTCAAATGATTTCCGATAACTTCGTATTGTGCATTTATTAAAAGAAGCAACACGAAGTACAGGTCTACTAAATTTACCACAACTGCCCATATATAAGTAGTAATCATAACGGAAATGTGCAATTGTATCGTAAATGCAGCACTTATATCTGCATAACATGGAAAGTCAATAAATAGTGCAAAAATAGTGACTATAAACTTCGCGGATATCAACAGTAAACAGTTCATACTAAATAAGTTCTTACAGTTCGTAAGATCTATTAGATCTTCAAAGTTTCTTACTATCATTGCAAGGATTTTTAAAAATTTACGACGATTGATTAACAACATTAATGTAGAATAAACAACACAGAAGCTAGCTACTATGCGATTTGTGATATTTAAAATACGTATTAAGTCCTGATCAATAGTGTCACCTGTGAAAAATGCAGTAACAATCGATATGGGTAGAAATAAGAAAGTAAGAATTCCGCACCATGCTCCACAATACACGGTAGATATTAGCGAATATTGAATTTTTCTTTCTTTTTGGTCAACATTAAATGAAATAACTCCAAAGATTTTAGCGAACATATACCACAGAAACAGAACTTTGAAAAAGTTTAAATTAACTCGGTTTAACATTCTGCCGAACTGTACATTTATGTAGGTAACTGTCGAACGTTTTTGGTGTACTAATGAATTTTTTCCAATGTAGTACAACAAACTTTGTCATGCGCTGAGAATAAGAGCAATTTATAATGCTTTTCAATTGATTGGTAATTTTCAAAATGCGAAAACTTTCAAAGAAATTGCTTTTAATAGATTTGCGATTAATTAAACGTCGCTGCATATGCAAAATGGAAAAACTGTCATTACATTAGTGGCTTATGACATTTTTGATTGGTTGTTAAGTCTAGCAATGTTAGTCGATTTATAGTATCCCGCCCTGGGATTGTTCAGAACCAAATTGTATAGCAACCGTAGTTAAAATGTTTTCATTATAAAGAAGTTGTAGTTTTTTGGTGGTTTTTAAGATACCGAAAGCGTATATCGCAGAGAAACTTTTTGGATTTTACCCTTTTATAGAGACGATTGAGTGCATAGTTCGGCTATTGTCGATTACGAGAATTCTTTATTGACGATGAAAAATTCATAGGTAGATAGAGCAAGAAAAGTTTTCACGTCTTTCTAACAATTCTACACTATTCATAAACACTAATTGATTAGCGTATCGTAATTTGTAACAACAAACTACCAAGAAATTATTTATACTTAACTGAAAAGATAACGTCAACTTTAGACAAATTTTTACAAAACTATAGAAAAATATTTTTTCTAGCATTGCTTAATATCTGCGAGTAACTTAATAAGTTGTTTCCGAGAATCTTGAAACAGACTGTTACCAGTTGCTCTGTTGCAACTATTCCCAATTTCCTGCATGTGTCACAACGGGTCGTAGGAAACTATGCTAACAGAATGAAGAAAAAACAAGGATTCGGAAGAAATCGAATGAATTCAACATGAAGCCGATAAACAAGAGGGGCGAACTACTTTGTAGCTACCTCTTCTCAGATCTGCGTGAACTGCGAAGATTCCTACGAGAAGTTGGATGGGTCTATGGATTACTTCCTAGATTGTTGAAATCCTCTGAATCTCGGGGAGCACAAGGGATAAGAAGTCCAAATGAAGCGGCTGGTTATCTCCAACAGCATCCTTCTTACCTACTATATTTCATTTTCGTATAACCACACAAGTACTCCCATTTTTCCACTGCTTTCACATTTTATATATTAAAACCAATACCTTCATTTCGTACACATATTTTACTGATCACTTCAACTTCTTGCACTTACTGCAAAAGTAGACCAAGGTACCAACAACGAAAACAGCTTGCGAAATTTTTACTGCTACGTCATAAGTGTTACTGTTTTCGGCCATTTCAAAGGAAAAGTGTATTACACAAAACAATTTCAGTCTCAATAAAGTTAAAAAATACTCTAGATGACAGATACTGAAGTCCAAGAATACATTGAAGGCAGTGCACTGCTCTGACAATAAATTTATTCTATTTAGTATTTTGCGAATTTTGAAAGTATTATTTTGAGAAAAAACTCTATCAATTTTTCCTCTAGCATCATTTTGAAATTAATGAATCAAATTAAGATATAAAATCTCCACGATTCTGCTACCTCCTTCGCTACAGGCGATAGAAAAATGAATTAAACGCCATATGAAAGGTAATTCAAAACTTTAGTGCCTCATACCGAGAAATAATTGAAAAAAATTATGTGGTACCAAAAAATACTCTTCAAACCTTTCCAAAAGTAACAAAATCCGATCATTTTCAGCTGATTATTCTCAGACCCTTTACCTATTTATTAAAGAATTTTTTCGGTTTTAGAAAGTTATTGTATTTATTTTTCTTGTTTTGCGTGGCTGAAAGTATTGTTCAATATCCTAAATACCTAACGAGCTACGATTTTTATCTTAAATATAATAATATTTCGATCTTCTATGAAGAAACATTTAAGAAACTATGAATTAATTTTAATTGATTTGAAGGCAAAAATTTGATATTCGTTTAGTTTCATATTTTTGCAACAGATGTCTCTAAGAGAATTGGTTTCTATATTCTGATTTGTGACTTCACTCAGCAGCGTTGAATGTATGAGTTTGTTTTCTAAGAAATTTGTGGTGATTTAATTTGACTTGCTAAACAGTTTGTTGTTTTTGACTTAGTGCAAATATTGTCTTTTTGAATTTCTGTATAAACGGCTGCGATTTTTCTAGTACAGCACACCAATTGTTGCTAAGGTCTATCAGTCTATTTTAGTCATTTAGAAAAAATACTAGAGACTTTGAAATCCATTGGTATCATTCGCATTTTTAGTGTTGACTGATTTTAAAAATATAAACAACTGAAGTGTCACTGACTTATAACAATGGACTGAACGTTTTGTCATTTTCTTATAGAAAGGAATGGCACAAGTTTTATAGTTTTGTCTTTCGCGCTATGGCAGAGTTAGAGCTACCAACACAAAAATATTGCTTACTAAACGTTTTCTTATGCCATGTGATGTCTTTATGATGGCTGAAGATGCAATCACTGCAGGTAGAATAAGGTAAAGATTGTGTTTACTATGCTCCGTCACTCTTGCCCATACGTAGGATTCAGGGAAAAATAACCGTTTGAAAATTAAAGTCGGAATTAGGTTAATTTCTTTTAAGCAATTAAAATATCACTTGGACACAAGAAAATAATATTTGTTTAATTTAATTCGATTTTCGGATGTAAAATTTCATCTGATTGGTTGAGTTTTACATGTTTTTTATGTAGTAAACGTTTTAAAGGTTGCTCAAACTCTGATATACAGAAACACAATATTTTTTGTCGTACATGAAATAGCAAATCGCTCAGTCCACTGTTATAAGTAAGTGGGCTGTGCATATCTAAATTTTGTAGAGATCTGTCAATAACAAGATGTCAATCCACTTCTTAAATAAGAGAATGTCCAAGTTTTGAGTACTTTTGCACCAATTATTTTGCATTAAGAGGAGTGAGTACTCATCAAAAGTTTCAATTTAGATACCAGCGAGCCTGTAGGCAATAGAAATTGCTATACGTAGGTTTGTGTCCTGAAAGTGAGAAAATTCCTATGAAATTAGCCTAGACCTAGACCACGGACAACATTAGAGACATCTAGTGTAAAAGACAGAAACTAACATGCCACCATTTAAGACGAAAAATGAATATTTGCAGTTCAAATAAATTGAAAATGTTTAACGAGTATTAACTCTGCTAAATTTTGTTTTGCACACAATTGTTAAACATACTATTTTACCTTGTATTTAAACAACTTTAAAATAAATATTTCAATTTCTCGTCGGTGAAATATCGGGATAAAAAGCAAGTACTATTAGAGTCAAATCATTAAAAAAAGCTCCACTAAAAGTGCAAAAAACTCGACGTTTTTTGCTAGATCTAGGTTTTATCTTTCTAAAATAGGCAAAGTCTAAAGAAATGAGAATATCCACTAACAGGAATTTGATTTAAAAAACCTTAATTTTTACCATTTTACCAAGTTTCCGAGCTAATATCTCCATTCCAATACATTTTTTTTTATTTTTCCCGACGTTATTTACTAGACTGTTCCATTACCTTTAATTTATGAAATAAATCATTATTCCGGTACAAATAATTTGCCAGATATTCGTGTTGAAAAATGTATGAAACTTTCAAGTCTTGGTACTGACTCCTCTCAAGTTGTGATAAATTTGAGAAATACTTGATCACAATCGAATTAATTTAATATTTATTTTGAGGGCGCATCTGCGGATGGATTATCTGTACATAATCTGTTTAAAAATCTATATAAGTTAGATATCGTTAGATATAGCACCTCGGTCCATACTGCACAGTAGGTAACTGCTTTATTTAAGGAAGCATAGCAGTGGCAGTCAAACAGAAGCTACATATCTATTAAGATGACTTTTGTAGAAGAATGCTGACGCATTTCCTTTTGGTAGGTTGAGGATACTTTGGGGTAGCATAATGTGATTTGATCATTTTGGGCATATAATATGCTAAATTAAACCTATTGTTGAATATTTGTCGTACAAATATTCATTCACAGGTCATTTAACATCTACCAAGTAATATTGGAACATTTTTGTTAAAGGTAAATTTGGTGGTAAGTATTGCTTTTTTCCTTCGATGCCCTGCAGTAATGGAACTCCATTGTCGGGAAATTCCTAATATGCTGTCTCTTCAACTCTTTCTAGACGAGTGCACTATTTGGTATATTTACCTATCTCTCTTTCTCTCCTGAAGTTCTATTTATCAGTTAATAAAGCAGTAGTAAGTTATTTTTTGATTATTTCTTAATGTATACTAACGAAGATTACGCAGCAACTTTTTGGATTTTATCATCAAAATCCAGAAGAAATGGAAAAAAAATGTGATTCTTTCCCCATT